>VZTJ01005853.1:420930-705034 GCA_013397795.1 Orthonyx spaldingii
AAAAAAAGAAAATACATATTCTTATCCAAAATCTTCAAAGCTTTTCCTCTTTCTTGCCAACACTAGTACATCTTTCCCTGATTATAATACAGACAGTTACTAGCAAATACCCACTCCCTGCATTTTCTTTTCTCCAAGCTGATTGCTACAACTAACAGTTTTTCAGCAGCTATCTCCACATCAGATCTTCAAGTACCTCTGTCCTCCAATCAGAAAGGCTGATTCCACCCTTCCTTTATTCCCCACACAGAAGCAAACATGGGCATTGTCAAAAGTCCTCAGTCACTTACTATTTCTAATCAATCTAATACTCACTACACATTTTTTCTTGACAAACCACAGAGCGCACAAAACCAGTTATATTATTACTAGCTGTGGAGACTCTCATGGACTGATAGGCCCTTATCATCATATCCTACTTTATTGAAGCAAAAGAGAAACAAACTTACCATGATCAAGAGAATAGAGTCAGGAAGACTGTATGCAAGGGGCCATGCTAACCTGAAACTTCCGAAAACCTTTGGGGCGGTTCCTCCTTTACAGAAGGAAGAAACAAACAAACAAAACCAATCAAGCCAACTCCCTCCCCTCCCTCCCCAATCATACAAGAAAACTAAAACCCCAGAAATCTCCTAAACACAGTTTTCCTTGTACCCCTCGTTGGAATTTTGCCTTTCTTAACTCAGAACTTGGCTGGCTGGCTGCTCATGCATGCATCTTAATTAATAACCAAATGTATAAATCCCCTCCTGATTGCTTTTACATGTTTTTCTAAACATCTGCTTCTACCTTCATTGTTAGACAAAGCTGCTCTCTTCTACAGCCCAGCTGGGGAACTTATTTCTCTCTCTCTCAGAGTACAATTGGGTATTCCATGTCAATTATCTTAATTGGAAGCAAGCTTAACCCATTTCCCAATTGCAGCTCCAGCTTATTAGAACAAAAAAACTCCCAAACCTCCTCTAATAAAATAAACCCAAAAACACCCCCAAAGAACAAACCTAAACTTTGGTAACAAGACATTGAAAAGAGGACTGAATAAGAGAGCTCTGGTAAATGAAAAGTGAGTAAGCTGGTGTAGGAATGTGAGGAGATGGTGTGGGTCTGACTGGTTTGGTCTCTGACAGAGCATTCCCATAAGTCTGTTTTCTGGGAGCTCTCAGAGGGACCACTCCTCAACCTGTTACTGCTTCATGGACTTTTTACCCCCACATACCGAGGTGTACCTGTCAGAATGAAAAATAGGGGCAGGTGTATCTTTATTTTGCCACTGCTGGGCATTTTGATGGTCCAACTTTTTTTAACTGTTAGAGTACAGAGCCAGGTTCTCTCTTCTCACACTGCTCCTAGACTTTACCACTCGTGGTCAAACACACATCAACCTAATGTCTATTGACAAAGACAAAGAGCCTAAAGAGAAAAAAAGCAATCCAGAGACAAGAGGGCCAAGCCACCTGCTCCTGCTACGAGTTATGGCTCGGTTAGCCATGGCTCTTTTCATGGCCTTCATTCTCTTACCAATTTTTGTGTTCCAGTGACAAATGCACACCAGACATATCCTTTATTACACATCTGTGAAGACAACAGATTTAAACCATTCTATTTGGCTTCCCAGGGATGTAATCACCTTTCTGAGCGGCATCCACCTTTGATGCACGTGTTAGATAATAGTTTAAGAAGCTATGTGTAGAAATTATTCCACATGTTATACTATCTACTTGCACAGGATAAATGGACCAAACATTTAGGCCTTCAAGTTGTAATATTCTTGCCCACCTGCAGCATCTGCCAGGTACTGATCCAATGATGAGTGTTTCCCCCTTGCCAAGACTGCATGTTCAGTTATACTGATTAAGATGCTATTTTGATTTTGTTGTTTTCTGGTATTGTCAACATTTCTCTAAATAATTTCTACAGTTTGTTTTTGAGAAATAAAGAAAAATCAAAAATACACTTTGAGATTCACTTCTCTGATATCTTGGTATTTAATCAACCTGTAACATAATATTGATTACAAATACCGTGGAGACAAGATCGGTGCTTGTCTTTAGAGCAAGTACTTCATGTAGCTCTTTATTGCAGAAAGAGCCTTTCAAATGTTTTGCTACCAAATATCCATCTGGCCCACGGGCTCTCTCACTTTCACAGTCAGAATTTTATCATTGATCCTGGCAGAAGGGAGATGGGATTCCTGAAAGGCAATGCAGATTAACTGTTTGATGACCAGCATGAAGTGCAGCAGAGGACAAAAAGGGACTCAGACTATACATGTTGCTCCTGAGGACTATGAAATAAAAGAAACACATGTGAATAAAGATCTCTGTCAGGAAGGTCATGACACATAAAACATCATGCCAAACATTCAGCTTTCTATGTTATGCCCATTAACCATTACCTTGCAAAAACAAAACAAAACCCTCTTTGTATGTCAGCTGAGACATCATAAAAACCTGTCAGCTGTCTGCTTTCTCTCTCTCAATTCCTCTGCACTGGAAGGTCATGTCTTTCCTGCAGGCAGTGCTTGCTTTGTGCCAACTCTGGTCACCCCTTCTGCATCCCCAACCTCCAGACCAACTGGACCAAAGCTGAACTGCAAATTTTTATTTCACTGAGCTCTTGTTCTTGCATCTCCTTTCTTTTATCCTCTGGGTAACCTAATACTTTCATAAACATTTACACCATATATTAACTATTTTTATATACATATATATATAGAAAGCTGTTATGCAAATGTTTGCACAGTCTTATCATCTTACTCTCGCTCTCTCTCTCTCTTGTCTTTTGAAACCCTGACAGGTACTTTGTGTACACTGATTTATCCCTGCAAGTGTGAATGGATTATTCACATTTCATTGATGAAGGTAGTTCCGAGCACTCACTAGGTAGCTTTTAATCACTGGTAAACTCCAAAAGACCTTTTCTATATGTCCAGTAGTGTCAGCACGAGTTACTCCTGTCATTGCTGGAGCTAATGTTGTGATGAAGTGAGAAAATGCAAACTCGGAAGATATTTTGATTACTCAAGGGAAAACACTTCCCCATTTAGACTGCTTTCCCAGTGCCCAATCTCTTTGGGACAGCAGTGAGTTAGAGACCACCAGAACACTTTTTAGGCTCCTTGGCAAATAAGGCACATATTTTTATTTGATGTAAGGGGTGTTGAGTTTAGGAAAGAGAGACACAAATATCATTCCTTCAACACTGAAAGGAAGACCCAAAAAGTAGCTTTAGGAAAACCTTTTTTCTATGAACACAGTGGCCAGCTAGTGTTCTCTTCCTACTCCTCCATCCCCTTATTATTAGCCATGGAAGAGGGAGACAAGAGTCTATGTTTGTCTCACCTAAGTACAAACAGGGTTGACACTGAAGGAAATGTAAAGAAGTGTTGAGAGGCAGCTAAAAAAACATTGTTCCTGACAGAAATATAGTTTAGACTGTCATAAAGTGTTAGTGGCCATATTTATATCCCTCCCATAAACCTGAACCATTAGTATCGGGGGCAAGGGGGATCAAGTGGAGCTCAGAGATTTAAAGACTGCTCAAAAAAACCATGGTTTTGGCTTCTATAACCTGAAGACTCAGAAAGTGACTTTGAATTTCTTTGCATATGATGATTATTTAGTCTGTCAGTTCAGGGAAACTAAAGGCACTGGTCCTGATGCATAAAGTGAGAAAAGTACATCAATCTGGGCAAGATTCATGCCCTGTTTTCTTCAGGTCTGGAACATAGATTCAAACTCTAATCAGTCTGAACTGTCACTTTAAAAAACATTTCCACACTTGTGAAGATACACTGATACGTTTCAGGTATGAGAGTTGTATTTGTGACTAAATGTATGCGTGTAACAAACGCACTGTTAGGCACTGCTGGTTCCAGTCCTCAGAAACCCTGCTGCTTTACAGCGCTAGACTTCTCATCTGTTTGCTGTAGCAACTTCAAGGCATTTACTATAAATTCAGAATTAGAATACCTAGACCAAGAAGCTTTGGAGAGAACTCACAAATGTGAATATACTCTAGAACATAATAGGAAATTAAGCAGAACATAATGTCATTTATTGCAGAGGAGTACACCAGTACTTTTGTGTGAAGTTTCCAAGAAATGAGCACTGTAGTTGTCCCCTCCAATGGAGCAAGTTTATTAATATGGCATTAATTGCTATTATTGTCCTGGATTAAAGCAGTATCCTCCTTTGCTGGCAATGGTTCTGCACTTGTAGGAGGATGCTTGTCTAATCAGATGCTGCTTGCCATGTCATGGCTTTATGAAGTGAGCTTTATTCTGATGTACAGTAATTATACTTAAGTTGCAATAGGCTGCACAGTTTAAATGAATAAATGACACTTTGGCACATCCTGGCTGTGAAAGGTCTTGGAGTTAGTTTATTTAGAAGAAAGGAGGAGAAGGAAATTAAGTCCTCAGTCTCCTATTACTATGTGTGTGCAGATCACTGCATCTGTGTAGAGTAAGAGAGCAAGCCAAGGAATAATTTCCTATCCTATCAAAGAGGAAAACATTTTGATGTTACTAAATATTTAGTGTTACTGAAACATTTATAGCCCTGTCATGCAATCTATTCTGTACCTCAACAGCCTAAAACTCACACACATGAAGGTGTTCAGGCTCTTTCTGTGTTACAGCTAATTCAAACTCAAGAGTCACTTTTTTTTAAAAAGTGGTCTTGTCAAGTTAAAAAAGGCCAAACTTCTTCTGTTTTCTCATATTTACTTCTATATATTCTAGAAGAAATGAGTCTGCCAGGCATAAAGACACACTCTATGTCTCAGACATGTTCATAATTCTATGGAAACTTAATGTGAATTTGTATTTTGAGCTTTCCTTCAGTTCTGGCTGAGTTGAAAGACTTGATTCTTAATTTAAAGTGGTTATTTATTTTTAAAATAATTTTAGTCACTCTAAAGAAAATTTCCATAAGAGAAGCACTATCAGTCTTTATAACTACAGTGGCACAAATAGTATCTTTTTAATGTAGTGCCTATTGTACTTAAGGTTTGAACTACAATAAGCACAATGCTCCTTCCAATTCCCCACCTAAAAGAAAGGTGATTTTCTTTATTCAAATCTCTTGATCCAAGAAAGAAAGGGAGAGGAGATAAATACAGCTCTTTGTAGTACTGCTTACAAGTAAAGGTTAATCATAAAGTGCAGTGCTGTTTTTAGATGTTTCAAAATGTAAAACAGATGAATTCACACCTTCCTCATAAATGGACCACTCTAGTTAAAACTTTTGAGAAATGAATTCCTGGCTCTGCTTCTTTTTACAGAGAAAAATAACATAGTGGCCTTCTGGGGCAAGATCTTTAAAGATTTTCAATGAGATTTATGTGGCAGAAAGAGCTCTCAGAGACAAATCGATATAACTAAGTACAGCACTCTCATACAATCACGCTGATCAGGAAAACTGGCTGCATCATCACAGGGCTATCATTTTCTCACTTGCACTGTGTGAGATTGCCTAAGGTTTCTTACAACATTGGAATCAAACCCTCCAGTTGACAGCAGCCAGTGACAGCAGGGGGTTCAGGGCAGAGGAACTGCATCTTCTTGAGCTTGTGGCTTCTTACACACATTTCTTTTTCTGACAGACTCGAGATTCCCATTCCTTGGCATCGTATTACCTGCACAGACATATTCTCAGGTTGCATCTCTCCATCTATTAGGTAATTTTTATAAACAAATGTGAGGCCAGAGATTTCAAGGAAAAAGTACATTCTTGCACTTTTTATGCATCCAACACCTTTCTTTATTTGGGGTATTTCTAATCAGTCTGTTTGCAAAGAACAGAAAGACAATGCCTCATCTTGAAGTGCTAAGATATTTCTGATCCTTGTTTCTTCATTCCCTCATCATCATATGAACCAATTCCATGGTGTGTTTTTACCTGGCTCCTTCTACTTCATGCTAATTCCCACTGCACGTACCCTGTGCACCACTCTGGTTTTGTTTTGTTGCTCTTGGGAACAACAAAACCTGTTTGTCTTGTGCTGCTGGGGAACTGGTTACAGCAGGGCTCTGCTATTCTCAGTACTGCATGGAGAAAATGGTAGTTCCCACCCCAGCAAACCTATGCAGAATAGGTAGCAAACATCTGAAGGAATTCAGGTGTAAACCAGTAAAATCAAGAAATGAGGGGCTCAGCCTGCCTAGTCACTTCTGAAAATCCTGTTACATGTCTACATGCAGGTCAATACACTTATATGCAGCTGTAAACCTGGACTGGCATCCAAAAAAGCATCTGAAGGAGGACATGCCCACTGAATGCCATTCCAATGTTTCCTGGCTGAGCACAGACTCTGCTTGTTCAAATGCATGCACTGGTCTCATGCACATGCACAAGTTATGGAGAACCTGTGTGGGTCTGGGCAGTTTGAATGCAAGATATGCACCAGTGAGGTATTAAAGAAATGGGAATATAAAGTCCCACTTGCAAAAAAATGAAGGCTAGAGATATTTGTGTGTGTGTGTGTGTGTGTGTGTGTGTGTGTGTGCATGTCTAACTGTGGCTTAGCAATACAATCTTGCTGCTGGTGGACATTAAAAGCACGAGCCAGTGTGAAAAGAGATACTATCCAGTATTTTTATGGAAATGTGCCTCACAGATTTTTAAGGTCAGTTCTGCTACTTAGCTATTAATCTTAAATACATGAGAAAACAATCACATGAAATATTAGTCAAAATGTTAGCTGTACTGGTAACAAGAGGTGGAGAGCATACAAATTAGGGAGAGAGGAGGAAAAAGAAAGGAACTGAAAAGATTGACACAGGGGAAAAGAGAAACCTCAGGAAGAAAATGAACATTCCCTGTAAATATCTTCAAGGTAGCAATGTAAATGAAGGAAGGAAATTACACCAAGTCTCAGAAGAAAGCAGAAGAAGAAGTAATGGCCATAAGCAAAGAAAGAAAGAGTTCAGGCTAAACATGAGCAAACCTCTAAGAGTAATTAGGCTAGTGAAAAATTCAAAGGTAGCTGAGGCGCAATTAATGCACATATTCAAGAAGACTGGACTAAAAATAAAAAGATGAAGAGAACGCATCCATTAAAGTTGAGAGGAAACAAATTTAAACAATTTAAGTTTTGAGAGGAAACAAAGAAGAAAGTATTCCCTGGCACCCTGTTGCTGATTTTTCTCCACAATGACCTGGTAAACTTCAGATTGGCACGGTGATTAAATTGTATTACTTGCAACATACCTGTTTTTGCATGGCACCTGCTTGTTAATAATTTTTTTTCTTTTGTGACAGCTGACATCAGTGCTATTCTTTATATTTTTTATCTTATTTGATTTCTCATCAGTTTTATTTCAGCCATGGCATCTCCTCATCTCATAATTTTGTTTCCTTTCCATCCAGCTCCATCAATCATTCTATAGACACAGATGCTGCTTTTGCAGTGAGCACTGATTTGACTGTATGCTCCTTCACTTGCATTTGCCTCAAGCATTTTGAATTCTGCCTTGTTCTAAGAGAGCCTGTAGCTGTTCAGGTGTAGGTGACTGTTAAAAGCTGTGCAAATGTATGACCCTAGTTCAAAATGGGTCTGGTTTTCAATAGGCACTTTGCTTCAAGAGACATCAGTGTTTCACTAACTGCATTATGATTTAGTACATAGCATAGATGCTGTTTCATCAGCACTATCTCCTCGATGTTTTGACAACTGTAAATTCATGCTTTTAAAGTCTCACTTACTTGGATGCCAAGGTTTCATTTCAAGGTTTGACTTTCAGCTCAATATAGATGCTCATTAAAACCAAGGGAAGTACCCTACCAATTCAGATGAGTTAAGAAAGAGACCTTATACTTCTATTCAAGTTTAAGACACCCAGAACATAAATTTGCCATTTGGACCCTTTACTGTGCAGTCAGTACAACAGCTTCCACTTCTGCTGTCACAGATGGTATTCCAATTCCACGGTCTGTTTTAAGTCCTCACACAACTCTCCACACCTTTGTCTGCAAGTGCTCAAAAACCCGTAACAGACTTACCCTTCCAATTCCAAAAGTCAAAAAGTGCTTATTTCTACCTTTCCAGATGGGTAGTAGACTCTCATTTAAAAAAGGAGTTGGGCAGCTACATAACCTTGATGACCTGTGCCAAAAGAACTTTGTGGTGCCCCAGTAGCTCTTGAGCTTTTCCTGGAAAAAGCACTTGAACTGGAGTTTCCTGGTGTGAGGCTGTAACAAAGAGAAAGTAGTATAGAGATGTAGCCCTGCTACGGATGCAAGGGCAGGTTGGCTCAGCAGTAAGGAGCTTGTGCCTGCCCAGGGACACTGACAGGAGACAAAGGGGAGAGAAACGAAAGACAAAGTTCATAGTTCCTTAACATTTTTCTCCTCATTTTGCCATTCTAAAGTTGCCCTTGCTGAGGTTAATTAACAACTATGAATGCCAGTGCTAGAGGAACAAAGCAGATTGCAGTTTTTACCCCTCTCCCACATTTTCCATAGCTGTGACTGGACCTCAGGATGTAACCTCTGTAAATGCTCTCTCATTACTTTCCCACTAATTAGTCTCATTTCATTTATGAGGTATATTATCTGGGGATTTTATATGGTTTAACACATTAAAAAATAAAGCTTCTTGACATTTGAAAATACTCTCACTTTGGAGAAACTGTCACTCCTCTTCACATCTGCACATAAGGGAATGGTTGAAAGAGTCATCTGGGGATAAAGACGCGTTCCCCTCACAGCAATGGCTATGTAAAGTGTTAAGGAGGCCATGCCATGCTGTCTTAATGTGAGCACTTGTGTCTTATAGCTATATGCCACAAATGTTTAAAGCCTAGATTCAACTCATATAACTATGGGCATTAGATGGTTCAGAAAGATAAAAGAGGTGTCACCCTCTGCTTCTCAGACAAGAGGGGGTGATTCATCCTGCCTAAGCCATGAACTAGTCTCTGGAGATGTGGCTTTCTCTCTCCACTTATCACAGCAGGGGCCTTGGCAGGGGGGGGCTATAGCTATGACTTCAGTGTCTGCTGCTTGGTAGGATGTGATTCAGCCTTAGAGTTTAGTACAATAAAAGAACTTGCCAGAAGTTCTTGGTTTTGGGGTATTTTGGGTTTTTTTCTATAGGTGCAACTGACTGCAAGTTCTAATTTCAAACATGGCTTGTAAAAGCTGGTTGTGCCCTCCACCACTGTGTATGTGCATGCAAGCTGAAGGAAAATGTCACTGAAGATTCATCATAGAGCAGCAGAAGCCAAATCAGCACATTTCCTCTCCTGCGTTGGCTAAGGCACTTAAAAAAACAGAGGCCATTCCGCAGAGCCAGGTACACTCACGGCTTGCTGGTATTCACCTTTAGCAGAATAACAGCCTGTTCTCCACTAGCACCTCCTTGGAAATGAGTGGGATTAATGAGGATTAAACTTCTGATAGTGCCATGCCAGAAGTGAAAAGAGGAGCTTATTTATCTCTGTTCACTGGAACCTCTTCTGAAGGGGTGTCTCCTCCAGATTTGCCTTCTTTACACATGCCTCCTTGTACGGAAAAATTGCTGAACAAAAGAAACCAAGTTGAGGTGAACAACTTCAGTTGTATTACAAGTTTTAAGTCATAAGGATGTGATCTATTCTGAAACTCCCTGATGATTTATTTAGTGGGCATATTTTTACATTGTTTCCTTTAACATCAGAGAAAATGTGCCTTTGGAGAGGCACAGCTTTTATCTCATCCCCTTTAAAATCGCACCACAGATCTCAAAAGAAAGGCTATGCCATGTCAGAATTTAAAACATTCACCTTATGGCTGTCACCCAAAGTAGATGAAATATATGCCACTGAGTTTTAAATGACTGCTTATGCTGCCAGTCATAGTCAGATCCTGAACTGAATGATGTAAATTCCCTCTGTTTCCCTGAGAGTGATGAAGCTGAATCTTTTTATACCAGAAAAGGATCTGCCCCTTAAGTTTCAGTGTCTTCCAAATCCAAAGTAATGTTATCCACTTGAATAATTTATCATCATAACCTATTTTTCATTAATTTAACTATGCTCTCATTCCTCTCGGGTTTGGTACTTACAGTGTAGCTCTACTGTGAAAAACAACGATGTGAAATTAGCACTGTCTTACTCAGCAGATCCCTTTCCTGTGAGAAGTCAGGAAGAGTGCTGCTTAGCTTACCATGAAAAGTACTAAAATCTCTCTTTTTCCCCTTTCCAGCTTTCCACCCAGCAGAACCAACGGAGCTGGGGGGAAGCAAACAGGTCAGGATTTTTGGCTCTTGTATTTATGTGACAGTCAACCGAGCTCCAGAGCCACCTGGGCAGCCTGTGGGTCTCTGGGCTGTGACCAGCATGACCCTCCTGCTGCCGACAGTGAAGCTGTAGCTGCCAGCAGTTTGCAAAGCCACTGCCACTGATGGCAAGTGAAAACAACATGATTTCCCACTTCCAGCTGATGCGCTCAGCTCAACAGAGACAGACATTTTAATGTGTTTAAAATTAATCTTAGGCATAAGGATTGCAGAATGGTGGGCACTAAAACTCTAGGGATTGGGAAACAGATGAAGCTGTTGGTTGATGTGCTGTAAAACATCTCAGGTGTGAACACTTCTGTGCTAATCCTGAGGGATCCCTTTAGCTAAAATAGATTCTGGAATCAGACTGGGGGGCCCAAAATCAAGTAAGCTTTGGGAACAATTTCTTAAGAAACTGGTTGTTCTTACAGAGACTGATAACACTGGTGTAAGACCTCTCAAGGAAGGCAATACATATTGAGGCAATGCTCCCTCCAATCTATGCAAACTATTTTTTTTTCTACTTTTCCAGATAAATCCTTTCTAAAACTCACACTGTAAATTCAAGATTAGCTTTGCCCAAGAAAGCATATGCAATACATTATAAAAATAGGAACTTTCAAAAGAACTTTGAATTTTACTTTGCCATAGGACATCATTTATTAGGAGAATGTTCTTCAAATTTAGACAGTCTCTAACATATGACTAAGTCTGAAGTCACTTTGTCTGTCAAAAGGTAAAGGGCAAATGAGTTATAAGGGCAGCTGGATCATCAGAATTCATTCTCTTTGGACCCAACGTAGTAAAAAATATCCTCAGTCTTCCAAACAACTGAAGTCCCAAAAGGCCACAAATCCTAGCCGTGCAACAGGCCAACTTATCCAACACAAAGGTCAGAATCATTAAACAGAATAAACAAACCAACCCTAGAGCCAGAAATGACAGATCTGCCTGGGAGGCGAAGGAGTCATGCAGCTGTCTCTCCGGGCCTCCTTCATTTCCACACTTGCACAGTCCCAAACTTCTTTGTACGCGCACACACACACACACACACACTCTCATGTGTTTCACTCCATACACATGTGTCACACATATGCCTTTACAATGAGTGCATGCATGGGATCAGGAAAAATCCCCTCAAAATATGGGAATCCTTGAGATAAGCCATTATCAAACAGTATGGAAGCACCATCTGATGGAACTGAGCTCTTCTGCTCATGTACTGTCCTCTGGACCTCTAGCCTTACTCCTCACTGCCTTGCAGGAAGTAGTGGTTTGGTCAGGGCTTTTAGAGTGAAGAACCTGTTTCTACTTCCAGCTCTCACTACCATCGTGCTCATTCCTCTGCTAGCCTTCTCAGCAGCTGAAAAGGCACTGGATATGTTCCCACCAGCCCTGGTACTGGCACACAACACTCTCAGCCCAGGATCATGCTCCAGCCCACACCTCCACCTTCCATTACTGCCCTGGAGCCAGCAGTCACCAACCCTCCTGCAGCATCCAGAGGATGTTCCTCTCTTTTTCTGATGTTTTACCCATGGCCCCCTCTACCTATCTGTGGCCTGAAAAGCTCTCAAACAATTCCTTTTCAAGGAACCAAGGAAGTAGCTTAGGCACTTTGTAGCGAAGTAGTTTTCACAGATGAGAGCACAGCTGTTTGCATGCTTATTTCCTTCTGTCACCACACTGGAAATATATCCTGTGCCTAGAGTCATACTAACCCCTAATGGATTTGGTGAGGATACAGACTTTAAAAAACTACAGGCATTAACACCTGGCTGTGAATCCAGAAGGGGGACCTGCTTTCTCCTGTGTGTGTGTAACAGGGCCAAACCTCAGCTCCAATGCAAAGTGACACTGCTGCTTGTTCCTACCCGAGTGACGCCTGTCACACACTGTCCCAAGGTGCTGAGCAGTGGCCTTGGAGCTACAAGCTCGAGCTGCCACAGCAGGAGCTCAGCCGCAAACGTGAACCTGCTGGCTGTGGAAATTCCCACCATGCAGGACCAGCCCCTTGAGTTTTCTTTCACTTTTTAAAACTACTTTTATAAGCTTTCAGTATGAAAGAGATTAGGTAAAGCCCCATTCTAGGCTGCTGTGCATGAAATTTAGAATACCCATTTTAATGCAGAAATAAACAACTACAACATCTAAAGCTAAATGCTGTAAATAAGTAGCTATGCAGTATGAAGAGAAGATAAATCTCATCTGGGACTTGACAGATTCAGGTTTTGTTCTCATTTCTACCCTTGACCTGTTCGGTGACTTTGAGTAAGTCATTGCTTCCTTTCTATTTCTTTCTGGGTCAGGGACTGCCTGTCATTTTGTGTTCACAACAGCTAGCATGAAAAGTCCCAGTCGTAGTGAAGATCTCTGGACACTACTTCAATAAAAACAATATCTAAATACCTGTTAAAAAATGAACACAGAGAAGCCTTTTTCTTTCCTTTGTAAAAAGGGATCATGTTGCAATGAGCGAAAACTTCAGGTGTTGCATTAAGTAAACAAATATATACATACATATCTGCATTTACACCAAACACACACATATTCAACTATGTTCCTAATTAAAATCTAGAAAACTATCACAGCTTTACTAGATTATTTCCCACCTCTGTATCTCTAAGATGTTAAAGTTTTGTCATCTCACTTCTAATAGATTTGCAATATTTTACCAATAAGATTTATTTTCTAACTTTGCACAAAACTCAGCTCTGAATGCATTTTTAAAAGCCATTATTATACCAAGCACATGGCATGGAATTGTATTTATGTTACAATGAAACCTCATATTTTTCAGTCTGTATTTGAAAGTAGTTAACATTTTTCTATCCAAATCAATCTCCTTCTCAGCAGTCAGTGCTGAAATAAGCCTTTTTCTAGTGTTTTAGGCATCTGTTCTGCTTTTTCTTACCTCTCTCTCCTCACTTACATGTATAAACGTCCATTTATAAGCTGCCAGCTGAAATAGATGCCAAACTTAATCCAATTGCATAAATTCACAACATAAGCTGCAAAAAGTACATCACTGCATGCCTCAAGAATTCACAGCCTCTCATAAAACGTCTGACAGAATCCCCTGAAATTGTACTGGAAAGATTTGGTACTTTATTTCCACGGATGTGCAGCAAGGTTTTTGTTCTTGTTGTCGGCACTTGATTTCTGATGTAAGGGTTGAGGTATGACTTGCAAGAGCAAAGAGTTCAAGGTCATTTATTTTCTAGTCTCACCATGAGCAAGGAATTGATGCCATATCTATTAAGCAGAAGTAAGGATCAGGGAACTTTGAAATGGAAGATACTAGTGCTACAGATCACATTAAGAACAAATAAAGAAGGAAAATATTGAAAAATAATAATAATTAAAATAAAAGCAATGGGAGCAAAAGGAATGGGAAATCTTGAAAACCTGTTTTGGGGTAAAGCCATTGCATTCTCCAAAAGATTTGAGGGCTTATAAGGTTGGCAGTGTCACACTATTTTGGATGTCTGGTCAAACCCTGGTTCAAAAACCAGAAAGCAATAACATATAGGTTGATTTTGACTGTTAATGTACAGACACCAACTGAGATGCGATATTGGTTGTAAAATCTGACCCATTCTGACAGGAGGAACACATATTTAAAATGTTTAGTTTGGTTTTTGGAAGAAAGAAGAAGACAGCAGCATTGAATGACAGAAATTTTAAGCATCAAGGGTAAGAAAAAAAAGATTTTTTCCTTTAGATGATATGATATTTTTTCTTAATGATAAAGTTTAAAGACGCATGTATTTGACAATGATTTTCATCACAACAACAAAAGGTAAGAGCAGCAATTTCGGATGACTTGTTCAACAAGGTCATTAAAAATTCTTATCTTACAGAATTTAAATTATTTTATATAAAAAAGATATTTATAATTGGATACAGAATAGTATTAGCATTTTCAAATGCTGCTGAATTGAGAAATGGCTGATTTTTGTTTGCCAGTTCAAGTGTCCCTCTGGAAACAAAGCTGCAATATTTGAATTGTAATTCTAGTTGGCAGCAAAAACTGGTCACCATGTCAGAACTGTTCTGACAGAGTAAATGACTGAAGCAATGACAGGAGGAAACCTGCAGGGAAGAAACTTTATTTTTTTAGAAATGTTGGCTGAACTTACATCAATAGGGTCCCATGGGTTCCCCTGACCACCATCCCCATCTTTAAATAAATAACAAGCTACTTCCAGTGACAAACATTTTATCCATCACTGCTGCATCACTTCTGGACCACTGATGTATGAGCTGCTTCTGCCACCAGTGAAAGTTCACAATTTGTCAGCTCAATAGCCTGTCCTTTGCTAATGGATTACTCTTGAAATGTCTGCTCTAAGTGGAAGATTTTATTTATTGATTTACCTTTTCTAAAAAGGTGTACAAGAAACACAGTTTGGGCTCTGGCTTCTTAGAGTCCGCAGTCTTCTTGATCATTGTTTTCCAAGTCTCCACAGGAAAAGGTGATGAGGGTGTTAGTGCCCAGCCTGCACGACCAAGTTCTTTTTTCTTCCTTGAAGACCCTCTCAGGCATGGCAAGAGAACTGTAGCAGGCTTGCAAGAATGATACTTAAGCCACAGACTAAGGCATCCACTGGATGAGGCATCACTGCCCTCTCACAGACATCGTAAGCCCTGGACCCCACTGACAATTTCATCCTTTTCATCTCTTAGTAACAGAATAAATGGTCCCTCCACAAAGGTGCTGTGAAGAGCAACAAAATGACACAACTGACACATTCAGGTATGATTGTATTGTAAGTCGCAGGAGAACCACTTATACCCTTATTTACGAAAGGCTTTGAAATCCTTTTGAGGAATGCAGTGAGGATTTAGGCAAAGGGAAATATACTTAGTTAGCACGACTTTGGGTGCAAGTTGGTTCTCCCTTTGTTACCTGTAGCAGGCAGGTGAAGAAAAGGGTTTCTAAGGTAAACCTGCTCCCTGATGGATAGAGAAATATGCACAGCTGGAACATGCAGCTGATTTAATGTTAAGGTCCCAGAAGGAATGTAAATCTGTGATGTGGGGAGTGGGTAGGAAGGGGAGAAGCAGGGTGGATCTACGGGTCACAGAAATTTCTGTTGCAATACGATCCCCAACAAAGACAATGCACAGTGGTAAATGATGCAGATGATCAACTCCCTAAGCTCTTACAGGGTTTTGCAAACTTCCACCAAAAAGAAACTTTTTACAAGTGAACCACTTATTTCATTTAAATATGTAGCCTGTATAATCAGAGTCTTTGCAGTAGGGAGACAGATGATCAGGATTTGCCTTTTGATCTTTCCAAATTGTTTTAGCAAGTAACAACTATGCCTGAAGTCTTTTCTGGGAAACTTTATTAGCAACGATGTTTACAACAATCTTAGAGACCAAGGTTCTCTTAGTACTGCTGTTAAATAATCCTCCAGAAACTGAAATCTTACAAAGCAAACTTAGGGTCTACAAATAACATCATGAGTTTTATGTAAATTTAATTACAATCCCCTATCAAATCAGCTACAATTCTATTCAATGCTCTGTACATATTCACATTAAAAATATTCACAGGATCTGTTGGATTCATGCAAATCTCAGTCTTGTTCTCCATTCATGTACTGGTACCCAACTCAAGTCAATGGATCTAGCAAGAGAACCTCTAGATCAGAGAACAGATCAGGCTCTGAAGCAAAAAATGAGTGACTTTATCAGTAAACCAGAGACCCCCTCACACTTACAAAAGAGCAGCACAAGCTGCCTAGTTATAAGCTACAGCTGGTTCCACTGATTGGCACGAGTGCAATGATAATTTTTACCAAAGGCAACTTAGAGAGGCTTCCCCTCCTTGGTGTCTGTTGTAAAGGACTGTGCTCACATTTCACATTCTACACAACTCCTGAAACTAACAGGAACATTCACAGCCACTGCTATTAGACAGCTCCAAACACAGAAAGACACTGTGGTTTGAACAAAGGAAACAGGATTTTTTTTTACCTTTTTTGTTCTCAAGACAAGGAAAACAAAATTGTTTCAGGCAATCTTCCCAGCCCACACTTATGCAGTGAAAAAAGGGAAAATAGCCCACTTGTGAAAAAATAGTTATCATCCACATTTTATTGAGGAAAGCCTAAAATTCATTAACTGCACTAACTGGAAGGCAGAAATTGTTTAAAAGTTTGTTTTTTCCAAGCAATTTCTGGGTCAAAGAAGAAAAAAAGAACAGTTCTCTGTTCCTCCCCCGAAACAGCCTGTCTGATAAATTCGATCTATTTTTATGAAAATATTTATGAATAAGATTGCAGTCTTCTTACAGCTGAAAAGTGAAGTGGTATCTAGGAGTAATGAAAGTAATGTTAAACTGTGAGCTAACAATTCCACAGGGGTACTTCAGTGATGTCACAGATGCTGTGAGAAATTTGCTAAGCAACCATACTCCTGAAAATGAAGCAATTTTCTATCGCTAAACACATGAAACGTCACAGTTAAGAAGGAAAAATAAAATAATGGTTTACACAGTTACACTTAACCCTCTAGCACTGCACCGTTTCATCTTACTGCTAGAAGCAGATGGGCAAAAAAAAAGATTATACAAAAGAACTTGAAATACAAAAGACTTGTGGACAGGGGAGCTGCTTTTCAAGCTTCTTGCACTTGAGAAGCATTTCAGCTTTTTATTTACAGACTGAAGCTATTAGAAGTCACAATCACTTCTCAAAAGTCAAAGGGCAGCAACATTTAGCAGCTCCCTGCCTTTACCTTGTTTTTATTCCCTCCTTTATGTTTTAATGATTTATTATCAGTCTCTAAATTACAGAATGTGTTTTTTTCTTTTTTCTCATCCTCTGAAATGGATTTAAAGCATAAATCCATTAAGAAAAGGCAAATCATAGAAGCTGGAAGAAGTGAGGTAGCTCAAGTGTAAAAAAAAACCCCATATTTAAGTGCATCTCAATTGCAAGTGTAGAAAAGCATGCTTCTGAAAATACACATATTGATTAGCTCAGAAGTGAAACTTTGGGAAGATATTTGGGTAGGCTCATTTTTTCAGCTTCATTTGTGTCTACTTTGGCACATGCAATGAAGTGCTTTCCCTGATGTCCGTCACACACCTACAGAGAGGTGCTTCAGACAATCGCTGAAGCAGCCGCTCAGTGTAGTGTGGCTGAAGGGCCAAAGTCTTCTTCCATGAGTCTGCATGAATTCCTTGGGTCACAGTTGTGCATCCACCCTCACAACACTGCCCTGTACTTTTAACACATACAACTGTGGTACATTAGAAAATGCATAAATGATTCACCAAAAAGGATTTTTTCTTCTTTCAGGAAGAAAACACGCAGCTGAGGAGAATAAGGGTTCAACTTGTTTTGCTTATCAAAAAAGAAAGATAAAAAAATTACTACACAATACCTACCAAGGGACTGTATTAACTGAGAACTCAGCTCAATGGAAATGAATGGCTTGAAGCAGCAGAATTAAAAGAACAAACAACACTGGTAACCAGTGGGAAAAAATACCAACAGGCACAGTGGATTTTCCATTTCTGGTGCTGTTCAGAGCTTTTATAGAACATCTGTCTAATACAAGCTACAGACACCAAAAAAATCAAGAAAACTGGGTGACTTAAAACTGCACGCCACCTTTGAACTACGCTTTGGGGACAAATTCTGCCCTCCTTTTAACAAAAACTGTTTTCAATGAACCTATCGGGAACAGCACCCATATAGAGTTTCTAATACATCATTTCACAGTAATGGCCACACTGGTATCTTCTTGTCAAAGAAATCCATTAGACACCAGCCTGATAAAACAAGAAGTTGAGAAAGAAACTAAACTTGTTAATGTAAACTACATGTACATTCTCTACAAAAAAGAACAGCCATTCTCTTGCTTCATAATTAGCTTTTGCTTCGAGTCTTGTAACACAGATTTAAAACCAAAACTCCTCAATCTTCCACATACATCTGTGTCACATTTCAGATGTGGCATCCACTGTTCAAAGCAAAACTGATTATCTCCTTTAAATTACTGTACCATTTTCTGGAAAAGGGCGTGAACTTTATAGCTCTGGTTTAGCAGACTCAAGAAGTAAACTTAGCTGCAAAACTTACATTAGGTACATGCTTAAGTGCTCAGCTGAATTAGTTTCTCATAACACTTTCCTCCTTCACAGCACAGTTCATGCAATAACTTTGCTGGTCACTGACAACATAGCACTTAGACATAGGAGACAATTGTTAAACAGCTGTTCCTCCTATTAGCTTTTGAAATGAACACTTTATTACTTCATACAAGACAGTAAAAATAATAAAAATAATCAATAACTTTTCATAAAAATGAAAAGGATTTAAACCCAAATCTTATTAAAAAGCCAAACTTAAAACCAAACTAAAGAAATACTATATTTGCACGCACTTTTCAAGGAAGAGATTACAATTTTCTTTTTGATATCAACAGGCACTCTTCATTCATCATCTGCAAGAAACTAGGTTAGGTCTCCATAGGCCACAGTCAGAGTTATTAAGTAAGTAAATATGCCACTGTGCCCTCCTTTTATTTCCTTGCTTCTTCAGTCTCCTCCGGCTCTCTCTCTTGATGTTCTCTTTCCCACCTCAATTCTTTCAACTCTTGTCTGTACTTCCGCTCAATGAACCGTTTCTGATGGGCCATCTGGGGAAAGTTATCTGACACAAGGAGAAACATTTTACATTAATAAACAAACTGGTAGAAGAAAGCCTCAGCTCATTTTGTTTTTAAACTTTGATGTTATTAGAGGTAGGGGGGAATAGTGTTGTTACCATTTTTACTCATTTATTTCTTATAATACATAGTAAACCAGGACTGTGTCATAAGACTTTGGTTTCTTTATGATTTCTTTACATCTGTTTCCCTTGCTAGAAAGCACTGCCAAATCTAATACACTCACAAAAATAAAATATAAAATCCTGGTATAGCAACATGGCCAGGTATTACCTGGATTTTACATTCTGTTCCCTTAGCAACAGGTGGTCGATACTGAAAAATGAATGTGAAACTACTGTCAATGCTGTCAGTGTTTTCTGTCTTGTTCTCACTCCAAAAGTATGAGCCACTGGTTCCAAGCATTGTACAGATGTTTCCATTATTTTTACTATTGTTTTAGACCATGCAGAATTGACTACATGCCCCACATAATGGCAGGAATCCTAATGGGAAAGTAATAGTATAGCAAGATGGAATGCAGTAAAATCTGTTCCTGAAAAAGCTAATGCATGGCTGTGTACCAGAAGACAGCCTCAGCAGAGTCTAAGAGCACAGATGAGTGAAGACTGCCTAAAACAGACTGGACAAGGCTGAGGTGATGGAGAAATGGCTCGGGAGATGGATGCTTCTGCTTTCAGGCACTTGTCCATTGGCTGATATGTAGGTACACATTAGAACTGAGACTGTAAAAACTGCTTATGTAAGTGAACAGAACTGCTCTCACTTTAGCACACTGCTCACAGAATGTGATGTTTTCTGCATGACCAGGGCGCTGACATTCACATGTGTCTCTGCTGTGGAGACCTGCACCCTGCAGCCAGTCAGAAAGCAAAGGGGTGGTCGAGCATGTGACAGACTGTCATTGGTGGTAAATCCTGCTGGGATCACACAGAGCTCTGAGACCAGCTCTGGCTACCTATCCAGTCCGAGGTGAATGCAAAAGGTTACTACACTGACCTTTAAAGCCATAAACAAATTTGGTAGCTATATTGGCAAAGGACTGCTCTCTTTCTCGCTGGCTATTGAGAGAGAATTCGGCTGAGGATTCTCAGGGGGGAGTACTTTGGCACCAAGCTTTTTCCTCCTTGGCACCAAGCTTTTTCCTCCTTTTTCTGGGTCCCAGGCAGCACGGATTCTCAGCTAGAGAATATGGTGCAGAAGCCACATAAACTGCAGGAGTTTGTGGTAGAGCAGAATAACTTTCTACTGCTTTGTTTTATTGGCCAGTGAAATTTGTGCCCTTTATTATATATACTACAGGAATAAAAGGTTTATTCATCAGTTATTTACAACTTGGGCATAGGAGAGCACATTTATTTAAACCAGAAAGCAATCTAAACAAAATTGGTTTTAAATTGCTGTTGTTTTTAAAAACACTAGTGCTTTGTTTAATGGAGTTCTGGGATATTTTGTTGCTCATGTGTCCCATAAAATGAAAATCAGATTTTCAGCACTGTGCCTATAACATGATTCTTTAAGAACTCAGCTCGGTAGCAACCTGTTCTAATATGTTTAGGATGGTAAGAGGGAAATTCATGTAATAAATTCATCATGGCTATCATATAAATAGGTATATGAAAACTACTTTCACTTGAAGTTAACTACTTATGCATTAAAAAAACCTAGCAAACAAACCAAACCACTCAACTCCACAACCATATACATAATAGAACAGGGGTCCTTAAGGGTTGTGTAACCTCCATCCCTAAAGATAATCAAAACTTGACTGGTAAGGCACAGAGAAACCAACTTGAAAGTTGGCTCTGTTTTGAAGGGCAGCAGGAGCACAGACCTCTAAAGGTTTATGGTATTTAAACAAATATATGTGTCAGAAGAGAGCTGTGAAGTTCTTGGATTGATAGGCCATGAAACTCACAGCTCTCTTGAGTGGTGATACTGTCACAAGAAAATTCACTCAAAGAAAACTTCAGTAACATCTCGCAGATACTCAGCAGAGAAGGGAAGTCACATTTTTCTACTTGTGAAATTAACTGGTGGTGAGAAGTATATGTTTAGCAGATGGATATAAAAACATATCTGAACTACACAGATTCATTGCCTTCTGAAATTTTTAAGCACTTGAATTTCCAGATGCAGAGATAACAGATTAAAAACCTTTGACATCTGAGGAACTGCATGTGTTTCCTTTGAATGAAATGCAAAAAAATGGACTTCCCATGTTCTTCTCAATAGAGAATTTCTGCTGCACAAAATGCTTATAATGTATTTTCTCACAGGTCATCCACACCTGGCACTTTAACCCAACTGACCAAAGTTATTCCATATAAGAAGCTTGCCCACACTCACTCACATCTGAGACTTTCAATGAAGGACTGCCCCTATCCTGGCTATGCAGCACATAATTTGCAGAGATGTATACACAGATCCCTGGATCTGCAGCTGATATTAGCCCTTCTTGACAGATGAATACCAATTTAAATTGTTGGGGATCTGCCTGTTTGATTTTAACCGAGTCTACTGATAATCTGAGAACAAATTTTATTTTCTAAAGTCACATTTTCCTCCTCCCCTGAATTAAAGGGTGAGACAACCAGAGCATCAGAGACTATGCAGTCTTACTGTATGCATGGAAACCCTCAATGGAACTTCAGTGTGCAAGGTTCCCTTGAAGCTGCATCCTCTGTAGCTGATCTCTTTGACAAACACCGGTTGGCAACATTATAACTTCAACTGCTACAAAACTGTCTTGAAAGTACTATGAGGAAAACCTGCTGCTTAGAAGCTGACAGCACTTAGCATATGTGTTTTGTTCAAAACTTATCCCCCACAAAACCTGCACCTTGCCTCACTAAAGAACAAGGAAATAAACTATGGATTCTCTGTTGCCCAAATATCTTACATTTTTCAAGTGCGTCCATTGCAGCTCCCATTTCTGCTTGCTGAATACTGTGAAAACCAAACAAAAATGTTACATGAGATCTAAGCTGTACAGAATAAACTAAAGTTTCTGACAAAGTGGAGCACTAGCTACTCCTTTGTAATGAAACTTTTTGGATAACCAGCAGCTAGTAATTCCCAGAGTGTACGATATATCAGCCTTTCCATAAATATGTGAGCAATAGTACTACAGCTCCAGCAGAATATTTTTTAACTTAGATCAATAACAATAACAAAATATTCCAGTCCATTCTTCACTAAAGCATTTGATTTTACTTGAGAGGAAAAAAAGGAACAAAATCACAGATGTGTGAATGTTAAAAAAAACAATGATATTTTAATAACACCACCTGATTTGGTAGCATAAAGTGAGGTTTTTGAGGTTCATGGTTGAAGTCTTTGAACCCTTAGAATCATTCCAAAATGCCTAGAAGTAGTAACATCAGAAAAAAAAAATCTCTAATAGTGTTACACTCTTAACTTGCCAGTACAAATTGCAAAGTAATCCCATAGCAAATGCTAACATAAAGACATTATTTCCTGGTAGCTGTTCTGCATTTGCTAGTCTGAAAGCCACAAACAGTTAGCATTGCTAGCAACCTTGAAGGCAAGTTCACAAAAAAACCCCTTAAGATCCAAAATGATACCGACATTGAACCCTTCAGGTATTCCTAAAGCAGAAAAGTTTGAAGAGGGTTCTACAGCTTTCCCTAAGGCAAACCTCACAACTGTCTATTTCCATGGCTAGTCATTTTGGATGCCACCACACTCCAACACCATGTGATTAATTTTTTACCATACCTTGGACCTTTACCACATCCTATTCTTTCCCCTTTGAAGTAAACAGCTACTGTGTATGTCCTGGCATGAGAAGGTCCCACTGTCTGCAAGGTCCTGAAAGAAAAAATATTTTATTCACACAGGGAGTATTAAAACACAGAACCTGTTTGTGGCACATAGATCACCAAGTTTTCAGTCTGGTCAATAGGGACAGTGCCATTAATGAAAAAGGTAGAGCAAGGGTTGAAGGATGTCTGTATAGATCACATTAACCCAGAGATTACCAGAACTGTATTTATATTGATCACATTTATTCCTCCAGGCTCACTCAAGAGCACCACATGAAAATTAAAACTTTATTTAATCTCTAAGCAAAAATGCAAACTGTAACATGAAGTGTTCAAACACTGTGAAAACACTTGTAAAAAAGTAACAAATTCTGCATAGCTGTGCAATTACAAGTAAACACACCCATACAATTATGTGTGCACTAAAAGTTTAGTCCCTGAGAGTTCTGCAGGTAGCAAGGTTTTATAAGGACTTTGTATTAGACACAACAGCTCTCTACACTGAATTATCACAGTACAAAGAAATTTTCCATCAGCTTTGAAAACTTAGTTTGTCACAAAACAAACTTTCCATTTGACCTAAAGTCTAGGACATACATCAACAACCATCTGAAAGGGAAAAGGTAATTCCCTAGATGTACAATGAATTGCTTCTTTTGCAGTTTCTTACTGCTGTCCCAAATGTCTCCCCACTTTCAGATCAAGTTCTGTCCACTACCTTGTTTCTTTTTAGAAGGAGCACGAATTTCACATCAATTTTTAAAGTATCTAACTAAAGTACTCCATCTCTCTGTGCACTGTGACAAGAACAAATAAAAACCACCCTAAACTTAAAAGCAATAGTACTGACTGCAGTGAAATAGATAACCCCAAAAAAGGAATCTAACAAGATAATAGGAAGATAACAGCGTATTACTAGGTCTGAGCTGTACTATAAAAATCAATTTATCATCACAGCAAAACAAAACAAACATTTGGTACTTGATACTAAGTGCTTTTTACAAAAATGGGGAATTGTTTCTATTCAATTCACCCTCCTCACTCAAGACAAAGCCCTGAACCCTGACATAGAGACATGGAGGAGTCAGACCTGCAGTGTTAAAGTCATGGCACTTCTTAAATGCAGTGTGTGTCACTGTCACTGAACTGCCACATGGCATTGAAAACCTTCCTTCAACACCTGTGACAAATGCATTTACACTTTAATTCTTCATATGTTTTTGATATAATAATCCCAACAACACAAGCCTTGAACTTTCAAAGCTTTTATCTCTTCTTTTAGGGTCTAACATTGCATCCTTTCGTGTATTAATTGAATGGATATGGATGCAATATACAGCTTAAGGTTTATTAATTATTATCCCTTTGAAGCAGCTATTACACTATTTAGCATCTGAAAGGAAAAAGGGAGATCTATCCATCCAGCTTCAGGTATCTAACTGAGGTGTACAAGTTAAAAGGTTCACTGCCCTGAGCTCTTTGTCACTTAACAAAGTGCCTGACTGTGGATGAGAAACAGTGTCTACAATAAGGAGGTGTAACATAAGGCATTATCATGTTTGCATAACAATGTCAAGAAACTTCATCTGTTACTGCGAATAGAATAGAGATATCTTGACCTCATAACAAAACAGCCATTTGTTTAACTCTTTTCATTTAATACTGCCATTCCTTACATTAAAAGAAAAACAAACATAGAATTATGCCAATTAAACACTCCACTCCAAAATAAAAGCTGTAATTTTCTCTTACAATGCTAAAAGTAAAATACTTAACTCTTCTTTGCAATGGCTTAGAACACCTAAACCTTAGAAAAAAATATTTTCCATCTTCAGACAGAGAGAGACTAGAGGGCTTGGATAACAACAATAAAAACAAACTATGGGAAAAATGTAGGGTCACATCTTGCTCCATATACAAGGAAGATTTATTATTAGCTGATATACATAAGATGCCTGTTCTTACTTGTAAAGAGGAATGTCTGGTTCTTTTCCTTCTGTCCTGAGAGTCAAGCAGCACTGCTGAAGCTGAGATTTAGGATCATTCCAATCTTGATTTAAAATAAACTCCTGCAGAAAGTCCACAAAGATGGTTTTATGATTGAGAGATTGTAGTAAGAGTCTCAAATACAACAATGTGTTAAAACAGCAGCAGGAATGTAGGAAACTGACAGATCTTACCTTTAGCCGTGGAAAAAAGCAAACATTCATGAAAGTGTGAACATATTCCAAATCTTTATCAATGTACAGGGCAGCGATAAAGGCTGGGGGGGAAAAAAGGTACTGTCACTCATCCAAGGAAAACATTATTGGCTTGTACTTTTAGAAACAAGTATCTTTGAGTACTTTAAAGACATATTCAATTACTTTTCACAGCAGTGATCTGATGAGGGTATGATCCTGCATACTCAGGAAAAAAAAAATCAAGTTGACCAAGAGATTAAGTGATTTACCCAAATCCACCCAGTCATTTAAAGTGCTAGAAACAACACTCTGCTCCTAATCTCACATTTTAACCAGGAGACCATAAATGCTTACAAATAAATCACTACTGGGCACCATAAAATAATTTAGATATAAATCACTCCTGTTTGTGTGCTATTTCCATTTGCTTACAGGATTTTGCAAAAGCCAGGTGGTGTGAATGGCTTTCCAAATACATCAAAATATACAAGATAGGGATTAACTTTCTTTGCAGAATATTTATCACTGTTTCCACTCTCATTGGAAGGAAGGTAGCACAAACTTACAAAAATGGACTAAAAATAATTTATTTCCATGTAGCCTTCTCTCTTGTGGAGTGACCATTGTAAAACCTAAAATGCAGACAAATGAACCACAGAAATATTCACCTGCTGAAGGAACTACTTTGTCTTCCAATGGTGTCAAGAACATATTAATTAAACACCGAAGCTACTGTTAAATAGCTCAACTCAGAGCATAAGTTTTAACTTTGAAGACATCCTTTTGACCTGGTCATCATGACCCCTCAATTTCTAAGCCTTCAACTTCCTACCTGCAATTATGCCTCCTTCATGCTTTCATACAGACTTCAAAAATCTAGGCTAGTCTTCAAAAATCTGGCTTTCAGAGGTATAGGCATAATTCATTTGAAAACCTGAACAGACATTTTTAATAGTGATTTAGAGGATTTCTAACAGCTTTCTTAAACAAGCCCCAAGGAAAAGGAAGTCATTAAGTACTAAGTTATTATAACCAAATTAACTCACATTCCAAGAGATCAGCCAAAGTCTTAGTTCGAAGAGTTACAGGTCTTTTTGTCTTGTCATTAGTGATGGCAAACTCTTGCATACCCAGCTCTTCTGCCACCTTGGCCTGTGTCCTGTTGTTCACCAAAGAACTTCTCAACAGCTGCAAAGGAAAGAAGTTCCATTCCATAGTAACAATTACCAATAACAAACTACAAAAGGTAGGAGAGCTGGGGAGAAAAAGTTACTTTTATCCTTGAGGTTTCTCACTTCTTTCAGTTTACTGACATTTTGTTTCAGGACATCTCAATTCTTCTCAGCCATCCTTACTTATTCTATAGACACATTACTTCCGTATATATGTCATGCATCTCTTCATGAGTTCTGTACTTTTTCAGGTAATCTGCAGTTTTCTAGTTTAAGTAATACACAGTTGTATACATTTTTCTACATAGAGTGCAAGCAAACAATATTCTGGAGTCTATGGAACAGTCTCCAGTGTCCACCAAATAATAAATAAATAGGCAGTGACAAAAACAAATACACAATATAGCAAGATAGTTCAGTGTTTCAGAATGAACAGATGAGGAAGCTGCTCCATTCCTTTGGCCAGAGAAAGAAATACACTGTTGGACAGCCTGTA
This sequence comes from Orthonyx spaldingii, assembly GCA_013397795.1. Classification (NCBI taxonomy): domain Eukaryota; kingdom Metazoa; phylum Chordata; class Aves; order Passeriformes; family Orthonychidae; genus Orthonyx; species Orthonyx spaldingii. Next base: position 447,530 of record VZTJ01005853.1, read on the forward strand.
TATACTATTTGCTCTGCTAAAAGGCAGCACAGCTGAGCCAATGCATCTCTGACAAGGATCTGCCCTAACATGTTCCATACATGACAATGTCAGAGATGTGTCCCCAAAATACTTAACCTTGAGTCCAGGCAGATTGCTTAAACACAGAGCTCCAACAAAGATATAATCCCACATAGTTTAAAGGAGTATTTTGGAATTTTAGGGGGAATTTCTGAACCTTTGGCAAGGTCAGCCTTTTTCCTGTTTGTTTGCTTTTTTGCTTTAAATGGAACAGCATTAAAGTTAGAGCTACTCTAGGAGGTAGGGGTGAGAAGTAAAGAATGTCCTTCTTTTCCACTGTTTATGTGCAATCTAGAGTTGAGATGCTGCACACACATTTTTTTCTCTGTCTTCCATATCACATTTGCTCAGTTTATTAGATCCAAGTTATATGCTACCTGGCTCCAGCATGTCAATTGAGCTTATGAAAAATCAAGATTTATTTGTTGCACTTGATACCTCATCTCTCACAACAGATAAACAAAGAACAGTATGTTCATAATTTGTTTGCCAATGATGTATGAAGCAGATACTCACAATCTGATCTTTCTAAACTAGGCAGACTGCAGAGATCATTATTACCTGCCTCCCTAACCTTTTAAACTCATTTTCTACTTGTTCCTTTTCAAAATTCTTTCCTTTTACGTCCTTAAGATAAATAAACTATGCTTTCCCCAACAATATCCTAAGCACCCTAAGTAACCTATGAGACAGAAGTGCAGTGTACCATGACAAAAATCTATTTCTTGTAATGGAAGAACACGGATTTCTTTTGTTGTGTTTGCAGACTATTTATTTTGATGGGATCCATAATCATGATTGGTAGTATCATAAAACAAAGAGCAACATATACACTACCCAGTGACTTAGAGAAAGAAAAAAACTCCAGCTATCCTTTTAGCACTGTGGTTATCAACTTGCTCTGTATTAGAATATGCCTCCTCTACAAGTGTGATCTGGCAAGAAACTCAATTCTCCTTAATGGTACAGAGAAGACACAGTCCCTGTGCCTTTCCAGCAGCTTATTTAGAGCTAGTCTCTACTCTGGGAACACACAGCCTGCATCACTGCAGATGCTGTGACACATGATATGCTCAACTGGAGCTTGACTCTAATTACAAAGCAGTTTTTTTTTTGAATTCTTCCATCTTCACCTAACATAATACCAGCCATGACTGTACCAGAAGAATGTATCCAGTACTGGAGAAGCTGTACCTTCTAACATACAACAAAACGTCAACTTCTTTTCTGGAACATTATTTGGCTATCTCCAAGTATGTAGATGAGACTGTGCTCTCCTTTCTTTCTCTTAAATATAGTTAATTTACTGACATCTCTCCACAAGCAATCACTCCACAAGGGGAAGCCAGTCAAGTGGAATCCTTGAACAAAATTGCCCTCAACACACCAGACACCATTTAGTTGATGTTCTACTATTACTTCAAATTTAAGTATGTTCCCAGATGACGGGAGAAAGAATTTAGTGTTTTGCTGTTTCTCTTCAGATTCCACTTTATCAGTCTCCTTTCACACGTCTCATTTCATTTGTCATCAAATTTAAAAATGTTTTAAGATAATTTTCTTTTTCTCTACATGCACATCTCCAGAATTCAAATTTTATCTTAGGTATTGACTACTTCTTCATATCTTTATCTGTTTTCAGTATCCACTCCACTCTAACTTCGCAGTTTTGCCTCAAAACTAAAGTGTGCAACTTGTACTTTCCAACTCACTAATCATTACATTAAGTGACACAAAGACGTTCTAACCATTGTTCTGAGTATTTACACCCATTAACAGCAACATTTCATATCCTTCTGGCCAAATAGTTCTTGCAAAAGATAACACCACAGATGCCTACAGTCTAAAAGTCATGTAGAAAGCAAAAAACCCCATCAGGTTTTATATCCTCTCTTCTGAATGGTGCAGAAGAACTCATACAAATGTAACTGAAACTCAAGAAATGGTGAAGAAAAATTCAAGTTACTTTTTCTCACAGCATGTACTTTTTTTTTCTTGTAAACAGGTTTAGCCCAAAAGACTTAAGAATCTTATTCTTGATAACATATTGCCTGCTAGAGACTTAGCATTGTCATCCCTTTATTGATTTGAGGAAACCACTCTAAAATTAGGCTACTTCCTAACTTTAACTAGAAAACTCAACTCACATTCCTGATACATGTATTGCTTTGCTGTTCAAGTAAACTAGAAAAATTTAGTAAGCCCAAGAAAATGTGTTACTTGCAAACAAAGCCACAACTGTCCAGCTGCAGTACTAAATTAATCAATCAGGAAAAAACTACATATACTACCACACTGTGTTTAAAGTACTGTAAATTGGTGAAAGATCCCCAAACTGAGTTGTTCAAAGCCCAGAAAAGAGAGACTAAAAGGCTATAGCAATCAAGAGATGACTATATAAAAAAATTAAATGCAAAAGTTCACAGGAGCTCCAGATTGAAGACAAGAGGAAAACCAGACCAAAATAAATTGTAAAAACTTTTTATCACGATGTATAACCCTGCCTGTATGTAAGTCCATAGAGTAGAAGTCAGGAATAAAAAAAAGTCGTGTGATACATCTATTTAAATAAGTGGTTTAATATACCCATCTTTAAACAAGAACTAGTCTTAGCCCTCAGTTTCATCGCTCACATCTTTAAAATTTTTGATCCATTTCACAGACTGAACATTATTGCAGTGGGCTCATAAATCTCCATTTTCTATTTATTGCAGTGCTCATGACTTAAAATTAACAAAGCCTTATTAAGAGCAGTGGTTGCTGAGGCTTCTTTTATTAATCAACACAGAATAATTCGCTAGCTGTTCTGATAATTTCAGTCTCCATCCCACTCTTGCTCTTATGGAGAATATGATTGATGGCAGTCTCACCGTTAAGTGCCCTTCATGATGATCGGGGAAATGTATGAATAAATACTCTGTGGCTACCAACTGCATTATGGAGTCACCCAGGAATTCCATCCTCTGGTTGTGGCCTCTGAAAAATGAGACATCAATGCAGCAAAATCAATAAGCACTCAGTGAGGAAAAAACCAAAACCAGCATGTACACACAAATTAAAATGAAGAGTGATCTGAAAGTGAGCCTTGCTCATTTCCAAATACATTTAAGACAATTTTTCAGTGTTAATCAGGTGAGATGAAAACACAGGTCATTACTGTAGCAACTTACAGGCAAAAAGCAAATTGGGATAGCTACAAATAAATGCAATCATTAGATCACACATCACAGACTAAATGAAGGAGAAGAGCAGTTGACATCAAATCTGTGATGGGATAAGATCTGTATCTCAAACTTGTTCTAACAAAGTGAAGTCAAAGTGACTAAGAAAATGAATTAAACGACTTCAACAGAGAAAAATGTCTGTGAATTCACAAGAAAAAAAAAGGATCAGGGTTTAAACTCACACAAGATCCTGGAGAGGGTACCAATGATATGAAGTTTAACAAGGGCAAGTGCCAGATTCCCCTTCTGGGACCCTACTTGTGTGTACAGAGTGAGGAATGAGAGGCTGGAGAGCGATGCCAGGGAAAGGGACCTGTGGGTCCTGATTGACAGCAAGCTGAACAAAAGTCAGCAGTGCCCTGGCAGCCAGGAGGGCCAAGCGTGTCCTGGGGGGCATCAGGCACAGCCTCGCCAGCCGGGCAAGGGAGGGGATTGTCCCGCTCTGCTCTGCACTGGGGTGGCCTCACCTCGAGTGCTGGGGGCAGCTTTGGGTGCCACAATATAAAGACAACATTAAGCTCTTAGAGAGTGTCCAAAGGCGGGCAACGGCGATGGTGAAAGGTCTGGAGGGGAAGCTGTATGAGGAGCAGCTGAGGTCACCTGATCTGTTCAGCCTGGAGGAGACTGAGGGGAGACCTAACTGCAGAGGGGAAGTAGAGGGGCAGGTACCGATCTCTTTAATTTCACGACCAGAGATAGGGCTCAAGGCAACAGCATGAAGCTGAGTCAGGGGAGGTTTAGGTTGGATATCAGGAAGAGGTTTTTCACCCAGAGGGTGTTTTAACACAGGAAAGGCTCCCCAGGGAAGTGGTCACAGCACCAAGCCTGTCTGAGTTCAAGAAGTGTGTGGACAACACTCTCAGGCACATGGTGTGATTCCTGGGGTGTCCTTTTCAACTCAGCATATTCAATAACACTGTTTGCTGGAAAACAGGGCCTGGCAGATTTGCAAGCAACAGAACACAAGGGCTGTGCTTGGACCAAAGAGCATAATTTTACTTCTCTTCTCTGCCCAAATGTACCTCCAGGTATGTTTTGCTACTGTCTCAGGAGTGATGCACAACTATCAGTGATGCAGAAAGCTCAAAATAAACAGGATAGATCACCAACACCTTCTACAGTCTTTCCCAAGGTACTTGCTAGTGACTACTGTGAGAGGCAGCATACTGAGCCAGGCGGGCTTGTGAAAATAGCTGCTCTATTCTCTTCCAGGAAACAGGTAACAGCATAGCTTGTTTACACATAAAGCAATCTGGAATACTCTAACAGGAAGGCCAACATGAGGACTCTTGCTATGTACTCACAGAGTCAGATGGTTAAAGCCTACTGTCCTCAGAGTGAACGCACGTGCTAGAAGCCGAACATGAGTAAAGATGACTCCAATTGCCTCCTCAAACTCCGTAAGCTTTTGAAGAACTGGAGAGGTCTCAATGAGTTGCCTGTCAGTATTGGATTCCTGCAGCTGCAAGGAAAATGAAGTGCAAGTCATGACCAACTCAGACTGCTGCAGAAATTTTCACAGAAAAGCAAGCCTTCTCTAAATCAAGGGCAAAGGATACAATGAACAAGTTCTGTGGACGGCTGAATGGAGAAAACCAAGTTTCCTCTGCCTTTTGGCAGAGGATAACTACCACTCAAAGAAGAGATGAGCTCTGATGTCATTTTTTTAAACTGAGGCATTTAAACACATCACCTGTGTGTCTCTACATGCGAATAGTATGTAATACAAACTTTCACAAAACACGTACAAATGTACATTTCACAAAACACATACAAATGTACATTTCTGAAATTTCTAACATTACCACATTCTTTGCAACTGAGCAACAGATACAAAAATTATTACAATAGGGTTGGCAGACTGACAGCATACCAAGATGAGACAAAACCCAAATCAATTTTTCCCAGTTTCCTTCAGTACCAAAAATCAAGAATAAATACTTTGTATATGAAACTCAAAAGAGCACACTAAACAAGAAAATTAAAATTATTGCTTTGGGTCAGTATCTTTTCTTATCAGTTTCTTGTCTGATGTCCTTGATGTGGTGACACTGTTAAATGCCTTTGTGGAGCTGAGAAATGGCTTAAGCATTTCCTCCAGCCATTCTGAGCATCTCTTTGGTATAGTAATGCCTTAGAAAAGGAATTATGCAGAAGAGGATGCCTAAGAGAAAAGTAAGAATAGCCACAGCTTTTTATACCGGCATTGAAATAATTTTTGGTTTGTTGTCTGCCTCTTTTCTATTAATTGATTTCATTTGTCTTTTGTCTGTACTGAGCTTTCAGCTCACATTTTCATGGAGTTACATACCCTTGCACCAAAATCCCACACTTGGGTGATAATTGTCATTCTGGAGTTCAGCTGCATGTGGAGGTGCTTTTTGCTTCCTCATGCACAGCCTTTTCTATTTATCTACATGGAATTTCTTCTGCTTTTTTAAACTCCACAGTGAGTCACCCTTGCGTTCTCACAATCAGAGTGCAATTCTTCAGTCTGCTGTTGTCCCTGCTACCTTGGAATAATTTTGTATTGTCAACAAAGTGCCACCTCACTGCTCATCCCCTTCCCTAGGCTGTCAGTGAGAACAGCCTGTACTCTAGCAAAGATCCCTAGGGAAATCTGCCAGTGATCACCATTCCTTGCAAGATGTGGTCATTTCACTCCTGTTCTCCGTTTCTTATATTTCAGCCATTCCTTTAAATCTTGCAGGGACTGACAGTTTTCACTGGAGTTGCCTTTTTTTTCACTGCTTCTTAAAAAAAGATAAAAATTTTAAAAGCCTTTCCTGACTGTCTTTCCAACAGCCTCTCAGGAAACCCAGCAGACAGTATCATCTGCATTATCACACACTTTTTTGTCTCCTAAAATTTCCTATTTATTTGTGAGGCAGGAGTCTTTACATATTGACTCTTTAGAAAGAGTCCATATGTATCCAGATGACCACTAATTATGTTTTCACAATCATTTCTACAGACTTGGGTACAGCCAAATACACAGAACTGAAAGTTTGTAACTGTTATCTTACTCAGAGCTTTTTTTCATTAATTGGGATCTCATTTGGTATATTGTTACATTGCCTTTTAGTAATTTTTAAAATGTCCTTTTTCAGGCTAGCTGTGCCCAAAGGCCAGTCGGAACTGCCTGTGTTTCACCTACTGGCAAAACCACCTAGGATGGTTTGGAGATGTGGAAGAAAACAATTTTCATCACACAAGCTAAGGTAGTAATATGAAATTATAAGCTTTATACACTGACTGTTGACAATCGCTAAGCAGAGTGGAAGTCTTTTTTGTGAAAGCAGAGATGAAAAGATCAAAATAAAGTGAGAGAAAAGAATGAAATTCAGAGTAAGAACAATCTTTGGAGTTCGTGCCACCATGCATGAACATTTAGCTGGTGCTGAATCTCAAAAGGTTACCTTCCTATTAAGAGTCTTTTGCATTTACACGCAGAGGGATGTGATTGTACAAATTCTTCACACGCACTGATTTGTTGCTGAAGATTTTGGCTTTTTGTGCACCCACTGCTGTTCTTGCAGCACCCCTGCACACGCCTGCTTGCACTGAAGACAAGGAGCTACAGTGCAGAGAGGCTCTGTGACTTGCTCTACGTCTGCCCCAGAATTCAGTCATGGAGAATGGATTGGGAAATCAATCTCCCAACTTCCAGCCTCATAAACTGACAACTTGTGAACTTGTATCCTTCAATACATGAAGGATAAGTTAGCCTTCAGACACCTTCATAATTCTAGTGTTTACGTGGTGTTAAAGTTACTGGAGTCACTGAAACACCCACACTATCATTGCACGGGCACCCACACACAAAATCGAAATAGAATAAAATCAAAACTCTTATGGCATTCAATTAATGTGCCTTCCTACTATTAAGGTTTCAGTCCTAATTTCAGGTTAAGAAAATATGTACATAGATTGTTTTTGCACCCTTTTCCCCCAACTTAGAGAATACAAACAAGAAGCAGTCAAAATGTTACCTCTCCTTGGATTTATTGATTATGCACAGTTATATAACAAACGTGAGCCAAAGAAAGGTGAATGATTAATTCTCAGAGAGGCAGAAACTCACTACTTATTTAAAAAAAGAACCAAACAAATCCCAAACCAAACACAAAGGAAAACATATTCCTTTGGCTACTTTTTAGTACAATTTCTGAGATGTCATCACAATGGAAACCTATGGAAAAGCGTCCCTGAAAATAAAACACAGCTGTGAAATTTATTACAGAAAAGGATATACTTACTTGGAGTGGGTGTAGTGGATAATTAAGCCATACATCCCGCAGGTCCTGCAAACATTGAGAGATGCCTTTAATGCTCAAGGGAGTCATTTAACAAATTCCACAGTACTAAATAAAATGTCATTACTTGAAATACTGAACTATTTCAGATGCTGACTCTGCTTATTGCAAATTCAATAGTGCTGGCAAACTAATTTTTAAAATCATGTATTTGCTGTTCAAACTGCCTGTAGTTCTCCCAATTAGCTTGTGTCAAAGAGGTGGAAAAATCCTTGAACCGCATAAAAAGTGGTTAAAGGAAGAAAAAGATTTGTTTAAGCCTCAGGACTAACTTTATTTGCAAGTACTCCTCAGTAACAAGTTTGACTTCTCCAAAGGCAAGGACTCAACACGAAAAGAAACCCACTTGTTTTCTTCTATTTCAAAAAGGCTTTCTTCACTACAGCCACTGAGCAGCAAATAAACACTGAGTTACAATAGGCTGCTAAATACTTTTATTTCTAATAAGCTTTGTCATTTCACAAACTCAGAGCAAGGAAAATACTATAAAATTCATCCTCTCACCACTGTCACATGTGCTGTCCCAGCAGTGGGTAGTTCCCTTCAACTTTTTTTTTCTAACTAAAGGCCACCTAAGATACAGCCTGATCCATTCCTGCACACTGTAATTGTGCAATTGGGTAAATGCTGAATGAAACACTCTCCTTTTTTTTTCTCTAGATATATGTTTAAAGCTTTTAGGGTAGGCTGATTTAACAGATGAAACAGGAGAAGTTGCTCTACACGTGCATCATTCCCTCAGAGCCTGATGCCTGGATCCGCAGCACCCATTTCTGTTCTTTGAGCAGCACTTTGAATGGAAGCCATCAGGTTTCCCACACCACCCATCCCTCCCTACCTAAGCCAAGCAACCTCCAGCACACCTGAGAAAACATCGTCATTTTTTTGCCCGAATCAGTATAGCTTGCTGTCCTAATTCAATTTCCAGGAACTACATACAATAGGTGTAGTATTTCTGTTTATTTGTGAACCTTAAGTAAAACAACTGACAATAAAGCACATCAAGTTATTTTTGGACTGAAAATCAAATCATGTAAGTATATAAATACCTTTTCATTGAAAAGTAAACGTCCAAATAATTGTTTTGCTTCTTCTAGGCTTCCCTCTAGATAAACAGCTCCTACATGAAGGGATCAATATGTCAAAGGTCAATAATGCAATTAGTATTTAGAAAATTACTAAGCATGGGAAAGTCAAAGATCTCGGACTTCTTAATCTCCAACACATTCATTTTAAAAAGCATGCTTTCTGTAGAAACATCTGTTTTTTGGAGGAATTTAAAGCATGTTAAACACCAGCATAAATCAACAGTCATAAAATGCAAAGAAAAACCTGAAATAATTATATCAGATGAAAATGATACATCTAAAGAGCAAAGTTTAAACAAATTAGCCTGGATGCAATATATTTTCAAAAGTACTTTCCAATAAACAGCTAAATATACAATTGTGCTGGTTGCAGCAGGGGTAGAACTAGTTTTCTTCACAGTGACTAATACGGGGCTATGTTTTGGATTTTTGCTGAACACAGGTTTGATCATACAGAGATGTTTTTGTTATTGCTGGGCAGGGCTTACACAGAGCCAAGGCCTTTTCTGCTTTTTGCACTGCCACAATGGAGAGGACACCAGGAGTGCCTGGGAGGCTGGGAGGAGACAGCTGGGAGAGGTGACGCCAACTGACCAAAGACATATTCCAGACTGTATGACATCATGTTCAGTTTATAATTTGCAGGGAAGAAGGAGGAGGAGGGTGGCATTTGGAGTGGTGGCGCTTGTCCTCCCAAGTCACCATTACGTGTGACAGGGCCCACCTCTCCCGGAGATGGCTGAACATGGAAAGCAGTGAAATGATTCCTTGTTATGCTTTGCTTATGTGCACAGCTTTTGCTTTCTCCATGAAACTGTCTTTATCTCAACCCATGACTTTTCCAGCTTTTACTCTTCTGATTCTCTCCCCAATCCCACTGGTGGAAGAGTGAGCAAGTGGCTGTGTGGGGCTTGACTGCTGGCTGGGGATGAACCACCACAACAACAACAACATCTGGAGATAGGGAAATCCATGATATACATGTCAATAACTAGCAAATAATTGCCACTTACTCTACACTTTCAACAACACTACACTCTGCATATAAGCAATGTGTCAGGACTATTGCAAAGCTCAAGATCTTCCTGGCATCACAATAATTTATTGTGAACTGGAAACAACACCTCTGCATGTCTCAGTTTCTGAAGCTTATGTGGGTTTTTTTTTTAAACTTCACACACAGCCCTCAACAGCCCTCTTCACATGCCCATCAGTAACAAGCTCTGCAAAACTTGTGTTAACATATTATATTTTTGAGTGTACCCTATATATTCTGTATCTGCACAGGCACTTCTTAAATTTAGTATCAACATTTTTGTCCTTTAATACACTTTACAGTAGGGCTTCTGAAAATCTCAAACTTGTTATTGTAAGCATAAAAGCAAATGGAATACACACCTACATCAAGAACACAGAGAAAGGGAGTGCATGTTCCCACACACAGAAAGAACATGATTTGCCTCACCTTTTCCTTCCCCCTTCCTTTTAATTCCTCACTAGGTCAACTACTTTCTTTGGACTCTTTGGAGAACAGTTTGGGGGTTTATAAGACTAATCTTGCAGAGGAATATTATGAGAGCACAGAATTTCAAACAAGTTCTAGACAGCTTGCTCATACTTCTGTTTTTTATTTTCATCACAGCGACTTTGTGATGAAGAACCAGACTTTGCAAAAGAATCTCGAGTAGGAGTCCCAGACCCCACATATACATTTATAGTCCCTTAACAAGCTCCCAGATTTTAGCTACAGCACTGACAAAATCTTATTGCTCAATTAACTTTTGAACAACTTTGTATTGGAGATTAAACAGCAAGCCTGCTCTTTCAGCAAATTTCAGTGCTTGCCAAATAGTTCTCATCAGTACATCCAAGACAAGCTGAAGCCTATGAACAAAGCACAGATACATATCTAGTGTGCCTCTTCTGTTTGCTTTTTATTTTTAAATTAAAGATCAAAATGTTCATGGAAAGAAAAACAGAGTTAAAAAGAAAACTCATTTCTTGATAAGAGGAAATGCAATCTGGCCCAAGGCAAAATGCACAGAACTGTTGACATCTAAGCCAACTATGATCTGTTTCAAAGCAGGACAAAATGCTTTAGGAGCTTGTGTAGTACATAAAGACTTGCATCAAGGCTAAACCATTCCCATAGCTAGTAACTTGTACAGTACATTTGGATGAATATGAAGTTAAACCAGTGAGATTTAGCTTGCTTTGTGTACTCAAACAAGTAAAGGTTCATAAAAATATTCTATTTAAAATAGAGTTTGTGTGGATATAACCAATGAGATTTCCACACTCCTGCTTAGTAACTGTGGTCAGGCCCTGATTTCTTCTGCAACATAAATCTATAGACCAGTGCAGCCAGTCACTAATCAGCATCTTAGTGCCCAATAGCAAATTTGACACAAATCTCCTTCACCCTCAGCTAGAGGGCAGCATTATTACACCAGCCATGGCATATCACCATGCTTTTTATTTGTAAGAAAAATGCAAAGACTAAAAGGTATCTACTTTGCAAATTCACAGAAGGCTAGCAGGGCACAGAGGAAGCAGTCTGGTGCATTCAGAAAGCAGGGTGCAGTTTAAAATTCAGGGTGGAGGTCGCGGGTCTGTTCAAGCACTACTGGAAGCAGTGAACCTGCTCATCTTCTGCCAGGCCACAGTGACCAAACTGCTCCCCTCAGACAGGGGCAGGTGTCAGGCCATGTTGGCACGGGAGACGTGGATTTCTGCAGTGACATGGAACGGCTTAATCTTCAGTGTGTGGGAGCCAGGGTATGGAAGATGAGATTTTCATGGTAGTACTACACACTCATTGGGTTTATACTCACGGCATATGTGCAGGAGAGGGGAAGAGACAAAGATCATGTAAGAAGCTTTACTATTGCCTACTCATACTAGCACTGCTCAACAGGCCCACATCTCCATTACAGTCAACGTGGCACGCAGACATGCATAAATCACAACTGTCTGCACACACAAATACAAACACTTTACCTATTAGGGCTTCAAAGCAGTTGGCCATGGCGTGGCGAAGATCCGACTCCCTGCAAAGGTCTGGACCATGAGCATAGAGCATGAATCGTTCTAGTTCCAGCTTCTGCAGAATATGTAGAAAGAGTTAAAACCATGACTTTAGAAGTACAAGAGTGCCAGTTTAGTCACTAAAGTCCAATTACACTGTTATCATGCAGCTACTAGCTTTGAAGGAACTATGAAGCTTTTCTCCATAGTTTCAGTTTAGACATAGCCTGAAATTAAAACATTTTCTGTGTTTATCAGAGGTATCCAACTAGAGTGTGATACCATGGAAAAACTAGAATTATCGAACCAAAATGTCAAAGGAAGCCAGATCAAAACATTACTGGTAAGTTTTAGGATGAGTTCAAGAGAAGGTCCAAAGGAGTGACAGAAAAATAACCTGATACTGGCTGGATGGTGTATGCATTGTGTTTCTTGCTGGTAGTTTGTCCCCACGTGATTAGCCTTCAGAGATAGCAAAGGGACATTCTAAGGGAGGGGACTTAATGCTGAGGAAAAAGACTTTGCCTACAAAAAAAAGCTAAAGCAGAACAGTGAGGAATAGGAATTCTGGTAGACACAATCCATTGAACATCTGGCTTTTTCCTGTAAGACCATCAACAGGTGGTAGCCTTTGGGCACTGCAAGAGAAGGCTGATATTTTAATCTGCAGTGCCACCTAGCTTCCTTCTTCCTTTCAAAAGTGCATCATTAACATTCATCTGTTGCCTGAACTATAGTTCTGCTTGCCAGTCAGAATCTCACATTCTAAGTCAGATATTTTCTATAATATATGATAATACTCCTGTAGAAATGCAGGCAAGAGCTACTAGATTCTCTTTACATATTCATATTTTTGACACAAAACCATTATTGGGATTTTTAAAGAACAGATTTGTGCATCTCAAAAAGTTGGTATGAGAATAGGCTCTTCCCACCTGGGTGTAAGTTTCTACTGATTAATTTCATGTTAACTTTCATCATCCCAGAGTATATTTAAGAGGTAAAGCTGGAGACTAAGTTATTTGAGGTGCATGGCTTAGACACGTTTCAATTGTCAAAAAGAGTTTTCCATTTTCAATGAATGGCAGCCTATTCATTGCTCCTGTGAATTACCACTTAAAATGTTCCATCACACTTTACAATGCACAGAGAGCACTTGCTAGAGTCAACATAAGAGTAGAATATTGTTTTATACAAAATTTAAACTTCTTAAACTCATCGTTTGATCCTCAATTATTAACAGAATTCCACAAGTTGAAGAGACATTGAGAAGCTGAGAATTATATTAAGTAAACTGAATGCAACATGACACTACAGGGGATGAAACCAGGAACATGATATAAGACACGTGAGAGGAACAAAGGGTAAGTTGGAAAACTGGGAATATACAGATATCTAGTATTTACAGTTATATTTACAGTTTTTAAAGTATTGCAATAAAAATTTTCAAAAATTGTCCTTGTACAATGATAAAGGCTGTGAAAAGATGGAAGAATATATGAGCTTTCCTGACGCAGGTTTAAAAATAGTGTTATCAATTCAAATGTCAGGCAATACCATATTTGTAAACAAAGCCCTGATTTGAAACGTTTCAATCCATTCATGCTTATCTAAATTACTAAAGAAAGACATGGAAGAAAATTATTGTGTTCACTGCCTACCCTATGCCTCTCTTGAGAGATGATATGTTAGAAATCCTGCTGGTTTTGCCGAAATCTCAAGATTGGATATGCTTGTTTAAGGCACCGTGTGATTACAGAGAAGGAAGATTAAAAGAGAAACTTGAAAACTATCAGCAGTACACAGTGGACAGTGTGTGCACATGTGCAGCATAATCAATTACATCAGTAAGTCTCAGACTGTTTCTTTAAAAAAAAGCTAACAAAATCAAGAATGAGTAAGGGAATACCTATCTGTTTATGAATAGAGATGTAATCAACTTTCTGTATCATAATACCACACACCAGTATCACATATAGAAATATAAAAAGCTCTGTTGTTCACAGAACTAAATTAAATAAAATTCTAAGGCATCTCAATTTTTCCTATGAGATAACACAACTCTTCTCCAAAACCCTGTTTAACATACTTCTGACTACTCTGACAGTCTACAGTGGACCTGAAAATGATTTCATAGGTTATGGAGCAGATAAATTTTTTTTCCCCTCTGTTTCTACCTCCTGTTGCAATGTTCTCCCTACATATTCTATCAGAAAGTCCTCTTATAAATAACCAGTTTGAATTTTTTTCTTCACTAAAGTTCTACCATCAGCTTCATTACTTGTGCAAATTAAAGGCAAGTATAGGCACACCTTCAACACAGGCTAAAAACTTATTTTTATGCCTGCAAAAATCACTTTTCCCAAAAGCATGCTTTGGAGAAAACACCAAGTTCTCCTTTATCTTTAAAATCTACTTTCAAACTGAAAAGGGTTCCTGCATCCCAAGTCTTGTACACAAAACACAGCAAAGAAATGGTGTTCAAAGGACGTAGCTCCCTCAAGAAGCAGTCCAGACACTCCTAGTATTCTACCTACATATGTCAAAGACAGAGGCACAAAGAGCTGTACCTTAGCCAGCATGGCCAGGTGTTGGTTCTGTACGATGGCAGTGCGGTACGTAGCTAATCCTCCTTCCTCCAGAGTGGGAAACAGGTAGTATAAGTGGACACTGGCAAAACAAAAAGCAAATCAGATGCTGTCAGCATTTGATTAAAGATGAATCACATACACCTCTAGAGAGCTGTGCCTTTCCCTCAGACCCCAGTGGGAAATACGGGTCACTTCCCAAAGTGAAACTCAGCTTGAAGTAAGGTAAAGATACAAACATTCAAACAATGCCCAATCCTGTCTGGTGGGATAGCACTGGCAGCAGAGGGGGAAGAGTGCTGTTTCTCTACTGGGCAGCACATAATGACCAAATCCCTGCCACAATCTGCATTTCCCTCACCTCAGGTTTCTGTGTATCAGCAGCAGAGTGTTCAGCACGGTTGACACCTAGAGGATGCTGAGGAATAAAGCACAAGGGAAGCCTCAGCCTTGAGAAACTCAGTGCTGCAGGTACACTGTGCTTTCAGAAGATGCTGCTGCCAACAGGATAGCTATCTGTTTATACACCTTGCTTAAAGTACTTTAACAGATGCTAATGAAAACAAAGAACAGAACTCAACAGCCTGTATTTGTCAAATGTGTGAAGTCATTATACCACAAACCACAAAAACAAAAAAAAACAAAAAACAAAACAAAAACAAAAAAAAAAAAGTAGAAATCACAGGCTTTTAACAGCCTTTAATGGTATTTGTCATCATGCTAGCAAGATAATTCATAAAAGATAAACAAAACAGAACACATAATTAACTGATCCCATCAAGATCTAAGTAATGAATAAATGATTTTGGATACCTTTATATATGACTATCTAACCCATGTCGAAAGAAGTTAACACAGAGGGTTCTCAACATTCCACAATTAAGGCACTGTTTGACACTAATTATTAAAATATTTTATTAACCCAGTACACACGGAGAAAATTGCAGATGGATGCAAGATTATTTAAGGACAAAAACTGCTATGAAACTTAGAGGCAATCTAATCAAACATCGTAATTCACAACAGCAGATACCTGAAATTAAGAGAGGTAGAAAAAAAGGAATCAGACTTAAATAGGTGCTTACATGGTCTACTGAACTGAAATGGAGCTCATTTTTTTCTGGATCAAGACAAAAGTTAGCTCAGAAAGTGAACTGATGGTTGATGAACAATGACAATGAAAAACGCAAGACATTTTAATTAGCATGTCTTCCATCTTATCAGTCTGTACTCTTGTACGTGAGAAAAGGCCATGAGTTTTAAGGGCAGTGGAGACCTTTATAGGCTAATAGTTCTTAATACCACATAGCTAATGGCTAGTAGAGAACAGAGATATAAAGGCAGTTTTGTTGTTCATATAACAAACTGGCTTGAAGAGCAAATTAAGAGTAAACAAGACTACTCCCCTGCTAAAAACAGTAGAACAAAGTAGGTGAAAATAGATTATAATCTTTATATTGTGCAACCTGTTTGCCTCTACTACTCAGGTAAGGTAGAATAATGGAGATAATGAATAATATGCCTGTATTGTTCACTGATTTCAGAATACTCAGGCCAGAACTGGAGCAATTTTTTATGAACTACAGGGTTTTTTCATTACTTTTGAATAAATTACACTTGTGCCTAACTATTTAAGCTGTTATGGAAGCTACAGCCCTAATAACTGGAAATACAAGAACTGCAACACATTACCCATAAATGCGTCTCCCTTACAACTAGAGAAAAAGAACCCATGGAAACAAAATGGCATGGTAGGAAAAATATAATTCCTTTAAAAAAAGGGTACAAAGTTCAACTTGTCTATAGCTGAATACTCTCTAATCCAAATCAATTTAAAATCGCACTCCATGAAACAGAAACTCCAGTTTTTTATTTTGCAATCTTTCTTGTTCTATAATCACCACTGAAAGAATTTTCAAGAGAGTTGTGTGCCGGTGTGAAGGTCTAAATATCAGGCAAGGACTGCAAACATACACAGTGAAAGTAGACATTGAAAAGTTCAATAAACACAACACTACAATAATAACATACAAAGGTGAGAACTGTTGAAGAATTCCCCATTTACCTTGTTAAGAACTCCACCACAGCATCTCCCAGAAATTCTAAACGCTCATTGTGGTTAATCCTGAAAAAGACATTTTAAAGTTCACCATAACCTAAGTAACACGTGCTGGTTATTTACACAATACAATTAAAGTAGAAAAAACCAGAGTTGATTGCTAATCAGTCATGACAGTAATTTTTGAAGCCTCCTCCACCCTCTCTGGGTTACAATACTCTCCAGAACAGAGTAATAACTATGTGAATCGTGAAACTCAGGACTGCCACCACCACTGCCTTTGAAATTTCCGTATGTTCTGTTGTGTGCTACTGTCAGAGCTTCACAAAATGGGGAAAGGAAACAGGACTGCTGCCTGGCACTGAAGTCGGGTTTCTCCATCCATCAGAGGGCACCAGGTGATTGAAGCAGACAGTCTGTTCTGAGCCTCATGTATGCAACTACAGAGCGCTCCCTAATTAACATCCACTCCTGCAGGGCAGGACGACCCTGCAGAAGATTCTTGATATGGCAGAGGGAGAACTTGGATCTTTCATAGCACCTTTAAATGCCTTGTTTTCTGTAACTTCCTCTGAGCTCAAAAGAGAAAATGGCTGTACAAGGAGATGCATCCAAAGATGCCATTAAGTTATTAGAATCTTTTATTTCCTCTGTTTTCTTTCATCACTGCTCCTGATTTACCTTTGTTTTGCATAAAGTTTCATTTCCTTCAAGCTGTCTGCCGGCTTATATTCAAAGGACTAAAAGGGCAAGCAGCTGAAAAAGAATGTGAGCTTATCTTTGAATAAATACAAATTTCTGCTCTATACATCAAAGGAAGCAAGCAGCACCATTTTTGATTTCACACATGAATATAACAGAATCAAGACCATTGCCACAGGATTTTTTTTTTTTTTAATCCAGAAAATTCTTGTCAAGTGTTTGGCAGCTTTTATTGTAACTTTCATTCTCCCAACAATTACATAATTAGTGTAATTTCTGAAACAGCAGGCCTTTGTTATGGGCTGAAAGAATTCAAGTACCTTTGCTGTATAAAGCAATAATGTGTGAGCAAATCTAGAACTCCTCTGTGTAGCAACGTAACAGAAAACACACATCTCTCAGAAATGGGACAGAAATTTTTGTGTTATTTCACAAGAATTGATGTTATTTAGCCTTATGTCATGTTATCTTAAGAGGACTCAAATAAGCTTGAAGAGAAAAGGGCATGGTCTAGCTGAAACAGCATTTAGGGAACAGTGCAACAATAATTTATGCAGAATTCAATTTCTCCTATTCCCGAGCTTCTTCTGAAATGATGGTTCTTGAAAGGTTTGGCTACAGCACCAGCTGACTAAAATACACACTACCAATTAGTTAATGCATTTAGGAGATTTCACATGCAACTGTTTCTTGCATTAGCCTTGCATTAGCCTTGTAAGCTTTGCTTCTTCAACTTTAGCTAAATATTATGCCTGTGGCTATAAACCACATCTTAAACTATATTTATATGCACAGAATTCTTAGTGGTCATTTAAGGATTATTGCATTACAACATTAATGGGTTTTGCATCTGTCTTTAAATTGGAAGAGTAAATCAGCAAAGCCCAATGTTCAGCACCACACTCCTGTTAACAAGGTGCCATGCCAGAAGGTACCACTGTGAGAAAACGTGATGAAGAATCCAATTTATAGCACTGATAACAACAAATCTTATTTTTTATTCTGCAGAAAGCAAAAAAGGTAGCCTTTTAGTCCTCCTCAGTTCAGGAATCAACAAAAATGATAGAATTATCTGTTAAAACCTTCCTCAGATGTTTTCTTCAGGCATGACCAAACATTTACTATGTCACTGCTAATGGAGGTTCAGCACACCTTCATAATATAAAAGTCAATTCAAAATGACTTTTCACTTCAACTATTTGTCAAAGCTGTTGCTGACAGTAAGTGAGTTGCTTCTATTAAGTATCTCCCTCTGCAGCAGCTTCCCTACTAGCAAACAACTATTTTCATTACCTGGAAGGAGCTGGATCATCCTGTCCCAAACGGGACATAATATTTATCAGGGTGTTTATCCCTAGGAAAGATAGACAATGCACTATTAAGTAAACAGCCACTAATTCACTTTGAATAAATGTAGAAAACAATTACTCAAAATGTTGCTTTGTAATTGCTGCACAAAAGATTATCCTGTTATTTACAGGGTTTATTACACCAAGTATAATCCTTACCGATGTTCTCTGCCTGACTACAGTCCCATTATAACAGTATTGAATTTTTGCATTCAGGGAGCCAGATAAATACCACCTTTGCATGAAAAGGACATTCCAAACATTACATAAACAATAAACAATTTACTTCATTATCAGTGAATATACGTTAAAGGGGTGAGGAATATTTTGCAGCAGACATACCACATGTTCACATTAGTAAGACATTTTTCTACAAAATATATTCCAGTTTGTTCACTATGTTGAGCAGCAAATTAAGAAAACATTACTTGCCAAAAATCTGAGAAAATACGTCCTCCCATTTATTACCCTTGTTTTTTCACAGCTCTTTACTTATTGACTAATTTGCAAAATCCAGTCTTTTAGTAAGATCTCACCAGTGTCTGCGTATAACCATTGAAATCCTCTTCTGAAGGCATCTCTCAAAAGAACAATGGCCAAGGAAATGATAATGGAACAAAGGGTGTCTTACTGATTAAGTGTAAGTGAAAATGTTAGTGGTCTAAGTAGCATACCTTTTTTTCTCATGTGTATATGGTGAACTTTTCTATCTCCATACTTGGGCTGTCGAATACCACAGTTGGATAAGGAATTTCTGGCATGATCCGGATTCATCCCAAAATTTAAATGGTGGCTTGGATGAGTCATGGCAAGCTATAGTGCAACACATACAAGAAAAAAAAGTGTTAGATGTGTTTTTGCAAATGAAAGAAAAATATTATCTTAGACCAGTAGCTACTAATAGCTATTTTTTATTTTGAAGAAAGGCTACAAAGTAATGTAGTCAATCAGAAACTTGGTTCCAGCAATTTAAATGTAGGGTGAACTATTTCAGATGTCAGAAAGAAGCAATATTTATGCCCAATCATCACTTTAACTAATTAACTTGCAACAATTTTTTCTTTAAAGAAAAATTAGCTTAGAAGAAAAAAAGCATGAAATGCCAATTTGCCCTGAGACTTTTGCTTACCAGCTTTGCTGACCTGATTTCAATACATTTGCTTATTTTAAAATATATTCACTCTAACACTGAACTATAAATATTCATATTAAAAATATAAGCAACTGAAAGAGCTTCTCAACCATCCATATTTACATTATTTAAATATCTATAGAATTTTCATAGCTCAAAAAACGAAACAAGTATATTATTCCTGGCAGAGTTAATCACAGAAGAATTCTTTCCCTCATGACTATAAAGGGTTCAATCTTCAAATGGAAGTTAAGAGGAATGGCAGGATTGGTCTTCTGTTTTACCTTTGTATCACCCAGCATTACCAAAAGCTTACTCTGCTGCTACCACCACTGCAGAAATGGCAGCACCAAACAAAACTACAACTTGCTTTCAGAACTCCATCCTGCAAACTCACAAATTTTCTCCTTCTTTACACATACACAGCTCAAAATACCGTGCATGTATAAAAGTATCCGCACACAAAACTTGTATATAAAAAAGAGACACTCTGGAAAACGCAAGCTGCAGAAAGTTACTTCTGACACATTTGCAGGACTGGTGCTGCAGACTGTGAGCAAAGACATTCAGTAATTCATTCAAACATTGTCTGTTGCTTTCTAAACATAAAACTTAGAGAGTAAAATTATATTTAATTAACAATAAGAACTTTCTCCAAGTCCTTTTTAATTCCTTGTTAGTATTAGTAAGTTGGTTGTAATTGCACAGTATCAAATTCTGCTCCCTCTGAACTATGATACATTACAGCTTTTCTGAATAGATAACTTAGTGTAATTTTTTTTAAGCTCTGTGAACTTTAAAAAGAATACACCATGATAAAACATGTAACAATCAATGCAGAATTATACATCTAACTTTGCCTATGCTCACGCAGATGACTGATACTACATCCATTTTTAAAAAAGCTCTTCCTCTTCTGGAAAATGTTTATCGGTTTTAAATAAATGAGTGTAGGGAAAAAGCATTAAAAAGCACATTTGTTATAACCAAACATGCCTAATGCTTACACACTTGATTTTTATGCTTTTGTCTCTTTTTGATTAGAATTTTCTTTTTGTTTTGTGTGTTTGGTCTCAACATTTAAAAGTTTTCATCACTGCATTTTTATCTTTGCCATTAAAACAAAGACAGCCTGCCAACAACCAAATCCTAGAAGATGCTCAATGTTTAATGCAGCTTGCAGTAGGAAAAAGCCTGGACAACAAATTCTACAAACCGGAAAAGTGGTAAGAAAAGACATCTCCTTAAAATAATTTGCGAGTAAAATCTCTAGAGAAATACAAAAACTGCCATGTTTTGAATTTAGTCCAGTCAATGGAGAGAGATGATGCTTATTTCAGAAGGAAGTTCTGAACAGAAGCCCCCATTTTCCTTCAGTAAATTCAGAAAAAGTCTAAGAGGAAAGGGGCCACCATGCCAAGCATCAGTCTCGGAGGTAATCAGTTCCAAATATGCACTAACATAAAAGACTGGTTATGTGACATGGATGCATCTCAAGCAAATAAGAAATTCTCCTCTCCAGTTGCGGCTCTTGCTTGTTAATGAAAAAATTTCATCATGTACTTGCACAAATCAAGAGCTGAACAGAAGTTTGCAAATTTCTATGCACTACCTACAAACACAAAAGAAAGGGCAATGTTTTAATTATTCTCTTTTGAAACAACTGGCTATAAAAACAAGAAGCAGGGCACACACTCACCTGCAGAATAAGATTGTATTCTCTATAAATAGCTGAAAAAAGGAACTTTCACAGAAATGAGTACTTGACAGTCTTTTCAGTAATCGCGTTTTTGTCTTTCTACACATTACAGGCAAATCCAGGTATACCTCAGGAGCAAAAGTAGGTGTAATATCTATGTGCACAACAGAGATCTCTAGTTAGAAGTCTCTTGGGAAAACTGAAATTTTTGAAAGCTCTGCAGTACAAGTAATCAGGTCCGTCCAAGCTGTGGCAATGCTGTGCATTTCAGCGTTATGGATGAACTCAGTAATACCATGAAGAGAAACCAGCAAGCAGCTGGGGTTTTCTTTTCAGATCTTACCTGCAGTAAGCACCTATCTCGAAAAGTGTAGCCTATCAGTTTGTCCAAATGCATCAGACACTGATGGTAGCGGACATGGTGGGTAAGGACAGGAAGCATCATTGCGTGCTGAAAAAGAAAATGCAATAAGCAAAACTATTCAACTTCAGTGTACAGAGAACTCAGTTGACTGAGCTAAAAATACAAACACTTTCCAATTGTCACAACACTTTATTGTTTTGGTTTAAATGAGGAAAAAAAAATCATGGTTTCCCATCCTTCACTTATCGAAGCACTTAATTAATCATATTTTTTTATTTACACAGCCCTGTCCAGACTAAAGGAATAAATACATAAACCCAGTCTTCTACTTAAGCAACTTCAGTGAGGTAAAAAATGACTGGTCACCAGTAACAGCAAATTTCGACAAGCTATGACTGAATACAATGCTATGTGTTTGTATCTTTTCATTCAACACCCTGCTGTTTTAGGTTAATACCAAAAATGAAGAAACACCTCTTCCCCTCTGCCCCATTACACTAAGGAAGAAACATTTTACACCACTTTAACCAGCTTTCACCAAACAACAGTAGCTACTGTATTTTCAAGCACAGTTATTAGTGCCTTGCTTCATTTCTTTTTGAGGAAGAATTAAGGGATTTTTAAAATGCTACAGTCTGGCACATTTAATGTATTAAAAAATATCAGAAAGGTTGCTGTTTGACTGTCTAGGAAACGGACAATGTTTTTCTTTTGGGGAAAATGTCAATAAAATTGAAAAAAAACCCAACTCTATTTTGTAACAATGGCAGCCTCTCTCTCTCCGTGTTTCAAAGAAGGAATTCTACACTAATATTGACTTGGGATGAATCGGGGTTGAAATAACCAAGAAGTACAGTTTATCAGTAGAGTAGTATAGCAAGTATGATACCAACATCACAAATATTGCATACGAATGAAAAGAGATACAGGAGAAATGCAGAATTTAAAGCATTTTATGCATATGACCATTTGTGAACTAATTTTTTCTAATCATTCCTATTACTGACATGACATGACCATATTCAAAATAAAGGTGTGTTTTAATGGCATTAAAATCTCAGGGCTGTCACAATTTAGAAAGATGATTGTGTATGATTAGAGGAAATGAGTGTATAGCATGGAGAGAAGCAAGAAAAACAAGCACACAAAGTAGATGGTGTATAATTTACAGAATAAATGATGTTACCGATTTCTGCAGGTCACTAATGACAGAACAGCAGAAAATACAAACTGGTGAATGCTACAACATTAAAAAATTAAGACTAATCAATGACAAAACTTTCTCTTTAAGTAAAAGAGTGTGAAATTCTTGAGAACTGAACACAGAGCTGGAAGGTAATCACAGAATTATTTAGATTGGCAAAGACCCTTAAGATGACTGAGTCCAACTGCTAAACTAACACTGTAAACTCCACCAACTAAACCATGTCTCAAAGATCTTTATAAAATGCCTTCAGGGATGGTGACTTCGCCATTTTCCTGGGCAACCTGTTCCAGTGCTTGATCACCTTATCTGTAAAGAATATTTTCCTAATGTCCCATCTTAAGCTCCCTTGGTACGACTTGAGGCCACTTCCTTTTGTCCTGTCACTTGTTGCCTGGGAGAACATACCATCTCCCACCTGGCTATGCCCTCCTTTCAGGGAGTTGAAGAGAGTGATAAGGTCCCCCTTAAGCCTCCTTTTCTCCAGGCTAAACACCCCCACTTCCCTCAGCCACTTCTCATCAGACTTGTGCTCCAGACCCTTCACCAGCTCCCTTGCCCTTCTCCGGACTCACTCCAGCATCTCAATATCTGCCTTATAGTAAGAGTACCAGAACTGGACACAGGATTTGAGCTGCAGTCTCATCAATGCCCAGTACAGGGGGACACTCAGTGCCCTGGTCTTGCTGGCCACACAATTGCTGATATAGGCCAGGATGTCACTGGCCTTCTTGGCCATTTGGGCACACACCGGCTCATGCTCAGCTGACTGTTGACCAGGAACCCCTCTCTGGTCCTTTTCTCTCAGATGGAAACAACCAGCTAACAGCAAGAAAAAGACTCCCTGGATCTCCAAATGGCAGAGAAATATAAAACCACTCCAAGCAGAATAAGGAAGTGTAGGTGTAGTTTCATTTTGTTACCATGTCAGTCACTTGGACTTGTCTTGGGGTAATTTGCAAGAACATCCCTCTTGTCTCCATATAAACTGTACACATGTGCTTCCTATGTGTTCCTTCATAGAAAGAATTATCTGAAGAACACCAAAACAACTGAACCCAAAACTGTTTCACAGGACAACTCTGCTTCCCTGCCTCTATGCTCCACTGTAGTAGACAGAAAGAGTCTCCTAAAGCAATGTTTAACATTCTTTATACCAATACATGTCTCCCTGCATTTGAGGACTGAAACACCAAGTTTTAGACTTTCATCAGCTGTGGTGCAGTGAAAAAAGAACTGACAGACCCCTGGGAGCACACAGAAGGACTTTGAGTCTTGCAGTTTTATTGACAAAATGCTGTTTTCCTGGCACTAACTCCTTGATTGATTGATTCAATCAACGTCTGTCATCTTGGATTATGGCTATTCAATGTTTTTGATGTTTTATGTATTTATCTCTTTAGAAGAGATGTTTTTAAAATATGTATGATTTTAAATATTCTGCATGTTCTTTTCTTGCTGCAGCTAACATGGCAAGGCAGACGCTCTCAAGTGCCCTCAGAGAGTGCCGTCATCCCCCAGAACAGCAGATGCTCCTGACCTGAAGCTACTAAGGGGAAGCAGGTGAGCTGAAATATTTTGGAATGCAGGAAACACTGAACATTTTACACTGCTGTTGAGGGAACACCAGCAACAATGGTGTGGGTGGGGAGGGGGAACAGAGGTGGTGTCTTCTCAGCATGGCCAGATCCTGCCACAATGTGTATTAAGTGCTGCCTAGCTCAGTGGCCAAGTACTATACTTGATATACTGGGTAACTTCGAGTGAGCCTGTCAGAACTCGACCATTTTACATTTTTTTTTACAACATTCCACTCACTATTTTTCCTCCCCTTTCAAGCAGTTCATTTCTGAGACAGCAAAGACCAGTGTCATTAAGGCTATGTGGAACTCAGAGCAAGTATAAGCCATCACGAGTGACTTAAAAGAGTTTCAATCTTCTAAACTGCAATGCTTTTAAAAGCAGTAATTTTAAATCACTGCCCTTTAGCTCTGCCCCCAGAGCTGATTTATGCGTATTTAGTTTTAGTCTTCTTTAATCTGGGAAAAAGCATGTAGCAACAGCAGCAATCTTTCATTTTACAGACATACAGTTGCCTACTCTTGGCCTCTCAAAGAAATCAAATCAAAGGACCTTCATACCAGAACTGGCTGATTTAGATGTTACAGCTGCAGATGGGCACAAAAATTGTGAAATAGCTCTACTTTTATCATTCCTTGGTATTTTGCTCTACTTCAACAACAAAACGAAACAGGAATATCCAAGACATTAGAAGATGAATCACAAGAGATATTACAAATAACACAGAACAGTTTCAAAGTGCCTAAATTGGAAATTTACACTGTTTACTTATACAGTAAAACTAGATACAGTTCACAACAAAGACTTAGGAAAGGGCTGTAATTTTCTTCAGCTATGTGAGAAGATATTGTGGCTCTATTCTCCTTCTACTTCACAAGCAACAGTAGAATCACAAGAAATGTTTAGACAGAAGAAAAGCAATTCTAGTTATTAGCATTTCTCTCACTCTAGAATTTCCCCTTTGGCCTCACCAAGCTTCTAAGATTACAACAGAATTTCTACCTATACCTTTGCCTAGCAACACCTCTAATTTATACTTCACACTGTCAAGCTAATATTAAGTTGCATGCATTTAACTCTTAAATAACATCACCAAAACAGCCAAAAAAATAATGCAAATATATCTTTAGTATCATTATTTGGCTATTACAACTAGTTGAATTTTACTAATACACTATTATATAAAAACTGCACTCGTTTTCATCATATCACAAAGCTGCTGGCTG
Source organism: Orthonyx spaldingii (assembly GCA_013397795.1). NCBI lineage: Eukaryota > Metazoa > Chordata > Aves > Passeriformes > Orthonychidae > Orthonyx > Orthonyx spaldingii. The sequence continues at coordinate 473,149 of VZTJ01005853.1, forward strand.
TCAACTGTTTCAGAATAAGATCTGACAGATATGTTCCTTGGAGATACAATGCGTATGAAACAAAGTATCTGAAAGATATCTTTCTACTGAGGCTCACCTGTTTTAATCCAAAAGTTAGTTGTGGTGGGGTTTTAGTTTTTTTACCTTCTTTCAAGTAAAAAGATATTTCTTCATGCTTCACTGTAAAACTTGGGTTTTTTAAAAAAGCTATCTAAATAGAAAAATATATTAAAATTACAATATCTAAAATCAAGCCAGTTGATGGATTAAGAGTTCCACACTAGAGTCAACATTCAGCAAACTTGCAGCCTCAAACTAGCCATTCCAGCCCCTCTCCCTCGCGCCAATCAACCCCTGGCAGAAAATTTTAAATTATCTTTCTTGTGTGTATAGAGGGAGTGGACAGAACACTAGAATAGTTCCCTAAATCAATAGATATTACTGAGGTACTCATTTCCATTTGGTTCTTCTGTCTAGAACTACAACAAACCGTTGCAAAGGTAAATGGCAGCTATCAAGAAAGAAAATACATCTCTCCGGTTTAGTCACCTGGCAGACGTCAGAGCGTATCCCTGTTTTCCAGAATCCCTGGCTGCTCAACTCGACGGTCACTTCACGTCTCATTGTGTTCTTCTGACGAATTTTCTGCAGTGCTTCCTAAGCAGGGAGAGAACAGAGCTCCTGTGAAGAACCTGCTACAACAAAGCACAGCAGTATGCACACCAGCACACTCACAATACCAATTTAAGGTTCAGTTTTGGGGAGCAGTTTCTAAGGCTGGTACAGATTTGGAAACTCACAGCCAGACTGCGGCAGATGTGTTGGAACACAGTGTAGAGAGGGGATTTTGGTAGACCCAGAAAAAGAACAGAGGTGACTGCATTTTTTTTACTGCAAATGACAGAACAAACCAGTCCAACCCATACATCCAAGACGATACATAGGAAAGTTAAAGTCTTTATAATGAAAGCAATTTCTTTACCAGACATACAAAACAACCTCTTCATTCAAGTCCATCACTGTGAGTACTCCTGGTCTGAGCATTCAGCAGGAACAAAACAGGCTTTGTCATCTTGGCTGCTTTGCAACAGTTCCTGTTCAACAATGTCACTATGCCCAGTCTGGGAATGGGGTCAGCATTCGCCAGTCCTGGAGACTACGCTGATGAAATCTACCAATACTATTTCAATAAAATTTTTTTAAATATGTTTTGCCTCAACCACTGGCTATTTGGTGTTGTGTAAACAGTTTATTTGTCTCTAGAAACCATGGAAGGGTCAGAACCATTAAAAGATTTTGACAGTAACATTAAAAGACTTTGACAGTATCATTAAAAGAAAAAATTTTTTTTAAAAATGGAATGAAAAAAACCCAGATAAAATAAATCAGCCCTGGATCAGAATCTCTTGGTTCCAATACTATAAAGCCCTGGGGTGTGCAAGCTACCCACACAGCATGAACTAATTGCAAAGACTCCCCTCAATGCTCCTCCTTCTTCAGAACACAAAGTTCTTCAAAGCTGCAACCTATCCTGCCTCTCCTTCTCCTTTGGACTACAGGGCACTTGCTCAAAGCTGTCTCTTCCCAGGTTCCAGTCTGAAGCCTGTGAGCATATCTGGGCAGGAATAGGCTCTGTTTTCTGATTTGCAGAGACTCACAGAGTAGTTCCAACAGGTGCATCTGTCCAGACACAGATTCATCAAACCACAGAAACCTCAATACAGAGGTGTCTAGGGTAGGAGGCTAGTTAGCCCTGGCTCCTTTTATATTCAATGAAGGGGATAAATGGCTTCAAAAATGCATTTCTCCCTCCACTGACTTCAAAGCAAGCCTTCAGGTCCCGATTTATGCACCTGCTGTAAATGCTCAAAGTTAGGTTAGAGGAACAAAGCCCCAGGCATGACCTTGTCATAAACAATATCATTGCACAACCTCAGCGTGGTGGATGACTGATGGCAGAGAGAACAGAGATGCTGCCAGCACTGCACCCCCTGTGCATTGTCAAAGGTGTGTCATCGACTTTTTCCTGAGACAGGCACTACAGTGTTGTCCAGACCTGGCTGTATTTCAGTCTCACTGGTTCAGGAGCACTCCATAATATATGATTCATAATCTTTAAAAGCCCATGTATCAGTCAGGTACAGCCCTACAGCTCCTTCTGAGTTACTGACACCTCCACTGCCAAATATATAGATTATCCTCACATGAAGCTTCTGCTTCAGCCCTGCATGCCTCCCTAGTGGCAAACTACTTGCAAAACTCATTACCCTAGATAATACAGTCTAGAAACAAAAATCAGCAGTCCACACAGCAAGTGCTAAATAACAAAGGAACATTTTATCTTCTGGAGCAAAATATGAACACTACCTTACCACTGACCCACTACAATTTTACAAATTAGTCATCCATTACCCCCTAATGAAAAGATGTCCTTAAACCAATGATCTTCTACTTGCTTTGAGTGTAGTTGTGGCAAGCAAAATCATCTCCTGTAAGAACAAATCTTTTTTTTCCCTTTACAACTGTGGCACAGTTCAGTCACAATGTTGTGGGGTGGTTTTTTTTCCATTTACAGTAAGAAAGCCATGGACTTATTTAGTATCAGCATAAATAAAATGTTTACTAAGATTCTTGCTCACACAACAGCACACTATGCTTTGCAATAATTAAAAAAATCAGGTGCAATGTCATATGTATCAAACACTTACTGCAACCAAAAGTACACAACAAACTGGGCAAGTCTCAGGAATCGCACTGCATGATTGTCATGGGTCTTCCCAACTCAGGATAGTCTATGATTTTATGAATAATCAGTGTTTCTAATCAATAAATAAAAATACAACACAGTCTAATTAAATACCATCCAGTACTCAAGAAGTTAATTTCTCCTCTATGTATTCTTTACATAGGTTGTCAAATTAAGAGTGCCCAATAGACAGGTAACAGACAAATTCAAGGCTTCAGTCCAAGGGTTTATACAAATACATAGGCTGGTTTAGGTTATATTTAGGACTCTTTGTTTTTCTGATTTTAATTCCCAATTGGTTGAGCATTTGCACTTAGGAAATGCTTATTGCTCATCACTTTGTAGGGAAAAAACAAAAAGGGAAAAATACCTTGTCTATCATACAACAGCCAGATGATTTCAAGTCAAAGATCTTAAGCAATGTCATTATAGCACCCAATAAATTACGGTTTATGCACACAAGTGTGGCAGTTTTTATCTCAGAAGACAAATGTTTAAAATTATGAGTCAGTTAAAAGTACATTATGAAATAAAAAGTCCTCCTCCATGCTAATACTTGAAACTATTAATGGCAACAGCTATAAAGAAGTCATGGTTCCATAACAATAATTTCTATAATTGGGTAAAAAACCTGCAGTACTTTGACAGCTGAAAAAAGGAAAAAAAAACCCATTCAATAACAAGCATAGATAAAAATAAAATCTGTGCTAAGAGTCTGGAAAGAAAATCTTTTATGAAGGATTTCTATTGTTTCCATAAACAGGGCAGTCATACAGTTTTATTCCACCCTGAATTACAATGCCCAATTATCAGTCATAGGAAGGTTCAGAATACCTCTCTCTGTGACAATTTCTGTTTATCAGCCTGTTTGACTTTGGGACTATTAGCCAGTAGGTGACGCAGCTTCACATAACTCTTCCACAGCTTTTGGTATCTGAAGGACAAAACCAGAAAACAAGTATTTTGGTCAATAATCAAAAGTCTGTCCCTGCTTGTCATTATGAACACACCGGCTGTTAATAATGCACACAATGTACATACAGAATGCCTACAAGCATCTCTTTGCTCCAGAGAAAAAATAATCTCAAAGCATTTTCCAAGAGGTGACAGTGCCTCTGTAGATGCTCCAGCAGGGTGGGCCAAGTAGCAGAGGGCAGGAATTAGTGTGCAGAGGGAGCTAAAGAACAGCAAAGGTCAGGGCAGACCCCAGGTCTCCCAGATACCTACCCATCCTCTCCAAAGGGCCACCTCTGCATGCTGAAAAGGCCTGCCTGCAACTTAATTCAGGCAGGTGAAAACTCCCTCTTCTCCACACGGTTTACCTATGACTCACTGCAAAGCAGTAGCACCCCTTCCCAGGAAGTGTCTGTCCTTACACTGGCTCAAACATTTCAGTGAAGCACATGAGGAAGACCTCTGCAAGTCACATACAACATGAAGTTATTCAGTGAAAAGTGAAATCAAAGTTTTGTTCCCTATAGGTTTGTGCTGAATGGAAACAGCAATTGAAGTTATTTTCTGTGATTAGCACATACTTAGCTTTCTGGTTTTCTCCAATCATCTAGCCTTATTTTGGCAGTGTTTAATTACACATGAACCTCAATAACAACACTTTTTCCTCGGTGGAAGTCTCTCAGTGATCTAGCACAAACTTTCATCAAACTTGTAACAACTTACTCCATTTGAAGACAACATCCAAATATTACATTCAGCTGCAATTAACCAAGAGGTCCAAAAGTTACTTTGGGACGAGTAATCAAGGGAATTGTGACAGGGACTTTGTGTCCTTAGGAAACAATGCTACCTTCAAAATGTCACTCTGTCGAGTTTTTTCAGGACAACCCATAAAATCAGACTTTGAATAGGAAGCAGGGAATTAAGAGGCCAGAGGAATTATCCAAGTTATTTCTTTTTACTCGTATTTACATTATAAGAGAAGAACCTCCTCAGCACTAACTCAGAGCAGTGGTTTTATTAGGAAGTTTTCACATTACTGGCTTAGCAGTCAATGAAGAGCAGCTCTTTTACTGTTTCATAATCTTCCCAGCATTCCACATTCACATAAACAAATCTTGTCTTATTGGCATTTTTCCCTAGCTATTTCTCTGCAGCATTCTTGAATGTATGCTCTATGCCTCTGGAGATACTGGTATTTGTTCAGTCTACAAACACATCTGAAATGGTCAATCCATAGATTTTTCTCATGCTCCATTCACTGCACTTTTGCAATCTGCAGAAGAGCACATCTATTTCTGAAAAATCACCATCCGAAAAAGAAAAATGAGTTAATAAATAAATCAGCCAAACAAAAAGAAATAATGCCTTGAGGAGGTTTGAAGCCAAAAACAAGAATCTGAAACTATGAACTACAACACACATTTTTCTACTAGTATTGATAAGGGTGAAACAAGCTTTGTTATTGCAATTAAGTTTGAGGACTAAGAAACATATTACCATTACAAAAAATTCTGTATTACAACATCACAAAGAAAAGACACATTAGAGGAAAATCTTCTCTGGGTGCACGTACATCAGAGTTAAGCCTGACATTTATGATGGTACCACAGAAGTCTTTCACAAAAAATGCTTTGTTACTTTGACAAAACAAAATATACCTATGTTCTGTAAGCAGTTCTGAGGTTAAAACCCAAAACAAAAAACAACCCCACAAGTAAATTTTAAAGGAAATTAAAATAAAAATGTGTGGGAAGAATATTTTTTGTCTCTTTATACTATTTTCAATGAAAAGTACTAGAATTTTACATATACTAATAAATTCAGCATCAAAGTAGAGATAATTCCTATTTTTTGGATCTAATTATTTCCTTTTGATGGACAAGAAAACTAAAAGATAAAGAGGATCAAAACTCATGCTCAAAGTGAAAAGTTTTATTATCTGGATTAGCACTCAATATTCCCACTTTCTGCCATGTTAGGTTTAAAATTCTCAGCAAGCAGTTGCAAAAGAATACATCTGTCATACATGCACATGAGTGCTTCGGCCTCAAAACTGCAGATCTGGTGAGCATTTTGCACAAAAATCACACTCTCTTTCTACATTTTTTATTATTAGTACTGTTGCTGTTACTGTTTGTTTTATTATCTCATTGCTGTTTCCAGTAAATCATTCTTCTGTCAACCCGTGATCTCTGCCTTTTTGTGTCTCTCAGTGGAAAGGGAAGGGAGCAGCTTGTGGTTCTCTTTAGTGGGAGTACTAAATTGGGGAATACCATTCCTAAACCACAGCAGTGAAGAAAAAGACAACCTTAACTAAACATGCACCACAGACAGGCTCTATACTGTCATCATGCAGAAAGCAGATGTCCCAGTCACTGGAAGAGTTCCCTGAAATTGTCAGAAGTTAAGAAAAGAATTGGGAACAAAATCCAATGAACACTTTTGCATCCCTTCATCAATCCACAGTGAAACAGTATTTCTTGGTCTATCTGAAGTCCTGATTTCCTCTCCACTCCTCCACATTCCTCCAAAACTCTATTAGAATATAAAAAATACAGAGAAAAGTAGCATAGGTGCAAGAGCTTCCAAGCTAGGAAACACTATGTAGACATGATCCTTCAAAGCACAGAAAGAGATGATTAAATAGGATATGGCAGTATGCAAGAAACAAACATCATGAAGAAGTCAAACAGAAAACGGCTATTATATTCCTTATTAGATTTGAGACCTGAAGAACACCTAATTAAGCAATCAAGTAGCAGCTCTGAAACAAAAATCAGTCCTTTTGCATATGATGCACAATAGTACTGGTTAAGCGATTACCTGGAATCTTCTCCCTGTCAGTAGCATAAAAAGATTCAGAGAGTGTTTTGAGAAATTTAAAGAAAAAAGGTCCATTCAGGGCTGTTAAACAAAATGACCTAAATACGTCCTCTAGCTCAGAAATCTATATGCTACAGTCATTAGGAAGCCTGGGTAACTATTTCTCCCTCTCTGCCTCCCCGTTACACTATTCTCTCTCTGAAAATCTGCCACTGGCCTCTCAGAGAAATAATGCAGAGCTTGAGGAACCAACTTTTGCTGGACCCAGAAGAGCTGTTCTCAGGTTGACAAGTTTCATACTGCACATGCATGCATGTTTACTTCAGCACACCCTGAATTATTCCAGAGAAAAAGTTATTCCTCATATTTCCTAACTTGCAGGAGCTTGTGTCCAATGTCATAAGCACTAAGCTTTATATCAGACTCAACTAAGCACATAACCAAGCTCTATTTAAGGCACAAATGACAACAGTAATGAGTTCCTGAACAAAAGAAGGAAAAGCATCTTACTGAGGATCTCCAGCATAACTGAGTTGAGCAGGTCGTATCCCAAAGTGCACAATAATAGGGAAAGTAATTACATCAGGATTGAATTGTTCGCGGTCCAGTTGATCAATACGAACTGAACTGGGTTTCTAGAAGAAAAAAACAAAATACAACTAAATTGACAACAGCTCCATGGAAAATTTACTGCCTCAAGCCCACGGTATCCAGGAACCACAAAACAACAACATTCCAAACTTAGTAAGATGCACATTAAACTAATCACTAATGCTATTATAAACATTTGGGAACAACAATAACTGAAAGAAAGTTAACTGACCTAACACTCAAAGAAGAAAAAAAAAAAGGCCTTTTAATTTTAATTTTAGATTTGGAAATTTACTTTGACTATTTCCACGAACTTAAAACAACTTTCTCTGGTCAAGCATCACACCAGAAACAAAAATTAGTATTGGCATTCTGGCATCCAAGAACCCACACGTCTGAGCAGCTTGCTAAGATCAGGTTACCTCTCTAATTTTAGTTCTGTTCATGATTTCCCAAAGCAAATGAAGGTATTATTAGATCCATTCAATCACACTGACTAAACAGCATCAAAAAAAATCTGTCATGCTACTCTCGGAAAAGGTTTCTAGGCTGATGTGTACAAGGAGGAATACAGTCCTGTATAATGAGGAGACTTTTGCCCTTTTTACAGTTGAAAACAGAATTTCTTTTTATTGTTAAAAAGGACAGTACAAAAGAAGGCAACTTTTGCTTCAGCTCTATAAATGCAGAGAGTAAGTAATTGCACATCACTGTAGCAGACATGCTGCTCACAGAGCTCTTGATCACTTACCCAGCATATTTAAAAACTCAGCTGAAGGTGCACAGTTTGTCTCCAAGTAAACAACTTCTCCATTACCTGTCAAGTTGCTTTATAACGTGCTGGCTTACTCCCCACTTTGCAATCAGCTGGATGAGGCCAATATATTTTGCTTGTCTTAGGTTTCAGAAAAAGGGCATTATTTCTAGTTACCTGCATCTCAAAACTTCTCATTTAGCACTGTACATTTCTCAAAGATGAGTTTCAGTGTTACAGAAACAGCTCCCACCATTCTCTTCACAAAACAAAAAAAACTGTGTCACGAACAAAGCTTTTAGCCTCCAAACCACATTGGTAGAAGTGTTCACAGGAATAATTTTCTGCACAGATAAGCAAAGCCAATTCTATATATGGCCACAATTTCAATCTATTCTAGAAAAATAAAAACTTACTTAAAAGCTTGACTTTCAGATACAGAAATATTTTCCAAGGGAAAAGTGCTTATTAGCTTCCCTTTAGACAAGATGACTGAACATAAAGTTGCATCTCCCCAGCCAAAGAAAATAGGAAAAAAATATTTAGGTTAGTTAATATTTAACTTAAATTAGTTGAATTTTTAAAATAAGTTGCTTAAAGCTGCTGGGTTCACAAAAAAAAAAAAAAAAATTAAAAAAAAAGAGAAAAGGTTTTCTTTTTTATAAGAAGTGGTTTTTATAAGCACTTTCTATAAAAAAGGATTAGAACAAAAAAAGCCCTAAAGAACATAACGGGCATGATTTGTAGCAGACAGAATGTTGTTCCCTAAACAACAGCTCAAAGTCATGAAATTTAAGTTTATCTGGTTTTTTGGAGGCTGCACAATGCCAGATTGAGAAGTTTTTATCTTCTCATAAGTTGTTTGTTGGTTGTTCCCACTCTTAATATTAAAATGAGGAACTTCTCCCATCTCTGCACCCCTTAAAACAGCAACCCTGAGCCTTAAAACACCACTCCTCTGAGAACCAGGTCAGCAAAACATGATTAACAAAATATGAAACAATAATTATACTCAATATATCAATTATGATCAATAAATTAAAAAAAAATAATACAGACACACTTTAGATACTTAAACAGAGGCAATGAGATACTCTAAAGTGTGAAAATGAGATCTTTCACTATGTATATAGCAGGATGTGTGTTAAATGTGTGACCTCAGGACCACTCAAAACCAGACTCCTCTTCATTTCCAGGACACTGCCTTGCATTTTGTCACTCAGCTACACAGCTGTTCACAGATGGCTGATAACAACCAGGACAAAAGAACTTCTCCAAGACTTAATCACAACTGCTCCCTCACTGACAGTTATGAGAGGGGTTTAGCTGGGCTATGCTTTTTTATTTCATCGTGAACACCAGCCTCCTCTCCAGTGCCCTTTCTGAAGGTTAAATGAACAAACAGCAACATACAGAAACATCGAGTATAAATTGCACACCAGCAGACAGGATGCAAGCAAATTAGATGTTATTCTTCCAGAATTTTATTCCTGTGCTCTTTTAAAAGCGCTTTGATAGACTATCCAATAATCACAACCTTGCCCTTAAAGTCACATCAAAACCAAAGAAATGCTAGCAGAACAGAGACCTGTTATTTTTTGTTTCCTACTCCAAATCTCATCAACCAAGGCTCTGCTGACATTAGAACACAATATGAAATAGCATGCAGATGTAGTACAGAAGTATGCTAATATGCATAATATGTATATCTATGTATTACTGAGCAAACTCTCAATATTTTAGGAAGAGTGAAGTATGAAAGACGACTAAAATTTGTGAACCTCTAAATAATCTATTCCAACACCAAGTTTCATTGAACTAACGAGACATCATGAACAAGTTAAAGAATTTTAAATAATGCTGAACTATTGTTAGTTGTTTAAGTGCGATTTATATTCTATTGAAGTTTTTTTCCCTTCTTCATCATGCATATATATACACCACACACGGAAAAAAATAAAACACATAAAACCTAGATTTGATCACAAGAGGAATTATTATTTCTGAAGAGATGCTGTGCAGCAAAACAAAATTTACTGTTTTTACTTTGTTGTGTCAAGTGGATATAATTGAATTGAAGAGCTGTCATTTTCTAAAACAGTTTCATATTGTCTCTCCAACAGAACTCTTTTATCTTCTAATGTTGTAAAATGCAGAGATAATAGTTTCATACCCTGTTTTTCACTTACGTTCATAATCAGTACAATATGCTGCAATGTACAGGAAAAATCCACAAACTAAGAAGGTGGCAATGACAATCTTGAGAGATAAAACGTGTTCTAATGATGCCATTATAATGTGACATTTCAAAGCACTACTGATTTCTTTTATGCTTACATGTTTTGATGTCCACACACATCTCTAAAAACACTGCCTTGTAGAATGCAAAGTTTGCCAGTAAAAAATCACACAGGATATCAGAATTAACACTACTGCTCACAAATCACACTGCCTTGTATATACAGACATTTAGAGTTCCATGACACAAGGAGAGAACACATATGCGTTCCTTCATGCTAAACAAAAAAAGCAAGTTTTCAGCTAGCTGAAATCAGCACATCTTCAGCAAAATAACGTAAGTTATGCCAGTGTACACTATTCAGATGCTGACAACTTGTGGACCAGCATGTACCTTGTATCACAGAAACCACAGGCAAGTTAAGGCTGTTCAGGCTGTCTAACAATTTCTATGATGGGATTCTGGTTCAGCACTCATTTAACGCAGCTGAAGTAGAATTTTCCATAGCAAGAGCTCATGTGTGTTTCATGTGTCCAGAAACAGCCTAATTTTCCTGTTGTTTAGAAAGTTTTACTTCACTCAGAGTGAAATCAAGGGGAAAATTATGTGTCCCAAGTTATTATTAGCTTATTAAGTAGTTTACTAAATGTTATGTTGCCATACATAAAAATATGAACTGGAAAAATATATATAGAATGTCACCCTGGCTGCAGTTTGGGGACAGGTTTTTCAGTTGAAAAACTAAATTCCTTCTTAGGCATGGTACCAAGTTACACTTTTTCTTCAGAAACTAAGAATTTGAGCTATGAGCAAAGCAGGAAAATGAAGCCAGAAAAAGAACGGTATTACTACTGAGAAAGCTGCATGTCAGTCTCAAATATTAGGTCCAAAATATGCGTCTACTACTAAGATACCATTTTACAACACTGACCAAACTATGCAAATACAACGCTGCAGTTTTTAGTGGACATTCATCTATTCTTGTGACCCACATTTCTTAAAACTGAAAGTCAGAATAATGGGCTGAATTCACATAAACACTGGAGTTAAAAGGATATGTGTTCAGAGAACATGTGTGTTAAAATATCAATTGTTCCAAAAACAATAAGGCCAAAGGGGGTTTCAAAGTAGGCACTGAAAATTAATACGTGCATTCCTCAGTGTGAGTGAGAGCAACAGAAACAATGTGGAAAAAACTACATAGGCAGAAAATACCTTTTCCATATTCAAGGCAGTATTAGGATAGCACACATTAAATAGAGCTGTCAATAGGGGGTCAAAAGAGGAAGAAGAAAGTAAATAGCAAATAGTTACTATTTCTCTGGTGCTGTGTCTCGGAAAAGAGAATGAGATCATGCACGTAAAGATTGTCTGAGAAAATAGGAAAGTTTTACATATATAAAATATAGCTTTTCCTTTTAACATGCACGTTGAAAAAGTGCCCATGTGAAAATATGCCCTTTAGTACAGCAGAAGAGGGAACCATTCAGGGTTGGAACAAGTCAAACTGTTCCTATTGCAATCTGCAACTGCCGCTGGTTACCTTTTCCTGCTCTAATTTAGCCTGTAACAAACTCTCTGAAACAAGACATGCACATGTCATTGGATTGTTCAAAAAACCAAAAAATTATTTATTTGTTCTACCATGCCAGGGCTGGTAACGATCATCCCTTTGCATTCTTCTGCATATTTCTGCCATTCCAGTTCTTCCCACTGAAGCATGTTGGCAATCTCCTCTTCAGGCACCAGAGCTTTACTGCATCGTAACAAGTAGAGAAGAATCTGATGCATTGAGAGTACTTCTTTTCCTCCATCTTAAAACCGTAAACAAAACACATTTCAGTGAGTCACTCCTAAGGCATGAGCATAAGAGAAAATATGCAGAACACAAACCATTTGTATGAGCAAAATAAAATGCAAAATGCTTAAGTGATTTGACAAGTATGAAGGCAAATGTTTTACTGATGAATACTGCACAAGCATAAACACTTTGCTAAACTAAAGAAGTAACAGTAATGGTGGCAAGAGTAACAGTTCCATCGTACTATAAAGCTGAAGTTTTAACTTGCCTGAATAAACTTTAAAATGAGTAGGCAGAACAATCAGTTATGCTGTCCAGTTACATCTTCCTTTTCACAATTTTATCATTCTTTTTACAACAGCAGTTTAAAAGCCTTTAGGTGTTATGCAGCTTTTTTTTTAAGAACACTCAAAATTTTACAGGATACTTCTGGATGAATGCAGCAAGCTATCCTTGCACTTTAAACTCATCTGTAGTGCTTACATGCTGTAACTGCAGTAATGAAGACTAAAGAGCCTCATGCTGTCTTCTGTCACTAAATGAATCAAGGGCATGTGAAAATTACTAAATACCTCTGAGACCCCAGGAAAAATACACAGCAAAGGCTGCTTGTAACAAAAGAAGACATTATAATCTGACTGGCTTCAGGTACCCAGCTATAGATGTGAATATACAAACAGGAAAGGTGAGTGATTGTCCCAACAGATCACTGCTCAGAAGATACTGGCTATTCTAATTCAGTCTGTCCGCTCATATAAGTAAAAAGTCACTCCATGTTACTACAATGCTTTCATTCTGCATACATCTCTCCAACTCCCTCCTTTAATAACAGGGTGTTAATCTGCAGGTATGGAGGAATCTTCAAGTTTCATCCCCACAGAGCACAAATGTTGATTTTCCTCCCCCAGGGAGAAGAAACAATCTGGTCCAGCCACTGAGAATGTTCTCTCTACCGCTACACCCACAAAAGAGAAATGGTGACAAACCAGAAGTAAAACCTTACAGCAATATGGGGGATGACACCACAGCACAAGGAGTGTGATCCCAGGCACACTGGAAAAGCCTTGCAGAGCTGCTGCACAACAGCAGCACAGTGTAAGAAAGGTGATGTCCTCTGCAAGACATGAGGACACAAGCCCTTCTCTTACTTCAGCTGGGATTACAGCACTACCGCACAGAAATGACAAAAGGGAATGGTGTAACTTGGCCTCTCAGAACAATTAACTCAATTAAACTCCAAGTGAGGAAGATACACCCCAAACCTCACTGGAAATAGAAAATACTTCTAAATAGCTACAGGGACAGATTTTTATGTGCAACATTTTCCTTCAAATTAAAGTGGGACTCCACTTACAAGACTGCTCTTTGTCAACAACTGGATTATACTCTTATGCAAGAGGTAGCCCACATTCACCAATCACTAAAATAAAAGTGTATCCTTACCCACCGAAGACCGTGTACAGGTTGCTACAGATGGCTGTGCTAAATGAACATCAGAGACCCCTTCTGGGTCAGAATATGCAGGACTTGGGACCTCAAATGTGTTTTTTCTAGTCTTTTACTCTCTGAATATATTTATCACCATAAAAACCTGTGACAATGAATACAATACAGCAACTGTTCTGCATGCTATGCATCTCAGTAAACGTGGTATGACTAGCTCAGAGCTACCCCAAGGCCTGTCTCTAAGTAAATCCACATAGAAAACCTGACATCTCAAACCTCATTATTTTTAGACCATGTTAGGAAAGTAAGAAAGAAAAAGTAGAGGGGATGGGAAATCAGCAATTAATTTCTATCTTTAAAGAGACAACTGATGGATGTGTGGAGATCTGATGCACCAACATCTTCTTTGATTAGATATAAGTAGTGTTCTGCAAACATACCTCTAGGAAATAGATTCCCACTCTCTGAAAATTAAAAATCTTCAAGGATATCTCAAAAAATAATCAATAAAAAATGAAAACTTGATTAAAAAAAACTGTCAAAAAGATGCTAAAAGGCAACTATATATGCAGAAATATCAGGAAAAAGACATTTTTAAAAAAGAGTTAGAAGGTTGTGGACTTTAAAGAAGAAGCAGCACACAGGAATACATATTATAGAGATTTATCTCTCCCTATAAGTAAACAACCCAATAGCACAGGAAGAGCTGACTTCTAAACTGAAATTAAAAAAAAAATAAATTTCAGAATATAAAAACCCTGAACAGGAAAGCACCCTCAAGCTACACAAACCAGGCAGGACAAACTTGTTCTCATTTTGTGATGAGGTCAAGTTAATCAGCCACATGTGGCTTGATGGCTTATTTTGTAAATTGCTTCAGCAAAACCAAATCAATGTTTGCTAGCAAGCCTCAGAGCTCTGCTTCTGATTGAACAGTGCTGTGTATCCAGGAAGGAACAACAATTAGAAATACAGTAATCTAGCCACCAGTACTCTCCACAGTAACGAGCCAAAACCCATTTTGCTCCAGCTATAATTAATATCCCAACTAAGTTCCAAAGCCCAGAGCAGAGCGCACCTCCCGGTCACAGCCCTCTTGGTGAAGGTTGTTTCATCTGTACCCTAAATCCCACAGCTGAAACACATCCTTCTGTCCACACAACCCTCCTGGAGCAATCACTGGCAGGATCTCAGCAGGACACATTTTCAATGAAGCCATGACATTTACATCAACTGAAAGTCTGTCCTGGTATCTTAGGATGTGTTAAATGCCTATGGAAGCTGTTCACTCAAAATGAGCACAATGCTCCACAAGGAATCTTGTCCTTGGCTGGCAGACCAGGGTTGAGCTGCATTGGAATGATGGCTTTTGTCCTTCACTATTTGCTACAAGGTCTAAGCTTGCATTAGGATAAAGAAACAACCAGAAAAACATGCTCTGGGGTGCCAATTATGCTGACCCTTGCACATCAAGAATTGTAATCCAACCACATGGTACCCTAAAGAGCAGGGGGGACATGAAATGTGTGAGATTATATAACAGCACTCCTCAAATGCCACAGCTCCATTGCAGAGCAGGACAACGAGGACCCAGCACTGCCTAAAATGACTACAGAGACAAAAGCTGGAAGCACGACTTGGCCTGCCCATCTGAATTCCAGTTCTGAGTAAACCATCTGCACTGTCAGCAAGCACTATCGGCTTCATGTAGAATTGCCAGATCTCTGCACTGACTGAACCCTTTGACTTACAATAAGGGTTTGTTTGTGGAGGTTCTTTCCTGGGGGATACAGTTGGTTTGTTTTTTGGTTTTTTGGGGGTTTTTGTAAAGATTTTTTTTTTAAATCTAATTTGTATAAAGCTATGTAATACAAACATTACCTGGAAGAAATCTCACAAACCGTGGCATGAAGTGATACCTGGGACAGGAAATGGAATCATTTTCAAGTGAAGGACCTTAAATATGAAAAAAATACAGAAAATTTATGAACAGCAACATATTTGCAAAAGAAGAAAAGAGGCAACTTTGCTGCAGATGAAATCAATGAACGGTGACTACATTTGATAGGGCTTAAGTTTCAATCCAAAAAGTAACAAAAGAAAGGAACAGAGAGACAACTTGTAATGAAAGCTTTCACACCGGCAATTTAAAAGGAATCTAAAATAATTTAGAAATAATAAGAACCTAACAAAATGCTCAGTACTTTTAAATAAAACAGTAATACAAAAAGATTGGTTTATATAACCAATTAATTATTTCACTTAAGCCTTTCAGGTACAAACGTTAGTTTATTATCTCCTCCCCGTGGGGTGGTTTTTGTTTACCATAACAAAGATAACATGGAAATTTCCACAGTACTGTTTTGTGGGGGTTTTTTATTTCCTATTCATCATATAAAGCTTTGCAAGAAAATAAAAACTAAACCCGTAAGTACCTAGTGTAAAAAAAAGAAAGAACAATCAGAAGCAGAGATAGGAAAGACAACACTGATATTAGAATATATTATCAAACCAAAGGCTACACCAAATGTATTAAATCTGTGTGCTCCTCTGTTTAACTGCATTAAGTGCAGAGTGCATCTCCACACAAAGTCAAGACACCCAAAGAGACCTACAGATACTGAAATGCAATTCCTCGGATACTCTCATTACTCTTTTAGACCTTGGGAAGCATTCTCCTTTGTCACAGTCTTCACAGAAACAAGTATTTTCATCTTGTCAAAAGACAAGAACATTCAGCTATAATGATAACGTTATTCCTCCACAGCTGTCTGTATGACACTGCTTTCTGAGTTGACTGCAGAGAAGTACTGTATGAGTAACTTGTTTGTTAGCTTGTAAAGAGAGAACAGTTTACCTGACACCTTGGCTTTCAAAATACCATGCACAAGATACTCCATAACATTAAACACACAGCAGTATTTACTGTTTGATTAAAAATAAAAGTTCTGGATTAAGGCAGAAATTTAGTTTATTTGTGAGAATACAGGGCCAAGTTTGTGCATATTTATTGTTACAGCTCACACTATTGAACTATAATTTCACCTTCTTGAAGAATAAATTAAGTTTGTCCCTCTCAAGAAAAACTGCACTTACATTGCTATTTTGAGGACTCTCTCAAAGGCAACATTACCTTTAAGATTCCAGTCATACAACTCCAAAATATCTTTGAATAGATATGAAGAGAACAGTTCAAGGCCTCTCACACAAAAATTCTGGGGAAACAAAAAATCAGACCAAAATTATAATTATATAATATTGCAATACAAATAATGCTATTCATATATAGTTAAATAAAACGCAATGAAAAAAATCCAGTGTCTTCATATTTGCCAACCACTAGATACTGGGTTTTGGAAACAGTATTGATATACTTGTGATCATCTACTCTAACATGGCACAGTGGTCTCTTCAGAAGGCATTGTCAAGAAAGAATTAATTGTCAAGAAATTAATTGCCTTGATCACATAAGTCTTTCTGAGGAATTTCAGAGCTGTTGCATGTATTTAGATGCCATTGAGTAACAAAAAAAAGAGATAACTAGAAAGAAAAATGTAAATATATGTGACTAAATTAAATACTGATCCTATATTAGTAGTTAATATGCAGGGGTGTTTCTGTACCTACACACACTATTCCAGCACAGCAATTTACTTTGCAAACTGGCTCCACCAGGCATTAATTTGTAATAAAAAAGCCCACCACAAACCGATTATTAACTCAGTGTGCTTTGTTTGTATCCACAGGAAATTTGTTTTGGCAACAGCTTATATTAAGTACTGATAAGCAATCTTCAGAGCTTCAAACTTCTGATTAAGTTTCAGCTCTGACATTGACTTATGCGGTCCTGGCAAAGGAGTACCTCCACATGCCTTATTTTTGTCATACATAAGAGAAGGGTAATGCCTAACTCAATTTACAGATATTGTATATAACTCAAAATGAAAGGATCCTAGGGATATATGCACTTCCTACTATTTGATTTTAATATATGATAGCCTAGGTAGATGGATTTATGCTAGTACCTGTAAATGCAAGTTCTGTTTCAGCCACTTGTTCAGAACAGAGCTAATCTCTTAGAGACTTCACAAGGTGGGATACTGAAGAATTTAATCCATTAAACATATCAACAACTCATAACCCACTCTGACTTTTAGACTAATTATCCATCTTACCTCAGGCATCATCTCCTCAATGAAATGAATTGTATAGTCAATGTTAAATCTGATTACTTTGCATAGAGGAATCTGAAAGGAAGACAGAAATTCAGCATTAAAAACTATACAGCATCAAATGTATAGTTAATACAATTTTGTATGCAAAGGTACTGCTGTCTGCTGAAAAGGGCACTTACTAAAACAGCTGCTCTGGGGGATCATGCAAAGACAAGAACACAAGCACGTGTAAAGGGAGTACCAGTTCCAGCCTTCACCTCGGTAATAAAACACAACACTGACAGGAGGGATGGTAAAACAAGGTTAAATAATGCCACCTACTGGAGATGAAATTTTCTTTAGGAGAAAAAGTGCACCTGTAAACCTCAGTCAGTCTCTACCTTCTCTCACTTGGATATTTGCAAGCGAATTTGTTGTTTGTGACACAACATGTCAGATTGATACTGTGATCTGAAAGCAAGGTGTTTTTAGCTCACTGCCAATTGTGTCAACTATACTGTCTTAAAATGCAGTTTTAAGTCAAAGCAACATAGTGTAATAGCCTAGGGATAAATTTACACTTCTACACTAATTTCATGCAATAAATATTCTCAGAGTTTCACCCAACTAGTTAGCAAGAAAAACATTTCATTCCTTTTATCCACCCTTTTACAGTCCATAAGTTGCTGAAGATGTTTCATTTTTTTAATGTGATTTTCAGAGAAAGAACCCTAAATTCCTAAAAGACTAAAAATGTCTAATTTTCCCTTATACATCTACAGCTCTTACCAAATTTTACTACTCGCTGGCCTAAAAAGTATAAAAGAATCTTAGAACAATTCCATGATCTGTGAAAGTGAAGCAACCCAAGGTTATTTTACATTGATAAGCACACAACTAAATATCTGAACAGTGTTGGGACTGCAATGAAATCAATGTACATAGCAGAGGTGCAATACTCTGCTTGCATCTTCTTACAGCCCACTGTCAAACGCTTGATTATTTTAATAAAAATCTATTGATATCTGCATCATAAATTAAGAAACTGCACCAGAAGACCAAACAAAAATGCATTTCTTACAATTTGATACAGTATTAAATGTGAATACAAAGCCCTCCCAAAACCTTGGAAGTTAAAGACACCATTTAGAATCTGAGCAGATGAAAACCTGTCACACTTAAATCAGTGAGGCTTTAAAAAAGAACAGGGATTGTTTACTTACTTTCTAATACATAATTTAAACTAGAAGTTGAATACTTTAGACAAGTGACCACAACTAAGATCTCCATGAACTGGAGTTCCATGTAGACAAGCAAATACACAGTAAAGGAGCATGTGGTTGGTACTGTAAAATTGGTTTGGTGTGTATAATAAGAAAATTATAATTTTTCCTATGACTGTACTAACCGTTTTCCCTAATACTTGCGTGGCTCACTTATTACTCAGTAATAACAGCAGTAACTCAGTAAGAACCTTAATTGTGCAAACCTAAGGCTTCATACTACAGAAACTTGGTTAATGCAAAGATGTTGGTGTTCAGATCTCTATTTTTATTACCTTTTGCTACCTCCCTTTTATCAAATATGTTCCCAAGTGTCCCTCAAAGAGCAAGTTTTGTGTTGTATGCCAAAAATTATCTCATGACATCAAGAGACTACTTCCAAAGGGCTTTATACCTGTTAGTAACAGGAACTGACACCACAGTGTGGCCTTGTATTAAACTCTGTAAAAAAGTAATCATTTGTAGCTCATCACTTCCCCTATCTGGAAAGAGAAAAAACACACATGCACTTTACAGTAAGCTTAATAGCTTCACTAACTACTCATATCAAAGAAGAGTTTTCCTTGTTGTCTGTATATTAAAGATTTCCATAACTCTCTGCCTTCCTGTCATATAGTAGACACAAAAATTGTAAAGTTAAGGGGGTTTCTTTATTTTTGTAATGTGAGTAGAACAAAACCGCTCTTTTTTGCTCATTTGCAAAGTGAAAATGTAAAGACTTGGGACAAATTTGTCTTGAACCCTGAGGCTGAGTTAATGCTACTGGGGCAGCAGTGTTTCCCATTGCCATGCCAGAGGCTGAACTCCACTCTCTCACTGACTTGTCAACAAGAGTCGCTTCCCCTGACCACCAAATGTAGTGTTATCATATCCATTATGTAAGCAAACTGTCAGGGTCAAAGTAATTTCTTCTCAGTGTCTCTCAGTTACAGTATTTTTACATCCCAGTCCTTTACTGCTACATTCCAGTCCTGTGTTCATAACCATTCTTACACTGAGTTGTGGCATTGGTGATGTAGCTAGTAACAGGTATAAAAACAACAGAAACTAATACACACTGAATTTTTTGAGAAAACCTTGAAAGAACCAAGATAACAAAAAATCTTCAAGTGTACAGAAATTAAGCATTTGTATTTTTTCCATTCACATTTGGCTAACTCAGCTTATATTGAAAAGCAAGGTAGTCAGGCACCAATCATTTCCTTTTCTTGTTACACTTGCAATCAAAACATAAAATTAAACATCCATATATACCTACAGCTTTTACTAAAAATCATAACTTGCTAGATCCTGAAGAAGCTGAACAGCTGTTAGAAAGTGTTGGATACATCTCAGTAAGTTTTATGAAGAGAGAAAACTCTTTAGAGTGGATCTCTGAAAAATTTCATTTGTCACTTGAATGGAAAACCTTTTTTTGTTGTTGTTGCTAGTTTTTTTAAACTTTGCCAGCTTAATTAACCCACTCATCCAATTTAAATCCAATCAGCAATTTTAACAAGTTGGTCCATGGTTTAGTTCACTTCCAAACTGTGAAACACATAAAAACATTACTTTGATGCACGTCACAGCCTCAGTCAGAGTTCAAATATGCTGCTAACCACAATCAGTTAAAACAAAACCTAAGACTCACTAGCACAAATGTCTTTCCCCTGCCCCCAGTGCTACCAAGATGTTTGTAGCATACAAGTATTGTTGTTTTAGAGAAGTTTTCTTTCAGGGCAGAATGAGCATCTTCTAAAGAAACCCCCTGTATGTAGCGATGACCATACTTACGTTTGTTAGTGGGGCGTGTGCAAACATGGAGAACCCTTCAAAGATGTATTCATGGTCATCATACTCAATAACAGTAGGTCTGTCTGTCTGAAAAAAGCAAACAAAACCACCACAGAGTAAGCAAGAAGCAGTATGACTTTTGTCACTGAAAACAAAATCAGAGGCCTAGTTCGAATTATTTATAAAGTACTTACTAAGAAATTTGTGGGAGGTGACACAGTAATTCGATAGTGGTATAGTCTTCCAGCATTGTTGGTCATGGGGCGACATGGTTTAATGGGCTTAAAGAAAGAGATAAATAGTATTATGTGTAGAGTCAAGGCAAATTTAGATTAAAAGAGAGAATAAAGCATTTCTAATAGCCATGAAATATGAATTAGGAAAAATTAAATAAAAGCAGGTAGTCATAATTAGGCATTCTGGGAAGGAGGAAACTGTGGTCTTATCTCCATCTTCACTTTAAGAAATATTTTTAAATCTATTCAAAAGCACAAAAAAGTGAATTTTTTTTTCATTTTCCATTTGGCTCCCCATCTCTCTTACACACAACAGTTAACTGTTTATGTTCCAGACTAATTTCCTCTCCTATATAAATTTGTTTCAGGAAACACATTTTAAAAGCTTATAAAGAGGAGCCTAGACATCACAGAAGATCTCAAGGTACATTATCAAGATAGACAGGTATCAGCTCATCTGCCTGGCGGGAATCTGAAGTCTGAAGAGAAGGAATTACTCTATCACCACAGAGGTAGCTCTAGTAACCCCACTCTGTCTCCCATTTGTAGTCAAGCATTGTTGTAATGCTTGACTTTGAGGTCCAAAGGCAGCCAGACACCTGGGATTTCATGTTTCCTTCCAGCTTGTTCTGAAGCAGTCCTGTGTAAAGACCTAAACTCCTCAACAGTCAGACAAAACCAATTTTTCCTATGCCCTACATACAACTTGCTGCAGCTCGGAGGCTGCCACTGGCCTGTTTGGAATACACTGGGAAAAATAATAAAACCACTGCAGTGAGCAGGGTACAACTCTAAACAGCAGAACAAAAGTTGGCCTGTGGCAATGGCAAGACAGCTACACCCCTTTGCAAAACTTATGCAGTAAGTAGGGTGATTACATTGGCTCTTCAGCCCCAAAATAAGCTTCTCTCTGGTGCGACAAGACAGCTACAAACAAGCCAGTTCAAAACTAGGCAGTTTCATCTACAGGACACTGAAAAGTAAGTATAACCAAGTAGATTTTGTGAAACCTGGGATTCTCAGACAGCCTTGTTCCAGTGAGCAGCTGCCTTCATGCAGCAAGTTTTATATACAGTAGTTTTGTCCTCCTAAATTTTCTCCCTCCTCTGCAAGAAGAACCCTAGATGTAACATGGGGAGGAATAGATCCTAAACTGGAGAAATTTTTAGTAAGCTTCAGATCAAAGCCAATTTTCTGAACTCAAATAATTCACAGAAACATTCGTAACTCCTTAACTGCAGAGAAATAAAAGATTGTTTCAGTAAATATATGTAAGAAGGCCTACTGAGAAACAAAATTTTTCAAGAAAAATTACAAAGATAAATTGCAAAGCCTACATGCTAAGGCAAGAATACCTCCTGACAAATCTTCTGCTTCTTTCAGCAGCAGAATTACTATTTACTTTTTCTTTTAAAGCAATCACTTCACAAAGTGGGCCCTTCACAACATATTCATCCACTTGACGATAGCAGAACTTTGATCACGAGTTCCTTTCTATTAACACAATCACGTTTCAGAAAGTTAAAAAAAACCAAAGAAACCTAAAACTAAGCAAACACAGGCTAAAGTTTTCTATAGTTTTCAGGTGGATTTCATTACCAGTACTGCATTTTAAATACAAGGATACATAACTAAGTGATTTAAAGTTGCAGAAGAATTTTTTTTTTTACTCAGCCTGTAAATCATTGGAAAAACCCCTCAAAAATCAACCCAAGCAGGAATTTACAGCTGCAAGTTTGTATTCATAATTGCAATCCTTAGAATTACTAATACCTCTTCGCCAGGATAAATGCCATGTCTTATTCCTGTTCGCCGGGCTTTAGCACTGCACTTGCACAAAGGTCCATCATTCATCTGTCAAAAACAAAATAGGATTCTGGTTTTATTGAAAAGTGGTTTTGGGAAAGTATGTTGGTTTTAATGCCTTGAGTGCTGATGCTTCTAAAAGCCTGTCATGCTTAGATTAAGTGGATGTTCTTAAGCCAATAAAACTGAAAACAGTACAGACTAATGTAAGAAAACTGCACAACAGCATTAGAACTTCATCACTGTTTCAGAAGCACAAGATGGAAAAACACTTTCAGAAGAATTCTACCACCCTGCTATAATATACCTCTTTTCCATTGCTTATACAAACAGCATGCTGACTGCCTAAAACAAAATTCAGGTCCTAAACATGCATGTGTCAGTATTTACATGCTGAAATCTCCATATTCAAACAGTTCCACTGAGTTCTCTGACTGAAAACCCATCCTCAACTAAGCCCTTTGCCATGGAACAAGGCTATCCCCTGAAATACAGACCACTCAAAGATTTTACTTAGTACTTTAAAGAACTAATGGGAACACTTCAAATCCATCCTATGAATAGATCAGTAAAAAAGATAAAGGGGGAAAAATACCCACTTGAGTATTCTGTATGGGTGCATCAAGTAGCTTATACCAAAAAGGGCCAGTGCATACATTAAATAGCATCTTTCTTTTCACTTTTATGACCAAGGTTAATGCAGACTATCAACTACTGCAACAAGCCTAAAGTTTTCTGCTTTTAACATTGTGCTCATTGCAGAAATCCAATAAAAGAAGCCCAGACACAAACCAGAGAAATAAATTAAGTTCCCAAGCCCAGGTTTTAATCCAAGCTTGAATCCAAGAAGTTAAACTTCTTTTAGACTTAGGGAAAAAAAAACCCAAACAAACAATAAACTTGCAATGCAATACAGAAACCAGCAGAACTTTCCATGCTATTACAAGCAGTCTGAAAACATAAACAGCATCCACGGTGGGGCTAAATGGCATCATCACACATTAGATATAATGTGAAGATACCACAGGAAGCAAGAATTACTAAACCAGTGTTAATGTTAGCTTTAGGCAGTTGGGATAGGGATGCAGCCTTTTAGTTTTGATGTTAATTCTCTGAATAAGAGGCAGGGCACTTCCCTACTCCTTTGGAAACTTAGTCACACAATCTTAACAACGGAGTGATGTGATAGCTTGTTGTTCCCACAGTTTTTCCCATACTCTGAGACCCTCAAGGAAAGAACAGGTTCAAAGAAAGTGAATCATGCTCATAGGTAGAAGCATATTTCCTCACTGGCTTATACAGCGACAAGACAGAGGAGAGTTCAAAACACAGTCAACAGCTAATTGCTCATCAGTGCTCCAAAACTAAGGGTCTACTGAGGCTATTGAAGTAATCATCACTTATTTTTGAAAATCTCATCCTTAAATCTTAGAACTGTTCAGCACAAATACTGCCTCTGCTATATTAAATGCACAGGCCAGAACTGAGAGAGATGTGAAGCACCTATAAAGCCCAAGACTTGATAAGCAAGCCAGATACATGTCTAGCTTGTCTGTAAAAACATTGCTCACAGAAAAAAATGCAGGACAGCAATCATGAAGTGATGGTAAAATGATGGCGATAGATCACAAATTTACATAGGCAATGCCTTCTCTGACCAGAAGAGCAATACAAACAAGCAGATGACATTTGTAAGGCAAAAGCCACTGCGGTGGCACTGAATTTAACAATTTATTTTCTGGCAACTGTCAGCACTGCTGGAGATTATCCAAATTAGCAAACAAGCTTCTCAGGTTGAAGGGTTGGGAAGATGCATCCTACAAATCTAGTTCCATGTCAGACAGTGTACTTCTACATGTCAGAGTGCATGGCAATCATTCCTGTTTTATTTATTGACAGAAAGCATTTTGGCACACCAGATAAATACCTATGAAAACTTCAAATGTTTTCAAATAAAATCTACACAGAAGTAGTACAGCACTGACAAACTCACCATGATTGATTTCAGCCCTTTCAAAAGATGAAGAGTCAGTCTCAAGAAAGTTTTTGGGAAAGAACGTTTTTAAGCAGGAAATTCATATATCAAACATTCCCAAATCTATTCCTTCTACAGTTATTCCACCTTTTTTCTGTTCATATTCTTCATAGAACATTACTTTGAAGTGTGCCCAAGAGCTACACAATTTTTTCAGTTTAATATCTAAACACTTCGCTAATTTTGTTTTCCGTACAAATAAAAACAGCCAGCTATGCTCAATCATGTTTTAACTAGAAGCATAAATATGAATCTGTAATAGAATATTCAAGAGACTTTTGAATTACCACAGTGGCAATATGCATTGCAGTATCTCTTCACATTATGATTTGTTGTATGCTAAACTCATACATCACACAAAGTGCCAGAAAAATATATTTACTGAGGTGCCACTTGAAATGATAGAATAGATTGTAAAATATTTAAGTAAGAAAGATGAAGATGGTGAATTTGCAAACAAAAACTAGTCTTCTGTGCAATGGGTACATTCAAAACAGCACTTCATGAGCTCAGCAATTACATTTAATGAGAACTACAATCTCCATGCAATTACAAAAGAACCATTAGACAAGAAATTAGAAGCATTAACTGCATATTTAAAACATTATTTATCATTATGAGCTGAGTGCTTAAGGTGAAAAATTGGTAAAGGATGTAAACATATTGCCTTTTCTCCACCACAGAATTCAGTTGTATACCTTTATCCCAGGGCTAAAAGGACAGCATTAACACACTGTTAGCAATTCAGTTTTTATTAATGCTGTCAGACATGATTCCAACTGAAAAATCCCCAGGATTAATTAGCTGGAATCACACTCTTGAAATCAAAAGCAAACTGCTTTGAAGAAAATGAGAGAGAAAAGGGAAAACAGGGGTAAAGAAAGCATTCTGAAATAGAAGTCACTCTGAGTGTTTGACAAGGCTGAATTGTCAGTTTATTGGGAGAATGACCTTTGGACACTCAGTACTTTTTCCTCCCACCCTACCTGTCCTGGATCATTGTACCACAATTCTTCATGGAGACGATCAGGGTGTGCTTTTTTACGCTTAATTTCTGCAATGACGTCAATAACATCTGAGTCCGAACTGCTGGAGCAGCTGCTGTCATCTTCAGAGTCACACTCTGACTCGCTGGAGCTCTCTGAGTCACACAGAAAAAATAAAGACAGTTGAAAAACACTTTCACATGTTCTCTTCTCCATAGCAAAGCATCCTCTAACATGACATACCTAACTGTGGCATACTGGAAGTTAGTAATGTTGTGCATGACACTCACGCTAACAAAAAGATGGACAGCACCTGCATTTTTAATTACAAATTACAGTGGATACTACAGATACTAAATACCTGTTACAAGTGTACCTGTTTGCATGCATGAGAGGCTGCTGTCTGGCTGCCCGGGAGAACCACTGAACAGTTTCACAAAACCAATTCCAGTTACTTCACATTAAAGATTTTAGAGCTTTAACCAATACAAGTATTACTATAAAGTTAAAAAAAAAAAAAAAAAAAAAAAAAAAAAAAAAAAACCACATACAACAACAACCAAAAAGAAAAGAGAAACAGAGGAGGAAGAAGAAACACACACAAAGCCACTAGTTTGAGGTACACAGAACCTCTTGCTTAAAAGTTAATTCTGCTTGTTATGAGCAAAATACTTATGACTAGTTTCATTTTCCCTAAACAGGCTCCTGTCTGTAGTAGGGTATTGTCTATTGAAGAGTTCTGAAACAGCACATATATATACAATTATTATAAAACATGTACTGTTAGATTCATTTTTCAGAATTAATTCTTTCTAATAAATCTATTAACTCATATTAGAAGTCACAGGCAAGAAGAAAACCTGGAACTACTAGCTGAGTGAATCCAGTACTAAGTTGTACGGAAGTCCTGTTCTGTGAATTTTCCTCCTTACTTTTAAAATTTATTTTCTTTTTATTAACTGAAACAATTTTTCTGATATATCGGGGGGACAACAATGCTAAACAAAAAAAAAAAAAACAAACCAAAACAGAACAGAAGATGGTGTCATAGACTCTCCTGAGTTGGAAGGGACCCACAAGGATCCTCAAGTCCAGCTCCTGGCCTTGCACAGGATAATCAAGAAACACATCACATGCCTGAAAGCGCTGCCCAAATGTTTCTTGAACTGTGGCAAGCTTGGTGCCATAGCTTTAAGTCATCTCCTTTGCGGGGATGTCAAAATAACGTCTGGATTTAGTATTAAAAAACCCCCACGCAAAAACCTTGATCTCACATTCTTCTAATCTCCTGCGGTACTTTGAAGTGACTCCCTTTCTTATGCATGTAATTTTAGTCACTCATTTTCACAGATCTCCTTATCTCCAATTTAAGTAAATGCCTTGATAGCCAAGACATATACCAGAATGCAAGTAAAGTTTATTATTCTTGGAGTAAAATGCAACATTTCTTCCATTGTTTAAATTTTGCCTTAAGAGAAAATATATTACTATACTGTCAGTGCTTTCAAATACTGTGAAACTATGTTTTTAAAATACATATTTTTACCGAATACAAGACTCTCCTTAGTTGAAAGAAAAAGCAGAGAGAAAAAATGAGAGAATACCACTGGGAAAATGTTTCTCCTTTTTTTTTTAATCAAAATGTATTTTTACACAGTTCAAATTTGGCATAAGGTGTTATTAAAATATGTCCTTGAAACACATGTTTTTCATAGGTCATCTATGCTCAGCTGAAATTGAGTTTTCTCACTAAGTGTGCACATGTGTATTCCTACAAATACTCACAAAGACTTAAGTTTCAAAAGTTCTCTGATATACAACTGATTAATACTGAAGTCTACTTTCAGATGCAAAATATGCGTGGAAGCTGTGAGAGCAAGCTGAAGTCCCAAAAAACTAACACAGAACTTTTCCATGTCATGTATTGAAATCATAGAATCATAGGATAGTTTGGGTTGGGAGGAGCCTTAAAGACCATCTAATTACAACCACTTTACCTCAGGCAGGAATATCCCCCACTAGACTAGGTTACTCAGTGTCCCATCCAGCCTGGCTTTGAACATTGCCAGGGATAAGACATCCACAACTTCTCCAGGCAACCTGTTCCAGGGTCTCACCACCCTCACAGTAAAGAATTTCTTCCATGACCAGCCTTTCATGATCTAAATGTGCTCCTGGAGTGCACTGCTATCTCACTGCAACACACAATTATGGCCAACACAAGCCAGAACAGAGATAGCATTTACTGAAGTACAAAATAAGACAAACTACTAGATACTACATGGCTGTAGGACAAGCTGGCACAGACACCAAGTTAGCCCAGGGGAACAGTGAAGACATAGAACCTTCAGGTTCTCCAGAAAGAGTGGAAAAAGAAAATGCAGAAGTTGTCCTTAGCCCCATCATATTTTAGCCTGGAGCAGTAGGCTTCCTTCCTCAGAGATCAGAGGAATGAGAGTTTTATGCAGGTATGTTGAATGTAGCCGTCCTGTCCTTGATTCATCCACATGAACAAACACCTCCTAAAAAACCCTAGTTAACTTTGCTAGTGATTCTTGAAGGAGTTTAAATATATGCAAATTCACCGTTCAAAAAAATGTGAAGAATTCCTTTACAAAAGTGAATTCACATTTTATTTCATCTGCACTTATTTTTTTCTTCCCTTTTCATGGCATCCTTTTACACCATCAGCACGTAACCATGTCATTATGCCTGTATTTCAGCATTAGAATTTTTGGTATGAGACTTTCTAATGAGTTACTAAGATGAAATATGAGAGTTTGAAGCAGCTCACCTGGCCAACATGAAGCAATAGTTAAAATAAGCCCAACAGAGTATCTAAACTACAGTGATACGCCTACCAATTTCTTGAACTAAAGCAACTGACTAAAAAACACGCTATGAAACACTGAAATGCTCAAAGTAAGAAAAAAACAACAGTTTTCACAAAACAAACCAAGAAAAATAGCTTTCACTGACTTCTGAGTAGACAAATTGCTATAAAAACCTCTCTCCTGCTAATTCAACCCGTATTTCCCTAGTATCTGATGCTGGTGGATGTATTTCACTGTCAGAAGATCCATATGGGCACAAGATAATGCAGATGATGTATGTTATGAAAACTGATACTTTTACAGAGGTCTGATCATACTAAGCAGAGTTGCACAACAAAAAGAAGAAAGCTCACATGTTTGATTTTATGGCACCGAGTCTGTCACCACTACTCTTGCCTGCTCTTTAGAAATGTAAGACCAGGAGCTCCTCAGAGCCACTCATGTGCCATTCTCTGGACTATCTGATCATGTTCAGGGTGTTTTATGTCATGGAAGAAACTAGCATTTGGTAGTGCTGGATACTCTCATGTTCCCCTAGGCTTTCTGGGTAAAGAATTTAGCTCTACTTCAGTCAAAAGCTACTGTAAAACTCCCATGGATATGCAATATAAAGGAGGGATTTAAAAAAACCTTACCAACACTATTAAATACACACAACTGCCAAAACAGATTAACTACAGATTATTCCATTTCAGAGCTTTGCCATCATTTCAGCCTACCTAAATCTTCATCCAGCTTGGTTTTTGGTGGCTCCCATGGTGGCCTGGCTGCTTTGGCCTTCGCCTGTCGCTTTCCTAACTCCTCATCAAACTTTTCATACAGATCTCGGAGCTTACTTGTTCCTACCACAGTAGAGTCCCCCTGTTAACAAAGAAATTAGAACAACAACAGATCAAAAAAAGGACAATGTTGAAATAGCACAAGAACTCAACATCTACCAGCATTTCATGAAAAAAGCAAGAAGGTGGGAAAGACAGATCTTTGTAGTTCAGTGAAACATGGGAATACCTAATACGACTTTAGCACATCATTGCTTCACCAGGTGAACTAGCAGAGAAATTATTTCATTTGCTGCTATAACACTTCTCCAAGCTTGCAAAAATATATATAGCACTTGAGGCATCTTTGCTCAAACACAGGTATAACGGGGAAAAAACAGATCTTTCCCTCCTGGAGACAAAAAAAAAAGTACCCCTCTTCCATGTACCACTAATCTGAAGGCTAACAGACAAAAGGAACTGATGAAAACAGAGAAGAATAGCAACGAATGAAGCCCCTAACAGGGTTAAAAGACTGAGATGATTGGGAAGAGAGAAGAATTAAATGACAAAAACATGATCCTGCTGAAGGGTTCATATTACAAAGGACTGTCTGCAGTCATTTTAAAGTTCTTACTGACATACCACTTGATCCATAGGGTCATTGGAATAATAGCTTTCAGAATGAGTACAGCGAACCCAGACTGGCTTAAGCAATTCCTCATCTTCCTCTTCATTTTTTT
The DNA here is from genome assembly GCA_013397795.1 of Orthonyx spaldingii. Taxonomy (NCBI): domain Eukaryota; kingdom Metazoa; phylum Chordata; class Aves; order Passeriformes; family Orthonychidae; genus Orthonyx; species Orthonyx spaldingii. The sequence continues at coordinate 503,114 of VZTJ01005853.1, forward strand.
CAGATGCATTCTCTTCTGACTCTTTGTCTTTGACAGCAGTATAATTCTTCTCTTTGCTGGAGCTCTGGTTCTCAGACCACCTTTCTCTGTCCTCCTCCCATCGGGTTCTCTTCCTCTCTCTGCTCGGAGACCGACTTAGTGGGAGAAAGCAAACAAAAGCAATTCTCTCTATTATTTTAATAGTGACAGTTTTAAAATGAAAAACAGTTTGCTTCAGATCAGTACATCATTCTATCATATAAATTGCAGCAAAATCCAGTTGCCTTTTCAGCTTTTAACTTGCATCACAAAGAGTTTAAGAGTAATTTGTAGTTCTAAACTGTTATAAAAATGACTTAAAATTCATTCATGGCTTTTATCTTAAGCCATATTCAAGAATTAAAAATAAAAAATACATGCCACTTTAAATTAAAATTCCTACTTGCATTCCAGGTCAATTTCTTTTATTTCTCAGTTAGGAACTCAGTGGTAAAAACTAAAAGTCACATCACTCACAACTAAAAGTTACACTAAGAAGTTTCAAAGCATAGCCTCCAAAGTACTGGCATGACAAAAGAATCTGGCTTTTATTAAAAAGATTATACAGAATCCACACTTCTGTTACTCTAACATGCCTTTGAACAACACAATATGTGATATTCCTTATGCATCAGAAGAGTAATGCTTTCAAAAGATTAATAAGGAAACTACCTGCTTTTTTTTTTAATCTCCTCTGCCTACAAAACCAATAATGTTGTAATGATTTCAACTATCCAGCATTCAGAAAGGAGCAGCAATATACGAAAAGCCTCTAAAAGACAATCTAAAGATAGAGTGACTTTAAATAATTTTGGTATTTTATGGAATAGAAGATGTAAGAGAAAGTCTTTAGGATAAGCAGTGAAATTCTCTCTACAGAGATTGATCCTGTTTCTAATTCTACAAGTTCTTGAGATAACTGGCATTTGCATGTAGCAGTAGATAATCATAAATTCAAGACACTCATCTTTTCTGAGTTTCAAATGAGACACATATGCATACACAAGACCTCATATGAGTAGATGCACAGAGCCTCAAATGCTCAAGAGACCACGTGTAGCCTTCCTTACCTTCCTGCTCTCTTGTAATCCTTTTTGTAGGATCTCTCTGGTGATGGTGATCTTCTGCTGTCACGGTGCCGATGCCTCTCCCTCTCCCGCTCCCTTGAAAAGTTCAAAAAATAAGTTAAATGAGAAATCTGGCATTTCATACATTCTACACCTGAAAGGAACAAAAAAGCAGCCTAAGATCATGTCATGCAAAATGACATCCACATACTGACTGCTAAAAACCCAGATATTCTTAACACTGACCTTCAAGAAACTTGTAAAAGACAGTCATGTAACTATGTTCCCCACCTTTGTCACAAAGTCATCTATCTCAACAGGAGAGTTAATTTATACCATAGAGAGGCAACGTCTTTGAATTCACCACAGGACTTACTACCATTCTTCCTCTTCTTCTGTTACAAATGGCAAAGGGTAAGACTATTGTATCTATAACCATTCTAAATGCTTCAAGGAGGGAAAAGGAAATCTATTTCAAGCACAATAGCTTTGTAAGCACAGCAGTCATTCAAGTGTTTGAGGCAAGCCCTCTCTTCCTTACAGCCACCTCAAGCATACAGACAATCTGCATGATGCTGAAACTCTGACTCCCATCTACAAGACTCTGCTTGCACATACACATAAAGAATCTGACAACCCAAACACATTTCTGGGGTCAAAGAGCTTTAAATTAACTGAAATCTTGAGGAAGAGTAGCTGGAAAGCTGTCTAGCAGAACAAACGAGGATGCTGGTCACAGCCAGCTGAATATGAGCCAGTGTGTGCCCAGGTGGCCCAAAAGGCCAATGGCATCCTGGTCTATATCAGCAACAGTGTGGTCAGCAGGAGTAGGGCAGGGATTGTCCCTCTGTATGCAGCACTGGTGAGGCCACACCTTTAATCCTGTGTCCAGTTCTGGGCCCCTCACTATAAGGCAGAAAATGAGGGGCTGGAGTGAGTCCAGAGAAGGGCAACAGAGCTGGGGAAGGGTCTGGAGAGTGAGGCATATGAGGAGCAGCTGAGGGTGCTGGGGTTGTTTCGCCTGGACATAGGGACGCTCAGGGAAGACCTTGTTGCTCTCTACAACTGTCTCAAAGGGGGTCGTAGCCAGGTGGGGGGTCAGCCTCTTCTCCCAGGTAATAAGCAACAGAATGAAAGGAAACAGCCTCACGTTGCACTAGGGGAGATTTCATTTGGATAGCACGAAAAATTTCTTCACCCAAAGGGTAATCAAGTACTGGAACAGGCTGCCCAGGAAAGTGGTGGTATCACCATCCCTGAAGGCACTTAAAAGAGATGTAGATATGGCACTTTGGGACAAAATTAAGTGGTGGAGTTGGCAGCATTAGGTTACAGGTTGAACTTGATGTTCTTAAGGATGTTTTCCAACCTAAATGATTCTCTGAAATTACTGTATTTATTAGGCAGGAAAGATCACACAGGCAGTTTTTATACTCTGCTAACAGCTGGCAACCCATTGTGCATCTGTTAAAACTTCTAGTCTGCTGATACACTAGGAATTATAAGCAGGTGCTCAAGTGGCTTGGTGGGTTAACAGAATGAGTCAACATTATTTATGAACAGATATATGTGTGTTTCCATGCTCATAACATGAGACAGAATGCAAATTTACAAAGCAAAAAGTTCAGATAAAATATCTGTTGTTTTTCTCCAGCCCCATCCATCCTTGTTTGTCTGTGCCTAGTTCAAGCATAGATTTCAGTCTTCAGAGAGAGCATATTCTATGCCATCTGATTTGCCTGGGAGACGGATGCTGCGCAAAAAAAAAACCAACCACAAGTCTGGCAAACAGGTCTGAATCAAAATGAGTAGATACATTATCAAGTAGATCTGGAAGCTGTTGGCTGTAAGCAGGAATCTGAAAGTGTTTGTGAAAACATGCATTTTCAAAACTTAGAACTGAAGCTTGAAATTACGCAGCAAAGAGGAGAAAAGTTCACAACTATGTCATACAGAGGAGGCCACTGCCTTAATGCCAGCTGCACTCAGTTTTAGAAATATCCTCTTTTGAAAATCAAAGTAAACTTACTGAATGTGAGGCTTGGGTTGTTTTTTTGAATGCAGGTGTCTGAGGTTCTGTAATTAAGTCTCTGCATATCTAAATCAAAGTGGCTTCATTTACACAGGCTTTATGCGTAAATTCATGTTCCACACGTGGCATGAAAAAATTCTGAACTTTTAAAATTAAGAGCATGTGATCCAGGAGCCCTGATAAATATTTAGATATTTAACTTTAGCTCTTTGAGTATTTTGACATAGCTGGTTAGACACATAAAGAGCTACAAACAGAACAAATCTAAGACATGAGAAAGATTTAACTGATGACAGGTTGCTCTAAAATATGCCACAGAAAATTGCATCAGGTCAGCTCATAATTTCCAAGCTATTTGTGTCCATGAAGAAGAGGGACAGACACCTCATGATAAATCCCAAAATAAGCAGTGCAAGCAGTGCACGCTCATCCATCTGAATGATGTCAGTGAAGCCTACAACTGGCCCATGCTCATTTTCATCTCACTCCCCTCTTGAGATCACAGGCTGGCTTGCGGAGGTCTTCATCCTTAACATAACACGCTTTTCACTAAAACACCTCATTGCTGGTATTAGTTACGGGCCCCTATCAGACTTTAAACCCCACCAAATTAGCATCCTCTACAAATACAAGGCTTACTGAAAGAAAGTAACACCTGGCACCGTAACTCTGGTACCTAAACCTTGAAATTCAAAGTGCTGGGGCTTGTTTGTAAGGCTCAACTTTGCACAGTCTTCCGCACAAAGTTGTGCCACATGTGCATAAATTTCTATGGTAAATATTTTGAGCACTACTCAACAATCCATGCAGTGAGAAGCAAAGAAGTTCTTGTTTGAAAACTACCTACATGGACAAGAGCAACAAGTCTGCCAGCTCACAAACGTGAGGCAAAGGCAGCGTACCTGAAAGGTGTTTAAAGTGTAACTCTTTCCATGAGACCTGACTACTGGCTACTCCCTGAGCTAGAGGGAAAAACAAGGGTAAGGGAAGAACATTAACGCAAACACATACTATGGAACAATGATGACACCTCTCTCCCTGCAGGCAGGTAATACCTCAAGTTACCTGTTTCGCTCGTAACTTCTGTGATGAGGTGATATCCTTCCCCTGTCATAATCTGTCCGGTGCCGACTGCTTTCCTGCCTCCTCCTGTCCGGACTGCGGCCACGCTCCCGACGATCCCCATGGTTGGTGGAGCGGTGCCTGTCACCGTGCATGTGCCCGTGCTCGCGGTGCCGGTGCTCATCGTAGTGCTTGCTCCTGTCTGGGGACCGCCGGTCGCTTTGGGACTTCTCTCCCTGGTACTGCCCCGTGTGTCGGAAGTGGCTGTTGCTGGCGCTGCTGCTGGCAGTGCTGCTGGGGAAGGAGCCGGAGCTGTGCTGGTAGCTGTTGAAGCCGGGCGGGGGGAAGGACTGCTGCGAGTACCCCGCCGAGTATACAGGCTGGTAGCTCACCTGCTGAGGCATGACTGGCGGCGGGGGAGGGTGCGGTACTGCAGGGGGAGGCATCATGTAAGGAAAGGTGCTTTGTCCAGCAGGTGCTCCTGGCACGGGAGTGTTGCTAGGATTTGGCACTGGCGGAGGAGTGGGAGGGAAACATGGAGGCACTGGGAAGCTCTGCCTCATCTGGTGGTTTGGAAATGGTGGCCTCATGGGACACTGGCTGATGGGGTTTTGCGTGGAAGGGGGCACTGGCGGAGGATAGGGCACAAAGTCTGGCCTGGGAGGCATGTAACTGGTGGTTGGAGGGTTGGAATAGGTTGTTGGAGGGGCAGTTTGCTGGTCATACTGGTACTGTATGGAGGGCTGCTGTGGGTGGAGCTGCCGGAGGTTCTGAGGGCGGTAGGTCTGTGTTGAAGTTCTTGCTCCTGGTCCCCCCTGGCCACGGGGACATCCTCGCCCAGAATGGAAAGACATGGCTCACCTTTATTGAGGAAAATAAAAATCCAGTGTCACATAACTTTTGTAAGATGTCCTCATTGCATCTGCAGGAACTACTCCTAAAATGCTGAAACCGCAGTTCCCTTTAACAGAAGCAGTAAATGATATCCACTGACTTTCACTGGGAGCTTTGTGCTCCTCAGACCTTTAGTGCAGGTCATTTATGCCCCTTTTGATTCTTTTAAGCCTCTAATCCATGAAAGCACTTACTGTCTTTAAGCCAGAACCCAAGCTGGATCATGCTTTACAAGTCAGGGCAACGTTAATTTCAACAAATTATTGTTACAATGATAGGTCAAGGATACAAGCACCTCTACCAGTACTCAGGCACTTCAATATAAAACCTTCAGATATACCACACCAAAGAAATCACTCATTATTAACAACTGCAGTGGTCATCCAAAGTTGTGTAACAAGGACTTCTGCCTAGAACACAATTCTAAACTTTGGGCAGAATGACCCGACTAACACCTTATTGCATGCCACCTGGGCCAACAAATCATGTAAATTTTAAATGACATACTAGCAGTTTAAATTCGCTATTGAGTCCCCAATTTACTAAAGGACTGAATTCAACAGACCCTTCAAAGTATTTTAAGTGAGGAAGGTGTATTTTTGTGGAAAAACAGGTTACGTGTCTTACAGGTTATGGAAAAAATTTTGTGCAGACTGTGCTATCCCTTCATTTTCATTGAAATAAATGGTTCCCAGGAAATCCCTCAGCTGCCTTCTCAGTCCTGTTACCCTTGAGAAACTATCACTGCTTCAAGTAGGCTTAAGTGTTCCTCAAAACTAGGCATGTATTTAAGGCATTAGCATTTAAAAATGAAAGCCACTGTGCTTCACTGAAGTTAAAATTGATTCTTTACTTACGATGTCGAAAACTGAAAAAGGGGGAAAAACACTTAAAAATTTATGGCTGGAATGGAATGAGAGGGTGAAAAAATGATCTAAGCACCTCCAGAAGTCAAATCCTGTTTTCTATAAGGGGAAGTGAGAAATAAGGGGGAGACACACACATAATTGGAAAGATCATCAGAAAAAGAAAACAAAGCCTCCCTTTCACTGAGGTTTTGTTGATGCTGAAGTACATGCACAGAATATTCTCCCACCTGCTACAGAGCAACATGGCCAACCTGGACTGCTCAGAGCACTACTCTCAGCTGCATTCTGGTACCACTGCAGCAAAAGATGTAGCTCTTGCTGAGAGAAAGTAGACAGCTTCTGGTGAACTGGAGGGAGAAAGGAAAAGAAACACAGGGGAAAAGGACTGACATCAGAGAGGAGGAACCAAGAGGACCCTCCTTCCACACGCAGCACTTAGTGGAAGCCACTGGAATTGGTGGCAGTCATTCCCTCTCCAGAATAACCAAGGGCCAATTTAAGTGAGAATCTCACACCTTTAGGAGATAGTAGCCATGACGGTATAAAGCCACTTGTTCCTTCCAGTCAGCCTGCACCTGCTCAGTACCCTCTCAACTTTGTAAAGGTTCTCAAAAAAACACCCAAAAAAACCAGGGGAGAAATAAAGAAAGTCAACGTCCATTTTGCCTAGCAATAGCACACCCTTTTGACATTATTAACTATAATCCATTAAATGCTGAATTAATTTTGCTTTAGTTTTCCTGTTATTCTCTTACACAATTTAGGCTTGCAACAGAAGACTGTTTTGGACTTCGCTAACATTCACATACACATTTTATTTAAATAGGCTATGCCACAGTGCCTTGTCTTTAAGTGTGTTTCTAACATGTCATAGCATTCAAACAAACGGTCTTGTTTATCAGCTCTCAGATCTCCCCAATGCCAGAGAACTGCTCTAGTTCTACTACTTTAATTTCAGTCCTTTAGAATGCGCAGAATCACAACTGGAAAAAAAGATCCAAAAACACACGAAACTATTTTAAATACCCAAATTATTTTAAAGCTCCCTCTGCTGCAAACGCAAGTCACATTCAATTTTCATTTAAAGTTAAGTAAGTTCAAAAACACAGAAAATTACAAACTCCCCTTTCCCTGTCACCTAAAGAGGAAATTTATTGCACTGATGGGAGTTATTGCATTCTAATGCAACATTGGTCCCCTAAAAAACACCGAATAAATTTGCCTCTCCTGGCAGATGCACTGCTGAGAGCAACAGGGCACCGACACATCGAGAAGAAAGGACTGAGAGGGTCTATCATCAGTGTCTTTAAGTGTCTAAGGGAGGGTATCAAAGAGGATGGAGCTAGGCTCTTTTCGGTGGTGCCGTGCAACAGGGCAAGAGTCAGTGGGCAGAAACTGATGCACAGGAAGTTCCACCTGAACATGAAGAACTTCTTTACTGTGCGGGTGCCCGAGCACTGAACGGATTCCCCAGATAGGCTGTGCAGTCCCTCATCGGAGATATTCAAGAACCGTCTGGACTCAATGCTGCGCCATGTGCTCTGGGACGACCCTGCTGCAGCAGGGAGACTGGACGCAATACCCACTGCGGTCCTTCCCGACCTGACCCATCCAGTGACACCCGGCCTCACCTCACCGCCGCCTCCCGCCGGCCCCCGGGGGGCCGGGGCACGGAGCCGCCACGGCGCCGAGCCGCCCCCGGCCGGGCCCCGCTCCCCNACGCCCCGGCCCCTGCGGAGCCCCCCGAGCAGCGCGGAGCGGCCCCAGGGCAGCCCCGCCGCCCCTCCACGGGCAGCCCGGCACGCCGAGCCCACCTGGCGCCCTCACCACCGCCGAGGCCAGCGCTGCCCGTGGCGCCCCGGCTCCGGAACAGGAAAGCGGTGGGAGGCGCTGCGGGCGGAAGCGCCGCCCGCCCGGAGCCAGCGGCGGCATGAGCGGAGGGGAGCCGGGGCCCGGCGGCGCGTCCCGGCCCCGCGGGGCCGCCCTGCGGCACTACCCGGCCCTGCCCGTGTGGGTGGTGGAGGATCACCAGGACGTGAGTGCCCCGCGCTGGGCTGCCGGGGCGTGGGGACTCCCTCGGGTGGGGCATGGGGAGGGGCTTCGCTTCTTCGTGTGTTTGTTCGTGTGTTTCTCCGCGGCGCGGAGGCTCAGTGTGGCAGATGGAGGCGAAGAGAGGTGCTCGGTGAGGTCGCTGGCGGCCTCTCTGGGAGATGCGCTTTCCCGTCATGTGTGCGGGTTTTGCCCGCTCCGGGCGCGTCCTTGGGAACGGCCCTTCCCTCTACAGCCACGCACAAACCCGAAACCTGCCTTCTATTCCGCTGCTGAAACATCACTGGTGTTCAGTGCCCAGGTACAGACTCATCTTCCTTCCCGATTCAGCGATTGAGCTGCTTATTGCCATAATCGCATTTTGGCATCTTTTTAAATAATTGTTCCTGACTATTTTTTTTCTTTGTATCATTAATTGCTGTAGTGAAAAGGAATTAATACCTACATTACGCTGCTATTATAATTTGCTAGCTATTAGCGGAGTATATGGGAACTCAACCCTACGTAGTGTATGACACATCGACAGCGGATAAGTAAATATAATCCCATCCCAACAAGTAGATTGACGCCCCCTTGACAAGAAATGTAAAATCTGAAGCTTTGCTTCTTTTTGTTGTGTCTTTGAAAAAGGGAGTGAAGAAGGAATTGCGTTTGAACTGCTGTTTCTAGTTTCTCATGGGCTTTTTTTCTAGTAGCATAAACTGAGACTTTAATCCTAAAATAACAGATTCAGCACTAGATTCTTTGCAAAAATAAAATATCGGTGTAGTAAAATTTATTAAAGAAAATAGTGTTACAAATCTGTGAGTAGTTTAATGCAGTTCATTTTTGCTAAGACTCACTGAAATATATGATGCTGTGATGCTGGTTTTTCATGGTTGCCAAGGACTTAGAGTGTCACTGTGGTAGAAATATTGTGATAATATTTCTTAGTGATCCTTCTTTGTTTCAGTCTCTATATTTCTCTTTTCAATTAGCTTAAAGCCTACTAATACTAAATATATACACTATGTTTTCAGTATAAGAGTATGGATGAATTGGTCTATCTTGCATAAAAATGTAAATGGCTTTTTGTCCCAAAGTGTAAGAACTTCACAGAAAGTTTGTTATCAGTCTTGCTGACAGTGATGTTCCTCCAGAGCAAGTTGTCAGTAGCTGCATCATGCACTGGTTAATAATAACAGCTGTCATGAAGGAAATTTTGTTCTTAATCCAAATCAGGAGAACTTGCAAGGTTAGAGATATTAATTTGTCATGTCTCTTGCAACCTGTAGTTGCAATTACCTGAGGTGAAGCTTCAATTTTAGTTGGAAAGATTGTAGGTTGTTTAGTAGGCCAGATTACTTATTTTTTTCCAAAGAAGTAAAAGCCATGGATGAGGGAACCCATGTTGTTTTAAACCTTGTTTTATCTACTATTGCAATAATATACATAGGTATTATGGTTATGCCCATGCAGGATGCAGGGTTTATCATCTTAATCAGTTTTGTGCCAAAAAAGTAGCTCAGTTGCTGTTGTACTGTAGAGATCACACATAATTTTTGTTGCTTCTTACAGTCTTCACGTTCCCTGTATAATAGGGCTGTTTTTCACAATTCGTGTTGGATTTACTCCGGCAGCCAAGGCAGTTGATGCCCTCTAACTGTGGAAGAGACTTTGTGTACTGCAATTCAGAGTAAGAAGTATCATGAATCACTCATCAGTTTTCTCATTTTTACCACACTATATTATTGCAGTTCAGTGGCTTGCTGTGCTATAACTTGGTGAGTTGCCTCATCTGCTGTTTTGCACACTTGTGAGTAAAGACCTTCATCAGAGGATAAAGTTGGGCTGTTAAGAAAGGTAGTCTCTATTGCAACTGCTTAGTCCTGTAGGGATTCAGAATTAATTCTTCAAAATGGATAGGTTTAATGGTCAGCTAAAGTTTCAGTCATAGTGGGATCAGTTTTCAGTCTATATCAGTTAACTTATAAAACATAAGTGGCAAAATATTTTTATCTCCACAGCACCCATGCATGGTGAGGAATCTTTATAGCATGGGGAAGGAGATACAGGGGCAGAAGAGGAAAGACATTCCTGGGGCTTAGTTGTAAATGGAAAAAAAAAATCTAGGAATTGAGTTGAATGGCTAGTGAGAAGAGCTACTGCAGACAAGAGTTCCTATAAAGAAGGAAAAAGAGTGTAAAACTGTCAACAGTTTCTTACCTGGAGTGCTTGGGCTTATAATGATTACTGTTCACGAGTTGTCTTGCTACTGGAGTTATTTCCCCTTCCTATTGTTTTCTGTCTCCTCCTCCCTGTAACCCAAATTCTAAAGGAATAAGAGTGATACTGGTGGTTTTGCTGCTAAAGCCATTGCATTTTTCAGCCCACTGGTTGTCATTAAAATGTTTTTATTCATGTTGCTTTAGGTGCTGCCTTTCATCTATCGTGCCATTGGTTCAAAGCATCTTCCTGCCAGTAACATCAGTTTTGTGCATCTTGATTCCCATCCAGACCTTCTTATCCCTGTGAATATGCCTGCGGACACTGTCTTTGACAAAGAAGCTCTTTTTAGGTAAGTCCTGGGTAGATCATAGTAGACTTTAAGTCTACTTCTTGCTGCCTTTGATTCACAGTGAATATTGGTATGACTGCGTAGGAGGAATGAACAAAAGAGGTGTAAGTCAGATTCAAGTTGTAACTTCTGTCTTTCCACTTTTGCTGAAGCTTTATTTTTTAATGGCAAAAGTTACATTGCATATCAAGCAATTTAAGATGTACGAGTTTGTGTATTTGCTCTGTAGTATACGATGGTGTTATCCCAAGTAGTTCCTCTGGGTAACAGGAAAGCACTCTGCATGGATGCTTTGTCTGAAAAGCTGTAGTTTTAAAACAGTCTCTTCACACTGAAAAATTGACAATGAAAAAGTATGTCATTTGTTGGCATGCTGAATATGTGAAGCAGAACAAGATATTCCTATTACAATCATAAAGATCAGTATTTTCCCTCACCCACTAAGGTAGGTAGGCAATAAGCCACGGTGATCTCTGCTGTTGTCTTGCTCTTCCTGTTTTAAAATAAATATTGTTTGTCTCAGTATTATGATGATTTACAGTAATGACAAGCTGATGCATTTGGTGTATAAGTACTTGAGTCATCCTAGCCATAGTTAATATTTTGTTCTCTTTGTTGAATGACTGAAAGGTTTTGTGGACTCTGTCATAAAATCAATGAACGGTTTGGGTTGGAAGGAACCTTAAAGATCATCTAGTTCCAACTCCCCATCCATGGACAGGGATACTTTCCACTAGACCTGATTGCTCAGGACCCCATCTAACCTGGCCTTGAACACTTCTGGGCGTGGGTCATCTACAGCTTCTTGGACAACCCACTCCAGAGCCTCACCACACTTTCTTCCTAATATCTAATCTAAACACACACTCTTTCAGTTTAAACCCTTGTCCTATTACTGCATGCCCTTGTAAAAGGTCTCTCTCCAGCTTTCTTGTAGTCCCCTTTTAGGTATTGGAAGGTCCTGTAAGGTCTCTGTGCAGCCTCCAGGCTGAACAACCCCAGCTCTCTCAACCTGTCCTCACAGGAAAGGTGTTCCAGCCTTCTGATCATCTTTGTGGCCTTCTCTGGACCTGCTTAAATGGGTCCATGTAATTCTTGTGTTGGAGGCCCAGAGCTTGGTGCAGCACTTCAGGTGTGTGGTCTCACAAGAGCAGAGTAGAGGGGCACAATTCCCTCCTGTGACCTGCTCATTACACTTCTTTTGCTGCAGCCCAGGATACAGTTGGTATCATAAACCTAAAAAAAATAAGGTCTTGATAATGAGGAAAGATGCTAATCCTGCAGATGCGTATTGGCTCACTTTAATTACTGGGATGATATTTAAAATATACTTGGAGCAGTTTACAATAAAACACTCTCATGAGGTCAGTTTGAAGTTATTTAGAACAATGTTGATGATGTTCCTTGCACTTTCCTCTGTCTGATGTATCAAGAGAAAAAGGACGTAGAATCGCAGAATCATTAAGGTTGAAAAGGCCTCTAAGATTATCGAGTCCAACCATTAACCTAATACTGCCAAGTCCACCACTAAGGAGTTTATAATCAAAGTGCCGTGCTAAGAGTGAAGCTGATTCCACTCTATGTCCAAACTTATTTATACCTACTACAGACATTGTTGGTTTGTCTTATGAATAAAGATTTCCCTCTTTTTCTTTCTTCGATGATGTTACTCTTACATGGGGTACTAATTTAAGATGATTTGCATGGAAGATGTTTGTGGTGTTCTTGACCATTTTTACTTATAGGGAAAGTAACATTGCTGTCTTCTTTCTCCATTGATTATAGTGAATTAAGTATTGAAAACTGGATTATGCCTGCTGTTTATGCTGGCCATATTTCTCAAGTAGTATGGCTTCACCCACCCTGGGCTCAGCAGATCTCAGAAGGGAAACACAATTTTCTAATTGGGAAAGATGTATCAACAACAACAATCAGGTAAATTGTCTACTGTCATATACTAGTAATATAAAAGCCATCTCTATAGCTTTTCATTGGAATTTTTTTGAGGTTCTTGGATAATGATGAAAGTTAATTTGTATTTGTAATTTCCTTAGGACTTAATGCAGTTACATTTTATCAATCAATTTAGCCTTTGGTCTAACTAGTAAAGTTGTTATTTGGTATCGGCCATGACTCTGTTTTTCTGGTATAGGGTGGGGTTTTTTGTTTGTTTGGAGTTTTTTTGGTTTTTTGAAGTTAATCTAGTTAAGCACTGAAACAGGTACTCGGGTTGTGAATTCTGCATCATTTGATAAAGGATGATTGACCTGGGCAACCTCATCTAGCTTTGAAGTTAGTTCTGCTTTGATCAGATGATTGACTAGAGACTTCCAGTTGTCTCTTAGAATCTTAATTATTCTGTGATTCAAGTTGCAATCAGACCCCCTCATCATTCTGCAGGGTGCAGTCCATAATAATTTTGCATTCATCATACTCACTGTGTTGTGAATTTGTGCAGCTTTAATGGATATTTGCAAATCATATTTCTAGTGAGCATTGTGGAATAAATCTTTTGAAGCAAGTTTAACAGAAAACAGCAGAGAAATGCTTTGTTTTACTACCTTAAATAAAACACTTAAAGCTCTACAATTCTGAATCTGAAGTCTAAAGGGAACCTAAATAATTTTTTAAAAAAGCTAGTGCTTTCTGTTACGTTTAGTCATTTAGCCAATATATAGGAATACTTCATGATGGTTGAATAGCTCTCTCACCAGTGGCCTTAGCAATCATGAAAACAACATTTCAGGCTTCCTTTTGAAGACGGTCAGGTATATTTTCTTCATGTCCTAGGTTTACCAAAACCATGAAGGAAGAAAGGGAAAGAGGCCTCATAAATACAAATGTTCTCAAAGTTTTGATGACAAGAGATGGACAGGCAATAGATACAGCCTCTTCCTTAGTGGACATTACGGTACTATGAGCTCATGTTGAACCCAGCAGAATTTCTGGCAAGATGTCCTGTGAATGCCTTGTCAACAAGATGGAGTTGTAATCCAGTCACAAGATCCTGGCAAGCTCGGGGTAATCCATCCACAAGATACTGGGGAACTAACTTTCAAATTTCTCCTGCTTAGGAAATTATTTGTCTTTGTGGTTGATTGATGGTGATACCCTGTAATCAAACAAGGCCTTACCACAAGCGAGCAGAAGTTCACACTTCTTAATCTTATTTTTAATTTGAGTTTATGATACTTAAGGATTAATATACTGAAATACAGCTTGAAAAATCTGTTCTTTAAATTTTCACTGTAAGCAGAGGTTTTAATATTGCTTTTGGCTGGTTAATTGTTTTGGGGTTTTTTAAAGTGTGTTTAATTGATGGTTAGCTATTTATCCTCTAGTTACCATGTTTATCACTTAGGGAATCTGTTGGGGGTAAAAAAAGTTAAATTCTACCTATGAATTCATAATATTGTACTTGCACTAAATCAATATTTATGCATTTCAGGGCACTTCTCAAACCCAACTATCATAATTTTCCTGGAAAATTAGAAAACCAAGACAAAATATCCATAGTTTTGCGATTGTATGTGCCATCAGTTCTGGATGTTGTCTTTAAAATGCAGTTCAATCTCAAATTAATCTTAGTAGCACATGATGCAGAATCTTTTTCTTATCCATTAAAACCTTGTGGGGATATCATAAAAAATAGTGAATTTTAATATTTTTATTCCACAATAAAGAAGTAGAAAAAACTTTAATGTAATTTAAACCTGAGGATTAAAAGAAACAATTTGTCTACACAGCTTTTTTCATTGCTTTCGTTTTTTCATTGCTTTCATTACCCATCAAACATCTATTCATTCTTCTCTGGACCCCTAAAGTATAAAATACTTTTTCCTAAACTCTTTGCCAAGATGTATATTCACTGTGAGTTATTGTCAATTGCAGGGTTACAGGCACTGATCATTACTTCTTAAGTGATGGTCTTTATGTTCCTGCTGATCAGCTAGAAAACCAGAAGCCTTTAAATTTGCACGTCATTCTCGTCAATCCTGCTGAATCATCAAAAAGCCATGAAGGAAATGGCGAAGTAGCATCTGCTAAAAGAATGAAGCTAAATACAGATGACACAGCAAGCACCACTTCTGCCTCTTCAGTGGCTCCTGGCGACCTTGATCACATCATTCCTAGTGTGCAGAAAAAGGAAATACAAAATACAGGTGCCCTCAATGGGGCAGAAACTTTGGCAGAGTGCTCAGCTTCAAGCTGTCTCAAAAACAGTGAATGCCCAATAAGGGATGTTGTTAAAGATGTCTACCAAGTACTGCAGAAAGGGGATGCATATGTTTTGGACATTGACTTAGATTTTTTTTCAGTTAAAAATCCATTCAAAGAAATGTACACACAGGTAAATATGGAAATTGAGTAGCCTCATACCACTCACAAAAGAGTCTCAGCCTTAGTATTTATGTCTATGAAGAAACTCTCATCCAAGATAAACTAACAGATTAGCTGATCATGGTTAATGATTCATGGTAATATTTTAAAGAGTTATTTCTATTTCCATTTAAAAAAAATATAAGGGAGTGTATGTGATAAAAAATTACAACCACCAAATTGGGGGTGTTTCTTACACTTGATATCGATATTGAGTGTGCATTCAAACTCAGGGGTGTACCCACTTTTGCTTGTTGCTTGGGACACAAAAGCTATGCTTGGGTTTCCAGAGGTTACCTTCCAAATACCCACAGCAAGATTCATCAGGGAGGAATGACAGATTTTTTCATTTCTTACCCTCTATAACCTGTGCTTAGAAAGCCACGATGGTATCAGGAGACTGCCTTTCAAAAGGCACGGTAGTGTTGATTATCCAAAGAGTGTAGCTTGTCCTGATGAGAAGCTGTTATGCTCCTTATTGTCTGCAGTACCAGACTAGGAAAATTATCTTTTTTTGAAGAAGGAAGGCTTTGAGGATTTGGTTTCTCATTTGAAGAGTCATTTTCTTCCTCTTTTTTTTCTTTTTCAAAGACAGAATATGAGCTTTTGCAAGAGTTGTACAATTTCAAGAAGCCACATAAAAATGCAACAGAGGTATGGTGCTTCCTTGTGGAATGTATGAAGGAATGATTCTTTTTATTTGCCCAATGAAAATGAGTTACGACAACAGGAAGGAACCTATCAAAGGTGCTTAATGAAGTGGTCTCACATTGAGCTATGCATCTGAATGCTAATCAGCAGCATCTTAGGAATTTTTTTCTATTAAATGTTTTGATTAAATATGTGAATTGCATAAATATTTAGCATGAGTGTGAAAATTTATTACTGTAAACAAATGATAATTGACAAGGAAGGAATGAAAATATAGTAAGTCACTAGCAAACTTGTTCTTTTTATGGCTCAACAGGGCTAATGTTTGGTGGGGTGTTTTTTGGTTTTTTTGGTGGCTGGTTCTTTTTTCTTTTTTTTTTTTCCTACCTCCAGTCGCTCCCCTTCCTTCCCTTGTTGCTCTTTCTTGATAGTCAGAGCTGTGATGAATGTGTAATTGGTATTTTACCTTTTTGTTCAAATGTGGAAAGGACAGTATTATGCCACTGTGATGTACTCATGTGCTGTGTGCTTCTAAAACATGGAAATACAACCTTTCATAATCTCATCTGAACACTAATGCAGAGATTCAACACATTTAATTATCACAAATAAATGAAACCTAATTAATATATGTGAATAAAGAAATTGAGATATGTTGAATCATTGATTTTCATATTTCTTAGTCAATCAGCAATAAAAACAGGTACATATTTAAAAGGTGGCTTTTTAAATTTGTAGTGGGAAAAACAGAGCAAAGTGAGGTGATTTATTCTGAAGGTATAACAGTTTCTGCAGGCATTTTTTATGATCTTGAAAAGATGTGCTGTAGGAATGAATCAATTGTTTCTGATTCCCCACTTTCAGTAGATCAGTCATTACAGAATTTAAATCGTAGGCTAAGTCATTATGTTCTTACCTCTTTTTTTTCCTAACATACTTTCATATATGCTTATTCAAAGGAGGACTTGCTGGATTGTGTTGAAAACCGTGTTCATCAGCTGGAAGATCTGGAAGCGGCATTTGCGGATTTGTGTGACAGTGATGACGAAGAAACCCTACAGAAATGGGCTTCATATCCTGGGTAAGAGATTTCAAAGTGGCCTAAATTGCAAAAATTGCAGACAGCAGTTTGAGAATTGATTAGTCCAGCATTTTGATAACAGGAAAGGATAGGATCTATGCAAGTATACCATTTTTCCTTTAGATCTAGAGAAGAAAGAGACAAAACTAGAGGAAAGACACTCTGCTGTCTTCAGCAACACTGTAAGCTTTGGCAGCTCAGTCTTGTACAGCTTCATGCAAGTTCTGTTGTCTATGGATGGAAGCATGTTTGGTGACTGAAACCTTAGTCATCAGTGTGTAGCACAGCTCTCAAAAAAGGCAGCAAACCAAGGAGGACATGGAGAAGCAGATCTTTGGTGCTCCCGAAGGTTCTGCTTTCTTTGGAAAAATGGAGGTTAATGGAAGTGTATCTGAGCAACAATCTCCACTAAACATCTGAACTGCATCACTCTGCTTTTAAACTAAATGTTTTCAGCTGAAAAGAGACAGGGAAAGTCTGAGCTTTTTCTTGATAGGAAAATCACTCATTTTTCACATCAGATGCAGCAGTTACTGTCTGACCTCTATAACAGTGACAAGAAGTATTTCCTACGAAGTTCATATGACTTTCAAGCTACAGCAGCTTCTCTGCAGATCTACCCTAAAAGAAGTAAAAGGAGGACTTGCCAGAGGCAGGTATGAATATAGGGACTTTTTAAGAAACACCTGGTGAAACAGTACAATAATACTGATAATTTCCATTTTTGCAGGTGCAAGATGACACAGAGGAGCAAATTTCATTTTCAAATCCTAGTCCATAGCTTCTACTTTTCTCTTTTTGCCTCTCCTTTTTTTTTTTTTTAACCATTTAAGGTATATATATATGTGTTTCCAACTGTTTTTAACAAATTTTGGTTTTGTTTTAACTCTAGAATGAAGCCACTTGTTCAACTAGTTCACAGTTTGAAAACCAGGATGGAAAGCCCAGACTATGAAATGGTAGGTGACAAAGTAAAAGAGCAGAAAGCAGACATATGTCAAAAGCATAGCTTCAACAGGGAGGGAGAGTCATGCTTCCTTTCAGACATGCTTCTTGATTCATGAGTTCGTGAGATTTTGATAATTTTCATGGGATTTTATGTCTTGTTACTTAGACCAGCTTTTCTTTTCAAAGCTACTAAAATTCTAGTCTGCTTGTCTGTCTATATTTAGGCAACATTAGTGGTCTTTCAGGACTGTGATGTCTTGGGCTGCATCCTGTGAAGGGAAGATAAATTTCACCAGTCTGTTGATTTTGTTTGTAGAACTTTAAATAAAGTACCTGTTGATAAAGTATCAGAGCTATATCATCGTCAAGGGCTGCAGCATACTCTGAATTCATAAGAAGCGGTACTGTGTACTGGAGATAATGAAATAATCCATACAACCTCCAGAATTTTACTTTGTTTTGTTTAAAGAACAAGCTGGAGGAAAAACCCCCACAACTCTTACTGTTGATGAGCTAGGAATGGTATCCTGAAGACTTTCTGCAAGCATAAGCTGTATCAATAATTCATCTACAGAAATTAAATCTCTCTTGAATTTACACATAGGTCCATCAGGCTGGTCTGACCTGTGATTATATAGAGCTTCCTCACCATGTTAGCACTGAAGACGAGATCGAAGGCCTCATACAATCCATTAAAGTTCTACTGACAGATCTGCCCAAGCCCACACTTGTGACAGTTGCTCGGTAAGACTGTGCAGATACTTTCACTTTAAAATGCCGAGACTGTGCTCATGAAGCTAAATGATCCTGTCAATATGGCACTGGTTCTGTCTTAAGTTCTGTTAAAGTGCAAGCTTTACAGTGTAGTGAAAATTGACATTTGAAAACATTGATCATAAAGCAGTGACAGCATCTACACAGCTAAAGGAAAGTTCTGCACTGATGGCTGGTTTTAAGGGGCTTTAGAGTAGCTGGCAT
The DNA here is from genome assembly GCA_013397795.1 of Orthonyx spaldingii. NCBI lineage: Eukaryota > Metazoa > Chordata > Aves > Passeriformes > Orthonychidae > Orthonyx > Orthonyx spaldingii. The sequence goes on from VZTJ01005853.1 coordinate 521,700, forward strand.
AGATTGCAAAGGCTGTTAAAATACGATGACTTAGCTTCAGCACAAGTTATATAAAGGCTGTGATGAGGCCTTGTGTATGTTGGGATTCATAGCTGTCACTGGAGTTCACACATCTCTAATTGTGTTACTTGAGCTAATTAGAGCAAAGCTGGCTTGGGCTGAAATCCCACCTTCCATACTCTTTTGCTCTAAGGTTTACTGTACTACAGATAGGATTTCTTTTTTCAGTGAAACTCTTCCTGGAATTAGTTATCATCTAGTAGACTGAAAGGGGTTTATATTCTTTAAAGCTCTAGTAAAACTTTGTTATGGTGTAAAAGTTATGCTTCCAAGACTGTAAGGATGTTATTTAGAAGAACAGAATGGAGTTTGAGGCCAGGGACATGGGAGAACCAAGGATCTGTCCTGAAAAAATCTAATTTGAAGACCACAGTGCACCCCTTGACAAATTGTTGCAATTTAATCATTCAGAAATACTAATTGTGCCCTTAAAGGGCAGGCAACAATAACAGAAGCTGACATGAAACTGATTTTGTCAACATGAACTAATATGGCTAATGCCTGCAGTAAAAGAAAGCTGTATTTCATGTGACAATTGCAGGGTTATTATCCACTGTTGTGAAGAAATCAGAATCATCTCTGTAGATCTTGACAGCTAAAAATTCACTTAGTGTTAACTCTGCTTTTTTACTAGTATCTGTTTGAAGTTCATTAATAGATACTGTAAAAAAATGCTATATGCCATGATTGTGAAGATTTGTTTTTCAGGTTTTCCTACCTGCTTTACTGCTAGCATTTGAATTTTTCAATCTTAATTTTCCACGTGTCCCTTAATTAGATAATTTGCTTGAACTTTGCCAGTGTGTTCTGTGTCAGATTCAGGATGAGAGTAGAATTGGAAAAGTTAGATCATGTTCTTGATCTGCTGCAGACTTCCTATTCAACTTAAAAAGTAGTAATGAGAAGCACAGCACTATGCTTTGAAGGGATAGTGGGAGACAAAACTTGCCACAGTTTAAAAGAATCTTCAGCCTAGCCACAGAGCATTGCAGGAATACACAATGTGGTCATGGTGGTGATATTTGTATTCTCATGCTTTTTTTTTTTTTTTTACAGATCAAGTTTGGATGACTACTGCCCTTCAGAGCAGGTTGACATCATTCAAGAGAAGGTTCTCAATTTACTGCGTTCAGTGTATGGCTCTCTGGATGTGCACTTAGATTACTCAAGCACTTCATCTTCTTCGTGACCCTTCTTCATGTGTTGCTGTTGAATGCAGAGGATTAATTTAAACTGTGTGTTAGCTGTGATTGCAAAGGGAAGACCACTGTTATTGCAGCAGGTGGCACTAGAACCCAAGCTGACCCAGCTAGGGCTTGAGTTGCATTGCTTTCTTCAAGTCGGCTGCATCTGAATTGACTGTTACCTGTTTGGCTTTGTTCAGATTAGTTCTGTAATTATTATTTTTACTGTCTAGTTTCTTAAAATTGGTGCAAGAGAAACGATTTTTTATCTATAAATTGAGGGGTTTTGTCCCATTTCTTTGTGTCCGTAAAAAAAAAAAAATATATAATTTCTTAAAATGGTTTTCTATTATGTAAGTTTTTTGTAATTCGGTGAGTAACAGATTTGCTCCTGAGCTGCATTATATCTTTTAGAAAATGATCTTAGAAATGCCCTTAACCCTGTAGGGCTACGTAGTGATCTTTACTAACTGTTGTGCTTGATATGATCTTCTCATTTCTGTACAGCAGCTCATGGCTTCTGCCCATGCACAGAGTATCATTTATGTTTATTTTCTGTTTCATTAATATTGTCTTATTTTGCCTTAGAGTATTTTATTGGTGGCTCAGATATTATCCCTAATGTAGACATTGGCTTAGTCTTTTCACTTTTACATAATTTTAAGGATAAAAAGTTTGTGTGCATGTGCATGCTTTTATCTTTTAAATCCTGTGAGGAATTGATGGTTTCTTCAGAAACAAAGATTTAGCTTCACTGAAGTCAGCAGCAAAACCTTCTGTACCAGGTTTTCGCTCATTTCAGTATTGCTATTTGGAAAATAACAGGTTTGGAACTATTTAATTTAGAAATCAATATAGTTATAGTGAAAACTGGCACTTTCAGGGGAAAAAATCCACAGGATTTATTGGTAATGAAACTGAAACAGGAAAGAGAAAATGCCACCTAGAATATTTTACTAGGAATAAATTTTGCTTGTAATTTCTTCTGAAATAACAGAGTTCATTTGCTAACTTTACTCTTTGCTTTACAGAGACTTTGTGCACTTTTGCAGTTTTTTACTACTTCTGCTGTTGATATAAATGACTATATTATAGATTGTAAATATATAATTCCTTTAAAATATTTGTTCCAGTAGAATACATTTCATGGCCATGGCTGCATTTTATTTGCGTTTTTGTGACGTGTCTCTCACAAGGATATGCCTGGCTTTGGAGCCAATTTCCTTAATACTTCATAAATTATAAACAGCCATACATTGCATGGAGCAATGAAGTGCAGTCAGATCACGTGCTGCTTGTGTAAAGGTTGGGTTTTTCTAAAAGTTAAAGATCCTTCATGCTGGGCTTTGCATAAGGTTGTAGAAAACAAAGAAAAACCATGCAGGGCATGGCTGAACCTCTGCTCAGTTGGCAGCTGAGAGCTCATTTTCATTGCCAAAAGCCTGGGCAAGGGAGGGCAAAATGCTGCTTGGACTGAGGGATCCAAGTGGGGGAACATTTAGCATGGACCAGACTCAACAGTACTTGCATCTCTGCCTCAGTGCTGCTCTGGGGCGCCTTGTTTGGTGAGGTAACAAAATCAAATTTACTTCTTTGCCTCTTATCTGTGTTCTTGTGGTTGTTCCTGTGCCCTGCCTATGCTGGCTCATGCACACCTGTTCACTGCAGTTCTGCAGAATCAAAGTTACATCATGAATTGTCTATTTGTTATCCAAGTTATTTAGGAAATTTTCCTTCCAGGCATAGTTTTTGTTTATGAATGTCAAATTGTTACCATCTGAAATCTCTGACTAACACAGGTTGTGTATACATGCCAGAAAATGCCAGTCTTGCATAATAACAAAGACATTAATTTCTGCTTTAAGGACATTTGCAAGGTTGTTTTTTACTTTTGTGAAAGGTAATCAAGCCAAGCCAGAAATAAGTATCTTTTATTTCTTACTTCTGCCCTATATGGCTTATTTATTAACCAGATGCACAAATCCTCCTTTCCTTGTGTATGCCTCATTTTCCTCTCAGCTTATTTCAATATGTATTATTCAGAACAAGACAGTGAAATCACAATGCATAACTCCTCTAATCAGCGCTGTAAGGATGGGACATGAAGGCCCATTAGAAATAAATTCACTTGAGGATATTAGCATAGCAGCACCACGTAAGTCAGCAGCTTCATATTGTCTCTTGTGTTTAGATGCCTCTGCCAGCTCTGCTACCCTTTGGTGGCACTGAGGAGTAAGGATGCCCACTTTGGAGGGCATTTGCAGATACTCGTCAGCAGTAGAGATAGTTCTGTCTTAATTGTGGCTCAGCTTCTACAATGGACCATCAACCTGAGAATTTTGATATAAATAGTGAAATTGTCACACATTTGTGTGCAGTATGAAATAGGACCTTAAACTACATATGCTGAGCGGCCTCTGTCTTCCCTGTACATCACCAGCTCTGCACCCCAGCCACACTGTGGATTCCCACCTTGTCATTTTGGAACAAAATGAGCTTTTCCAAGAAAAATGAACAGGGTATGAGTCAGATGGCAGAGGTTACTGTGTTCTCTGTTACTATTTCTTCCCCTCCTTGAGCCTTCTGTGTCTGTGGCAGCTCTGTCCCTTCCCATCCCCTGGTAATGGCACTGTGAGTCAAACACCCTAGCCGTGGTCAGAGCTGGACTGTGGGGGCTGAAGAGTCAACTCCGTAAAAGTTTTCTTTGTGCTGCTACTGTGGAAGAAGATAATTCTCCAGCAAGATCAGTTTTGGGGGGAGAGACCCTTCCCTGGAAGTATTTAAAAGATGTGTGTATATGGCACTTAGGGCTGTGGTTTAGTGGTGAACTTGGTGGTGCTGGGTTAATGGTTGGACTCAATGGTCTTAGAGGTCTTTTCCAACTTAGACAGTTCTATGGCTCTGTTTCTAGGAGACTCAGAATATAGGTACTTTCTGCTTATACATTCAAGGGGCAGCACTGAAAGGCCCCCTCGTGTCCTGCTTGATGACCCCTGTTGTCCCTATCAGTGCCACAAACCCTTTGTATGTCCCAACCACTCTCAGGAGGAAGGATGAAAGACATCAGTTTTCTGCCTTCAGCTTTCAGTGTCGCTTGCAGGAAGAAATCCTCTGTCCCTACAGTAGAGGTGCAGCTCCCAGGCCCCAATGTAGATGGCAAGCCAGGGACTCGGTAAACCCAGTGCCAGCTCCTGCTTTGGCACAAACTCTTCACTGCCATCAGGTTCAGCCACAGACCAGTCCTGGGAGAGAGGCAATCTGATTTAGGTCTACAATGACCCCAAGGGAGAATCATACCATCCCACAAAGGTATATTTATTCCTTGCCTGTCTTTGACATTGTGGATCACTGTCTGCCCTGCTTCTCTGTCACAAGCACAGCTCACGAAAGTGCTGGGTCCCTTCGCTGGTGCTCACGTCCCCACAGACTTACACGGACTCCCACCTCCCCCTCTTTCAGATAAGGGAGCACTCATCTGCAAAGGAAAGCTTTAATCACCATATCCCCAAACATTCAAGAAGTGACTCTGGTCTGAATTTTTGTCTGGTTCTGTGTAGTGGTTAGGCATTATTTTTACAGTTTAATTGCAATTTACTTTGAGCATAAATCATTTCAAACATGGATACTTACCCTCTCAAGGAAGAAGCCATCTCATTGGAGAGAGAAAAATCATTCCAACCTTCCCTTGCTAAGTGCTAATTGTATATTTCCAGCAGCTTCTATAAATGTCCTAATGGTTTTGCACATCTTCCACCACAGGGGATTGCAATATCTGCTGAGCTGCTTTCTTATGGATCCCATGCCTTTAGCTGAATTGTTAGCATACAATTTTACTCAAGCTCCTTGACGAAATAAATAAATATTTAATTTGTGTTTGTCTTTCACTGCTTTACAAAATTAGGTCCATTATTGCAAACTTAGGGCTAGACTTCCGAAAACAGGTCTAAAATATGTTCATCCCTTGCCTGCTCTAGGCAATACTAAATCTTAGATTTATTCAATGTACAGTGTCACAATGTACAGTCAAGAAATATCTCCCAGCAGAGTTACTAATATGGAGCTGAATATTATACTGAATATCACTCTACTACATTCTTTTCTAGTGTTTATGTCCTTTGTACTCTGCTTGCTACCCAGCATCTCTTCCAGCCATTCTTGTAATTGCTTCTAAACATGTTTTGGACAACACAAATTTAATAAGACTCCAAGGTGTACAAAAGCCTTCTGGAACACTGTACCCTGCACCAGGTGGTCCTTCCCCGCTGCTTGGTTTTGCTCAGCTCTGAATACTAATGGACAAGCTAATTCAAATATCTGATTTTAATGTATCAAAGCCTGCCTTGGGACTTTCTTCTTTTTACTTCAACTTTGTTTATTTTCTCACTTTAAGTACAGGTCACCAGCTACCCAATTCCCACTAACACTGAACTTGTGATATCATTTGTGTAATTCCAATTGCCCAAACTCACATGCCACTTTGTTCCAGCAAGACCAGTAGCTTCTTTGAGTTACTCCCTACCATGGTCATTAAACTGAGACCTGGCTGGTCCCCCTCAGTAAACCCTGATTTTTTTTTTTAAGTGTCATTTTAGAAATGTGTGTAACTGAAGTCAGAATATGGATGCATTTTGTTTCCATACCTCTAAGTGCTATTTTAGTTCAAGTAAATACGGCACTGCTCAAAGGGAGCTCATTAAAGTTCCTGAGAAAATCAAGTGAAAGGCTGATGCATTAGTGACTTCCATTTCCCAGATAGTGCAAAAGTGTCAATGCAGGTAACAATATCATGTCAGGCAGAAATACTAAACTGATAAGACTTTTGGTTTCCTTGTTTATAAGTTGCAATATAGAAATACATTTATAAAATATGTATGGTACACTGGTTTTCATAGGAAATTTGACAGAATAAAATCTGCAGATTAAAAGTTCTACCTCTGGTGAGGTTATGGATGCTGCTTCTTTTCTAACAAGTCACTCCATGTGTCATTAGACAGTGCAGGAGTATAGAAGTAGTTCCCTTTTCTTCCTGTTTCTCAGATTTTAAGGAGGCTGGAAATCCTAGTAACAAAACTGTGTTCCTTCCCCTCCCACCTACTCATCCTTGGATTTTTTTAATCTACTTCCTTTGCCTTGATGCTCCCCTTTTTTCCTTCTAAGCCTTTAATTGATTTGATATTTTCTCTCTCTAGACAACAGACTTATACTAAGCTTTAAACGCATAAGGCACAAAACACCTCTAAGCCCTGAATGCTATAGTACTAAACATTCTATTCTAGCCACCATTAATACCAGTGTTATATATTCTTTAAATCATAACCTTGTGCACAATGCAGAGAAAGTGACACTAAAATCATCAAACAAGATGTATTACTAAAGAAATATTTATACAGTCATGCTGCTTAAGCCTGTTGCCAAAATGTCTTCATAATTAGGTCCAACAGGTGAAAAGAAGGACCATTCAGTGGACAAAATGCCTGGCGCTGGCCTTATGGAGAAGAAACACTTTTAAAGCACTGGATGCTGTTGGGGATGAATTCCCACTAATATGTATATTTTTGCTGCTGTTTCTGAGGAAATCCTGGTAAATGCCTGGTACAGGTCAATAAATGTTTGATAAATTACTGGAAGCAGATGAGAGTCTGCTTATATAGAGACATTTTTAGGAGAGGATTCCAAATATAAATGTGATATATAATCCCATTCTATTGAGTCTTACATCCTTCTCCAAGCTCCCAAAGATACTTTCTCAAATTTATATTTCTTCCTTTTGTATTTTGGTGTCTAATTTTTGATTCCTAATTTTATAGTTAATAATTGGTAATTATTATTTAAGTAGCTAAAAAAATCCACCTCCTCTTTGATTCACTGGCAATAATGAAACTTCAGCATTTTTATCTGTAATTTTATTAATCTGTAAAAATTTTTCATACTAGTTTGGTCAACAATGTTTATGTTTTTAATATGGAGCCTTTAATTTTTTTTAAGATTAAAGAAATGTATGAACACAAGTAATTTCATCTGAAAAATTAAATATATTAATTGAAATAAGATCAAAATGTTCCAACTTGCATATTTAAGAAGAAAAATACATTAAAAAAAAAGTCCTAACCATAGCTAAGAACAAGACATGGCTGGGGCAGCTGACCTGAACAGGCCCAAGGTCTATTCCATACTACAGAATGTCATGCCTGGGATATAAACTGGGGGAGTTACCCAGAAGAGAGTCTGATTGATGCTCAGGGACAGGCTGGATATCAGCAAACAGGTGCTGAGCAATTGGATTGTGTATAATTTGTTTCTGTTGGGTTTTAGGTCTCTCTCTTCCTCTCCTTTAGTATTATTGTTGTTGTCATGATCATTATTATTATTATCATTATATTTTACTTTGTTTTAATTATTAAACTGTTCTTATCTCAACACAGGATTTAAAATTTTTTTTACAGATTCTCCTTGTCATGTTGCCATGGGCAAGTGTCAGCACAGTAATTGGTTACTGGTGAGATTCAAACCACAACACATATGACCATCCTATGTTCAGTTTCTTACCTAGGTATAGAAAGAAAATGATCATTGTATTGATGACTTTGCAGCATGGCTGTTAAGAATCAATCAAGACAAGTAAATATGCAATTTAACTTGTAAACACAGAGCAAGTATGACAAGTATGTCATCAATGTCTTTAGAAATTTGCCCATAGAAAGCATTATAAAGAGTTATTAACAGCTTATTTATTAGTCTCTGGTCCTAGAAGAACCTGTAGCTGAATTCTGTAGCTGGAATCTGTACAATGCAATCCCTGATATGTACATCAGTGTGCACCTATAACTGTACTCACAGTCTGTAATGATACAGTGCATGGCAGTGCGTCTTTTATTAGGACTAATTTTAGACATACATCAATCTTCATCTACTTATGCTTCATTGACCATTCACAATCACAGTGAGTATTCCACTGAGTAAAGGAGAAAAGGAAGAGGGAAACGTAATTCCATCATTTGTCATGTTTGTTACGGCAAAATTTTTGTATCTGTGATTCTTTGTGCATTTGTGATTTAGCAGTGAAAACACTAGTAAGGATCTAGTAAGTTGTTTATGAAAGAGTGACTACTAAGTACCTTTGACATTTGTTTATTCTCTGAGAGTTCTCCCTGTGACCAGTAGGACTAATGCTGTGGCTATATTTTGATGGTACAATTTTGATTTTCAGAATTATGTATTTCCTGAGGCTGGAATAACATTAGATGTGATCAGTCTGCTGGTAAGGATCAAGCTGTATATATTCTTTTCAAACAATGATAGCTATAGAGAGGGAAAACATATTTCTTTTCTTTAGACGATAAGAATGTAAAATGAAACACACAAGGAAAACAATGTATTGTTTGTATTTGGCACGTTTGGAAAACTGATTTTCTAGTTGCAAAACATAAGCCCGAGAAGAAATTTTTGGACAAAACAATTTTCTATTTTTTCCAAGAAACAGGACTTGTATATAGTCACACACACAAGTTACATGGGTATTTGATGGGGCAGAAAAATAATCCCAGCTGTAGTTTGGAAGCTTTAATTACATCATTAACTGAGGAAGATTTCAGGACAACAAAGGATATTGGTGGTGATTCCCCAGTCCTGGAAGGAAAAGATAGTAACAAACCTATTTACCTGCACAATGCAGTAAACCATCATGCAAAAGGATGTGAAATAACACTTTAAATCCTATTCACCCATAGATGGAAGACAGAGAAACAGCTTGGTCTGGAGCAGAGCTAGAGAAGTTCTCAAAAATGTGTAGCCTTCCAAAGAAATGAGACACCTAGCACCAGTGTATGGTTTCCCTTTCCCCAGATGAGTGCTGGCTGGCTCTGTAGATCTGCTTCCAGTAAACTCTGAGGTGGATTAGCATCTCAAACTTGTCAGCCTCACACTCTCATAAACTCTGTGTAAAGAGTAAACTAGGATATGGGAAGAGACATTACAAATTCTTCCACTGAGGCAGCAACATGAGCTGACTCTTTGTTAGGCTCTAGAGAGCCCACAGGCAGAGCTGCTTAGTTTCTGACACAATGGCATTACATACAAGGCACAAGAAAAGAAACCTCCTTTGCTCTGGTCGATCTGAATGCCTTCAATCTTCACCTAGACTGCCAGGGCCTGACATAAAGCTGTCTCTCCCAGAGGTCACCCCTTGTGCATCTAGAGTCAAACACAGCTAGAGTGGACACAACCATGAGAAACAACGCAGCAGACAGAGATGAAAGTGAAATTCACAGATCAACAAATCAGAGGTTTTTGGAACCGAAGACAGCTCTAGAATATCTGCAGCAGGAAAACACAGTTAAGATCAAGATCAGCAGCAACACGTGCAATGGATACAGCTGTTCTCTGAACCACAGTTTGCCCAAGATAACAGGCTTCCATGCAACACTGAGCCTGTGAGGAAGACACGCTATGGTGATGCTTATCTGTGAATATACTTTTACTAGGTTTGGAGGTTTTCCTAACAACTGGATAGTGAGATGCTAGAAAAAAAGTGTGGGCTCTTACACAGTGTTTTCCAGGTAATCTGAAACTGATGAGTTTCACATTGCGGGAGATTGAGAATAAATTGCCTGACAGCCTGAGGAGAATCAAGAGAGTATGCATCATGGGAATTTTAACAACAGCATCAGCAAAGGCAAAACTAGCCTTTACTGCAGTCAAGGTATTTTCTATGGGTTAAATGAAGGTCATAACCAGCATGATCCTTTTGCAAATTGAGCCATTTTGATACTTTAGAAGACTTTTTTATTGGAAAATAAAACAGCTGCTAAAGGTTGTCTCACCAATTGATCTTGCAAAGTAAAACCTGAGACTTCAAGACATTCAAAATGTCTGGACATTGCCTCCTACAAAATTAAGTAATCCCTAATATGTATGTACAGCAGATTTCATTTCCACTAATCTTTAATTGCACACTGAGACACAAGACTTGGGAAGTGAGCACAAAAATTATGTAACCATTTCTCTTCTTCTTTCTTCTTCTCCTGGAGCATTAAATTGTTGTGCTAGTTTATGTCAGGCTTTCCTTTTTCGATCATCTGGAAGCTTCTAGATCTGTAAGCAAAATTACTTTCTTTGGTCTGACATAGTCATATACTTCTTTGCTGTCTTGAGAAAAGAAAAGGCTTTTGTGGCTAGCTTAATTCTTCATTTACTTTTACTTGCAGTGCTCAGTGTGCTATTTAGAGATGTCTAGGTACTTAGTAATTGTAGTCATTAAAGTACCTGCTGTAAGGGCAACAACTGCTTCACCCAAAGGGTATGATTTTATTTTCTGTTTCCCCAATTCAGTGTAACTAGTTATAGCTCTCTTTTTAGTTTTTTTACCCTTCATTAAATGTGTGTATACTTAAATTTTAACATTTCTCTGATATAAAGGAGATAGATAGCATATTAAGAATGGTGACAGACCTTTCAAAGGAGATGCCACAAGCTCTGCTTCTACTGGGTAAATCATATAATTGAGGATCCAGGGAGTTCAGTGGGGGAATTGGGAGTTACAATGAGGCAGAAGTAGTGTTTAGTGGCTATATCAGGTGATAGCTAATGAAGAGGATGTGTGATACAGTGAGAAGGGAAAAGCAGAAGAGGGTGAAGAAGCTGTGGTGTGGGTCTGAGGAGCTGCTTGAAAGTCAGCCTCCTCTCTGGTTGAGTGGAGTGAGGGGCAGGAAAGACCCTGACACCGTGTAAGTACTGCTTAGGTGTCCCATCACTGGAAATGTTCAAGCTCAGACTGGATGCGGCTCTGGGCAACCTGAACTAGCTGAAGGTGTCCTGGTCTGTCCAGGGGTGTTGAACTAGAAGACGTAAAGGTTCCTTCCAATCCAAAGTATTTTATCATTCTATTCTGTGAGTGAAATTAACATAATATTGTTTCACAAAAGTTTTTTCATGTATTTGATAGTTAAGACACTAGATGTCATGTACCACTAAATTCCTGATAAAAAGGAAAAATGAGCAAAACATGTGCATTGTGCCCTTGTCACTGAGATCTTTCTCATATGAATTATATTGAAGTGAGGTTTTATTTCCTGTACTCCTTCAGTATTGTTGGTCATAAATTGCTCTGCCTGCTTTTCACATCCTTCAACAATGACATATCTTCACTTCTACTGCTCGCTAGTAGTTAGGAGACTGGCCAGTATTTCTGAAGTAAGAGAACTTCAGTAATGCAGAGACTTTGCATATGAAATCTTCTGATTCCTGATGAGGTTAAATGGTACTTAATGTCTGTCTTCTCAGTCAGAATTGCTTTAGTGGTTACAGCAGGGTAACACAACCTGGAAGTCCAGTCTGACTCCAGACTCTCACTACAGGAGCCTTCAGGAACAAAGACAACCCAAGCACCAGACAGAAAGGATCAAATTTTTTCACTGACCTCCAAAAGAATTGAGAGAGAACTGTTAGGTCCTCTAACCCAAAATTTCTTGGGGAACTAGCCTACTACTAACAAGAGTTGTAGGACAATGTCCAATGTCCAGCTCAATGTCCAAGTGGAGACTAGTCATGAGTGACATTTCTCAGGGGCTGGTATTGAGACCAGCACTTCTTTAGATCTTTTTTGGAGACATGAACAGTGGGATTGAGTGCAGCCTCCACAAGTTTGCTGACAACACCTGTGCAGTCGACAGCTGGAGGGAAGGATTGCCATCCACAGAGATCTGGACAGGCTGGAGAGGTGGGGCAATGCAAACCTCATAAAGTTCAACATGACCAAGTGCGAGGTCCTACATGTGGGTTGGGGCAATCCCAAGGAAAGATATAGGCTAGGTGGAGAATGGATTGAGAGCAGCCATGGGGGAAAGGGATAGGGCATGTTTGTGGACTAGAAGTTAAAGGGAACGTCCCATGTAAGTTCCATGTCTTACTTCCCTCTGCTGACAGCTGTCCAGGAGGTGCTCCTAAGCTATGAACTGAAATGCCAGTGAAGTAATGAGGGTGAGGGTAAGAATATCTATTTCAAATCAGACAGACACTTCCACAGATTTGCAAAAATATATTGCACAGTGAAGACTTTACTTGTTAAGTCTTATGAACTTTCCTACTGGACCTGGAGTTTCTTTAATTTCTTGAAAATTAGGAGACTTACCTTAAGAAAGTGTGCATTCATCCTGTTTTCTCTCATTGCTTGTTTTTCTTTAGATGTGAATGTCAGTGACTTACATTCAAGGGAGTGAAATCTCAGGATGTTTTTACAAAGCATTTTCTCTCACTATGTATACCACACTTTGAAAGATCCCAGGAGATGCCTCATTATCCCAAGAAATATTGTCTTATATTAGTCCATCCTGGTCCATCTTGTATAAAATGCTGAAACTTTGAGGGCTTTAAACCCACCAAAATGGACAAGGAAACTCACCAGGACATATGGTAGGTTTCTTTTTTTTTTTAAATACGTGTAAGTACTGGTTCAGACTGTGTTCAGCTAAAATGGCTCAGAAATTGGGAAAGAACTGTCATGATGTAAAAACGTTTTCCTAGGAAACATTTCTCCTGGTACCCACTCATTGAGGCAATTGTGCCCGCAGGAAGTAATATCTTCAGACACCATTTTAGCATTCCAGGTTAAATGGTTCTTGTTATCTTTGTTCACTGCTCAAGAAGTTCTGATCTGCATGCTTAAGACAATAAAATTAGACTAGAGTAACTGCAGCAAATTGCATTCAAATAGGAATGTGAAGAGTATACAGTAGCTTGATAATGCACACAAAAAGTGAATTGCTCTTTAACATTAATTTAATTTTCATTGTTATTTTGAAATCCATCTGTACTGAATCTCTCCTGTGGAGACAGGTTGAATGAAGCTGGCACTTCTCAGTTCTACCACCTGCACCAACTTACTGTCTTTTCCGAGATAAATTATTCTTCAGGATGAAGAGCAAACTGCCTTTAATGCTTACCAGTTGTTACTCAGGATCAAGTAAAAGCAATTTAAAACTACCCTTACATTCTGATTTTCTGAAACAGAACAACTATGAAAATGTTAGTGTAATCTATAAACTTGATAGAGTAGGGTTAGATTTTCACAAGAGAAAGAGAAATTCAGATCTGTATTGCTTGTTTGAAGAGATACAACATCCAGCAAGAGACTATAGCAGTTAAATATAAGAATACAAATAGAGGTGGGAGGTTTTTTCAGAAATATTTGGAAAGGAATAACATTTTTAAGATGTGTTTTTGGTCTGTAGAAATATAGAGAGAGGAGCATACTACAGAGAAAAATCAAAACTGGGCTATTGCCTTATTTTCACTTTTCTTTTTGTAAAAGCTTCTGTTGCATGTGAATTGCCTATTTAATTGGTTTTAAATTCAACAGTGAACTTTGATTTCCCCAAGGTATAAATTAGTATAGTTCTTGCCCTGGACAAAACAGCTTTATGAATTTTGTTCTCTCTATGGTTGTACATGCTGTCTCAAAATGTGATGTGCTTTCTGAGGTTTGGAGAAGGGCAACAAGTAGGAGCAATGTTGTCTAAATCAGAATTCGCTGCCATGTGGATAGAAGTTGCCTCTGGGCATAGTGTCACTAGCTCCAAAGGAAAAGCAGTCAAATGTCCTGGAGCTGAAGGCTATTTCCCAGGCTAGAGGCAGTTCCCAAGTGCCATGCTACAGTGTTAAACCCTCAGGGTGATCCTGATCTCTATACTTGCAACCTCAAGTGAGGTTAACGATTTCTGACCTAGGGATTCTTGTTTCATGAAACAGAAAATGAAATGAAGAAGGATTAAAACAAAATCTTTTGAAGTTGTTTTTGTCTTACTATGCCTGGGGAAAAGTTGGTCAAAAAAATCCCTGTTCAGGCTCAGATCTCCCAGTATCCAGCTTGTTAGGAGAGCTGTTATAACCGGCTGCAGTTATCTTTGGTGAACAGGGTTTTCTTGCTGCTGTTTTCTGCTTAAAAAGTTCTTCTTCAAAATATATCTGTCCCCTGTTGTATATCCATGAAATACGTGTGATAAACATTATCTTGTTTTAACGATTAAGCAGTAGCTGTTGCTCTTGAAGATAATATGGTACATATGTATCTGGAATATCAAAATTTCTGTGCATGCCCTTTCATTAGTGTAAATATCTTCCTCTCTTAAATCTATGAAATTTCCCTCTTCAGTTAACATTCCTTCTTCATTTCAGGAGTTGGACTCGATTATCCTTTTGGATCCCTTCCAACTCAGGATCTTCTATGATTCTTTTGTAAGTAAGGAGAAATTACGGAATTCAGAAAACTGTCTCTACAAACTCTGAGTTTGGCTGTGCAGATCTCTAGCATACAGTCAGATACAGTGTCACATTTCTTCATCAAATTTTATCCTGTGTCAACAAGGAGCTACTCTCTACTTTGTAGTAGTTTATCTGAGCGGAAACTCTACCCATGGCACCTTTCTGTTTAAAAGCTTCCTTGCAAGTTATCAACTCCTTACTCCTACTTCTGGGAATTTTTTTTTCTGAGTAAATTTTAGAAAAAATTTAAGCCATTTCTAATTCCACTCCCTACAGTAAAGCATATAGTTCAGCAGATTAAAAACTATTCTGCACTTAAAGCTGCACCTCAACCTGCATTTCTTATCCCTAAGAGCGTTTTTTTAAGGATGTGTACTCTGTGCATGTTAAGAGGTCTACCAACTGCAATATGCAGGACTGAAAGCAGTAAGTGAAGGATAAAAGTGGCAAAATGGTAAATTTGCTTATATGAAAGTGAAAGGAAATGTAACCTTTACTACCTGTAACCATCACTCTCACTATTGCAGCATAATCATTGTTTTGGTTATTGCACAGAACTTAAATCTCAAAGTCAGATGCAGGCAGCATGTCTGCTGAACTTAGGAATGTAATATATGTGGCATTAACAGGGGCCTATAAGTGGCCTCATTAAAACAATTACTAGCTATGATATGGATTGTTCTTTTTAGGTATAATGTTCAAGTAATAGAGTTGTATTAACATTCACTTTGGAGGACAAGACATGACTCAAAAGTTAATTGACAGTTTAGTAGCCTCTTGTATTTGAAGATCTGAAATTAACTTTCCCTCACACTTAATGAGCTAGAGCTTTTTTAATTGGAAAAATGTTTGTTAGTGCTCCAGCTGTTAGTATTATAAATGCCTAGGGCCTCCTCTGGTTTAATTTGTTATGCTGTAATTTAAAGTTCACCAAAATGCATTTTAAGTAGTGGCATGTGAACCAGGGGGGAAATAAATCACCTCTTGCAGAAGAGTCTTCAAAGACTAAACAAAACCGTGCTGCAAGCCCTGACAAAGCTGTAAAGCAGACACTAAGAGCAGACTATTGTCTATGGAGGGGTATAGAGACAAACACCCCAGTTTGGCAAAGATTATTTATGCTCTAAGTCCATTATGCTTCAGAATCCATCTGAATAGGGGTCTTCTTGCAATGGAAAACATATCTCTGGGATGCTGCAGTTGTTATTAGTTTGGAAGGGCAAAGGGAAAAAATTGTATTATGGTTGTATTTCAATGTATTTTGGTTATAATTCTAAAACATGTCCTTGCTTCTGTTTCTCTTGCAAAATAAAAATATCTGCAAAGTTTCTTTTCTCATTATCTTAACTTTGCAAATGTTCAATCAATGTTTAAACCTGAAGGTAGCTAAAATATATATGAAATGGTGTTGGGAGGAATTGATTTTTGCCACTTATCATCCAATTCTTTCCATTCATCTTTATTTATCACCAAAAAAAATTATTTGCAAGTGCACCTCAAAAGCTCTCTTGTCTAGGACAGACACCCATGATTGAAACTTATTTCATGTTTTTGGGTTTTGATAAAAAGTAGTGGCACAACTAAAGAAATAATCAAAGTTGTCAAAACTCTAATTCATGTAAATTTGTGAATTGTTCTTCACAACTAGAAACTGCGGGGTAGAATTTCTCAGTATCATCAGATGTTTACTTGATCACAGAGAGCATACAAATGCATGACGTTGTTTAAATATTAAGGTTGTGGTCCAACATGTGTGCTTACAGCAGAACCATCTAAATCTTTAAGTTTCTGTATCTTGTTTTATGCCTACATCTGCTTTTAAAGAAAAGTGTTAGTCATAGTTTACATTAAGGAGGAGTGACAGTGTTACTCTCTTGAGTAGAACCTCGAAGCCAAATAAATCCAGAAATGCTACAGACTTTCCAAGGAAACTTATGAAAACACATTGAGTAAAAAGAATACCTCGTGTATTTCCTGTTTCTGTCAACAATGCAGTAACACTGTATCCATTCATGGCCCTGATAACATATAACCTTTCTAACTCAGCTGGTACATGCAGTGAAGAGATTGCATAATCCCTTTCTTTTTACTGCATTAATCTGCCCTAACATGGAGATATTTGAGCAGCAAACATGGATGTGATTTTGATGGGCTGGAGTATGGCTTGTTCAGCTCACATTAAAATGCAGAAGATCAGATATCTAATTTCAATAAACAT
Source organism: Orthonyx spaldingii (assembly GCA_013397795.1). Taxonomy (NCBI): domain Eukaryota; kingdom Metazoa; phylum Chordata; class Aves; order Passeriformes; family Orthonychidae; genus Orthonyx; species Orthonyx spaldingii. Next base: position 538,416 of record VZTJ01005853.1, read on the forward strand.
GATTATTAAGTTACAGAGCATCTGTTTTGCAAGATATGCATTCCCTTTTAAATTACTGTGCTTTGTAATGCTTTGCTTTAAGATGTTCAGTTGTGGATTTACCATCATTAGTTGCTTTGGAAGGAGTAAAACTCCTGTCTGAAGCTAATTTAATCAAGTGTCACTTCAAACCTTCCAGCAGAAGTGACACCACTTTGTAGAGTGCACATTCCCTTGAAATGTACAGGTCATCTTTCAATTCTCATGCAGTGCTGTCACTTGATATATAGCAGAATCACATATACCCATGAGAAACAAAGTTTGTAGTAATCCTCAAAGGCAATTGAGTATGAACTTGTACCTTTTTTTTGGTTTTGTTTTTTTGTAAGAAGATGATGACAGAAGTTCAAGAGCCTGTTTCTAGGAAATAATGAATTGATTGTGGTATTTATGCATAATGGAACACAATTTTTCACCCATCATCCTTGACAGAAAGAGTTGTATTGTCTTTACTGGGCCAGATGTCAGGAGCCTAAAGCAAGAGATTCTAATCTACTTGGTACAACTTACTCATTCAGAAGTAAGACTCTCTATTATAGTACTTCAGTGTGAACAGACTGAGACAGGTCATGTCATTGATTTGTTTTGCTAATGGAGAAGTAATAACTGTAGGTCAGTATGTTTTAGCAATAGATGAGCTGACTTCTTACTGAAAGAAACTGCTCAGAAATGAGAACCTGAGGCTTGTTGAGTTAATGAGTCTGAAACCTATTTATTATTTCTGCAGGAAAATGCTGGCCGCCAGCAGTTGTATTTGGTGTTCTGCTATGTGGTGATTTGTCAATGCCATGACAATTGCTTAACGCTTTTGGGATCATCAGATGTAATGTATATATTTCATCATTGCACACAATCTGCATGGAAAAAGAAATTGTGTTATTACAATGCATTGAGCATGTTCAGTTGCAGGCAAAACAAATTATTCTAAACATACTTGCTTCCCCTTGTAATCTAATGTTACAGCTACCTCTGGGTATGTACTGAAAATGTCATTAAAAGGAAAGGGAAGAAAGTGTTCAGTTCTCGCCAAATTCTCACATTTCTAACTGTCTATTTCAGGGACACAGGGAGGGTTTTTGATATGTTGCTGAACTTCAAAAAAAAAAAATCAAAACCCCTCCTCTTGCCAAGATTACTTAAATAAATAATAAACAGTAGATATATTTAGACATAATACTGCTTGGCATAAAAGCATAGAAAACTGTAGCACAAAACAGATACAAACCCAAATCATGACCAGATGCAAAACATAGCAGAAACCATAAATGATATCTAAAATGCAGATTGACAGAGATAATGGATATATTAGAGCTTCTTTTCTATGTCCTATGGCACTTGGAATTAGTAGTATCCCTCGCTGGTCTCTGAGAATCTGAAATATTAATGAAAACAAGTGTGCTACAGGTCCTGTGGCAGCAGTGTAAATTCTGCAAATCTCATGACATATTGACTGGAAGATGTAAGCACAAGACATGATCATGATTGTCAAAATGTCACAAAGGAGCTTAAAATTTATTGTTAGAAGTGGAGGTTTATCAGACTTTGAAAAGTTCAGGTGTGTTTGGACTGAGAACTTAATAGCTCTGTTACCTAAAATTTTCAACATTAAAATTTTTGTTGCAGTCTTTTCTATGTGTATTCACATGACATATTGTGGCAAGCAAGGGACAAAAGCTCACCCCAGAACTCTATTCATCAAGTATCTCAAATGTACTGAGACAGGGTATCATAATCTTTGTTTCTAGCACTAGGAATTTCTAGAACCTCTTGGAAAAGAGAAAATTCCTGTGTTGATGTTTCCTTGCCAAACACCATAGATCTTGATATTCTATTGTCTGAGCTTAAGCTCCCTGCCAAGGCTGGAGAAGAAGATTATGACTGAGAATTGACCCTATCATTCATTAAACATGGAAAGTTCCATCATCCTGCCTTTTGTACTCTCAGGTGTCTGAGCAAAGATGGTAGAAAAAAAGCCATATTAACAACTTCAAAATAAAGTCTTTAAGAACCATTATTGCATTTTGAAAGTGAATTTTACTGTTATTGTCTTTGGTAAGGAGTTCTTCTCGTACACTCTAGTTGTCCATACCATACCTCTAAAGGTTCAAGGTCAAAACCTGATTGCAATGGAGCTTTGAAGTCAGGGAGGAGGTTATATTACTGTGTTAGAAGAGGTAACCTTTGAAGAGGTGAAAGCAGAATATAGTTGCTTCTCATACACCCTCACAACTCACCATAAGTGGCATCAAGTCCATTTTTGTGTAGGGCTATGAAAGAAGGACACGTACCTTCCACCACTAGAAGAGAGCAGTGCTGTGAGTGTGTTCATGGTTCTGCATTTTTGGAAAGTCTGGGATTTTTTCCCAGCAGAAATTTCTGATAAATCAAAGCTAAATAAAGGCATAAGAGCCTAGTGACTAGGCTTCTCTCAAACTGATATCTGAAGAAAAGCACATGATACGATTAAACTATCTGAGGCATGAATTGCTGTAAAAGGCAGCCTTTGGCAAGTAATCAAAACTACTCCTCTGTTTTCTTTGCATTTCTAAAGATGTAGCTATAATGATGAGGAATGGAGATTCTGAAGGCTCACTTTCCTTCTGCATATTCCTCTTGCAGCTCTGAAAACTGGCAGTAAAATGCTCTCTGTTAGCATCTCACTCAGTTCCACTAATGACCAGAATGCCTACTTCCCAATAACGGTTACTTAAGAATCAATTGATTGTGCTTCATAGTGATGCATTGTGCTACTGCAAATTCTACCAGCTTAGACATTTTTGGCAGCTCTAGTCTGAAAATCTAGATGTCCTTGTAGGTCTTTCTTGACACTTCAGAGTACCTTAGTGAAAGGTAACAAGTTCTTAAGAATTGTTTAAATGTCACACTTCTGTACAGGAAGTTAGAAATCCAATGGAGCTGGATATAGATCTGTCAGTTTACCACAAGAAATAATTTCTGTTAAGATTTATCTTTACTATAGAGTACAATATTCTTAACCACAAATTAACACAATGGGTTAAAATTCAGGTAAACTTATGTGCTCATACATTTGAATACACTTTCTGTACAGCTGTAAGAATATGTTTTCTTGGGTTTAGTAGAATTAAAGTCAGGTTGTCATGTTTAACTTTTCTGTACAGTGTTATCCTTCTATATGTGTGATAAGTAGATTTTAAAAAGCTCTACCAAAATTACTGTACCGACAGTAGATGAATTCATAATGGTCTAACAAATCCGTAAATGTTACACAATTAATGTTCTGTAATTGTGACCTCTCATGTCTTAAGTTCAAAAAGAGTTTGTTTTAATACATCAAAATAACCCATATTAAGAAGATCATGTAAAACTGTTAGAATAGTGACCTAGCATACCTAATATCAGGTGTTAATTGTAGTGCAAACATGATTATTAATGCTGAGGGTTATGATAAGAAAAGTGACCAACTCTCTAGTTTAACTACTTGAGCATTTAACTGGTTAAATGCTCAAGTGGTGAGAATAACACAGAAGATAAGACCTGGCAAAAGATGGTGAGCAATGGGGTAGAGAGCAAACTAGACAGAACTGTACTGAAGATTTGTGGCTTTCATAAACACTATTTCTCAAGGATAGAAAGTCACATGGTAACAGTGGAGCCAATGACTTTCAGGATTCTGCTATAGGCTTTGTATGTGTCGACAATGTTATGGTTCAACCCCAGCCAGCAACTCAGCACCACACAGTTGCTTTCTCACTGTTCCACCAGTGAGATGAAAGCAAGAAAACTTTTAGGTTGAGATAAAGACAGTTTAACAGACAAAGCAAAGGCCACATACACAAACAAAGCAAAACAAGGAATTCATTCAACAGTTTCCATGGAAAGGCAGGTTTCAGCCATCTCCAGGAAAGCAAAGATTCATCATAGGTAGCAGTGACTTGGGAAAACAAACACCATAACTCCAAATATCCTCTCCTTCCCTCTTCTTTCCCCAGCTTTATACTTGAGCATGACAATGTATGGCCTAGAATATTCCTTTGGTCATAAGGGTCAGCTGTCCCAGCTGTGTCCCCTTTCAACTCTTTTGTACCCTCAGCCTCCTCACTGGTGGGGTGAGGTTTGAAAAGCAGAAAAGGCCTTGGCTCTGTGTAAACCCTGCTTGGCAATAACAAAAACATCTCCTGATAATAAACACTGTTTTCAGCACAAATCCAAAACACAGCTTCATACCAGCTACTGTGGAGAAAATGAACTTAATCCCAGGCAAACCCAGCATAAATACCCACTGTGTAAATACTTGTTCTGAGTTATTTCACTGGATGTACATCTCTCAGATTAATCCAGGTAATCTGTATCATAAACACAACAGATATTAAAAAACCAGAAATCTGTGAAGTTCTTTGTCATTATTAACTTCTACCTGTCTGTCTGCTCAGCTTCCAAAGGTGCAGACACATGGATCACAAAAATATACTGTAGGAAAGCTAGTTGTTTGATAGCTGAAAATCACTTGAAATAAAATAACTTGAAGTCTGCAAATCATAGTCCTTTGACCCTCTGAATCATAGCTAACAGGTAACATTTCAGCTACTTTATGACTTCAGAAAGATGTGAATTTACTCTGGCTTGTGTATACATCCTTGCCCCATATAAATCTCAACATTTGACAAGGTCTGCCCACTGTTGCTTTGTTGATCTAAAACTTTGGTATGTATAAATAAAGTTACCTTATACCTGTCTGACACACCTAGGAATGCCAGGTAGTTGGGATTTTGTCTTTTGTAGTTAGTTTGTTTCAAATTTTATCTTCATTTTGGAAGACCTTACATTGTTCAAGAAAAGCTTTGTATCAAATCTTCAGGAAACAGAATTTTCATTATTATTCTTTCCTGTGTTTTGCTACTTGTAGAGCTTGATGACAAGTGACACAAGGGTGAGGAAAACACTTTATACTCAAACTTCAAACACCACTCCGAACACAAAACTTTGAGAATTTTCTTCAAACATATACCAAATTTGGACTAGCCATTTATCTAATAGATTCAAAAGAATTGCCTGGCTTTGGCTTAAACATGTTGAGCTGAGATACCAAGTATCCCATTCCTCTCAGAACAGATAAGGAGTACTTGGTAATTTTTCAAGCCTATGAAGAAGATTTTGACATATCAGGCAAGCGCAAAGCTTCTCTCACTATGAATAAAAATAAAAATCAATCATCACAGAGCAGTTCTGGAAATGCAGCTGAATCAGGAAAAGTATAAAATCAGAAAGGCTGCATTGCAGGGGAAAGAAATGATATGCATGTAAGATGGACTTAACTCTAAAGTCTGGTAAGTTCAAAGGTAAAAAATGCTGTTGGTTCTCCAAGCTAGTCCTGCATATTTACCTTGAATAGATGTTCCAAGTGAATCTTGGAAATTCAGGTTATAGATTGGTCTAAATAGAGAAGTGGAGACCCCGCCTCAGACCTTTCAGTCTCTGCAAAAGGAGTTATTTCTTGGGTGCATTGTAATGACCTTTCACTAAACATGAAGATCTAGGAACAAAAGCTGCCTTTGTTACAAAAGCTTTGTTAATATGCATCTTCATTGCACTGCAGCATGGGTGATTCCAACTACTTTTTTTATTTCTGGCAGTCAAAATTAATCTGGTCACTATTGACAAACTATGGTGATGGTTATGAACTCTCATTGAGACCAACATTTGCTGGAGTTTAGTTCAACCAGTTAAATTCTCTTGTCTACATTACAGTTAGAATCTGTACACCTGTTCATATGGCAACATAGGTGAGTTCACAAAAGCTGATTATTTCAGGTTCAGTGACTGTGAGTTGTCAATAGTCATGCAAGGCTACAGGAGATTTACCCTTTATCACATAGGTCAAAAAGCAGGAGGAGAGATTAAAATGAATACATCAGCAACTTAATTGATAAATTCTTCTAAAGTGTCACCCAGAAGCTGCAAATAAATCTATGAAATGTTAATCTTGTTGTGAGATTTTGCATGTTCTTCCTATCTCAAAGGCAACACTGGAGTTTCAATACCCTTCACATAAGTTTCTTGCTAAGTGGCTGCTGAGGCTTAGTGGGGGCTACCCAAATCTCCAGTGGATTTTGTGACACCCAAGCTGGTCAACAAGGATAGAAGCTGAAGTGTATGCTTTTCTTAAACTGTCTAGCTTAAAATTATCAATTATCTAAGAAAACAGAAAATGAGATATTGGGGGTGGGAGGGTGTTTTACGTGGAGATTTTGTGGTGTGGTTTTTGTGGCCTTTTTCTTCTTTTTTTTTTTTTTGTTTTGGGGTGGGGCTTTTGGGGTTTTTTTTGTTTGGGTTTTTTCTTGTGTTTGTTTTGGTTTCTTGTTTTTTTGATTTTGTTTTTAGTTTTGGTTTTTTTGAGAGTGTGCTTTTCTTTGTGGCTTTTTTTTGTGGTTTTGTGGTTTTGTTTTGGGTTGTTTTTTTTTGTGGTAACTGAAATTAACAAGCCTTGTTTTGAAAAGAATACAAGCTCTGTGGTTTATGTTGAGATGCACTGCTGGCCATAGCTCTACCCATGAAATGTGGGGTCATAGCTGAGGCATCCTGGTATTTCCAGACAGTGTTTCTCCCCACTGTTATGGCACATCCCAGGAGATGGCAAGACATCCGCAGCAGGAGAGAACACATTTTTCTCCACTGGCATCGTTCTGGATGTGCACCCTTGCCTTGTGCCTGTTACAGGGTGGCGAGTGCAGGTGTGGCTGCCACTGCAAACTGCAGTGCTCAGTGACACCTGCAAAACAGCTTTTCCAAGTCTGCTTTCTTTAGGTCCTTAGTTAAGTAGAAAACTGTTCTTCCTTTGTCTCAGTCCCTTGGAGCAGTTGTTGTTCAATGCTCTAGCTCTAGGCAGACACAAGGCATGGTTTTATGCATTATGCAGTACCATCACATTTCTTTTCCCTCATTGAGCTGCACACTGGGAACTCCTGCAGGCACTCATTCAGTAGGGACCAGCAGCAAGACAGAGGTTTTATGGAGAAAGAATATATCCTTTTTTTCTGACACCTTCCACTCTCAGTAGAATAAATCTTTCTGAGCAAGTCAGCTGTCCTAGCTCACCATCTCTTCCTTTCTCCTGCCTCGATAGTACAAGGACCATAATATACAGCTCATCATTCCATTGGAATATACACTCAGATGACTGTGGTTGGCCACTTTGCTTCCCTGCTTTCTCAGAGAGGGAATGAGGGTGCTTTCTCCTTATACATCAGAGGGGAACCAGTCAGAATCAGGGGCAAAATGTCATCCTGGCATCTTTTCATGCCTACTTGGGGAGTGGGAGGATCTTTGGCTTCAGCACATCTGGGCTGCTGCTCTAAATTCCCTTGTGGGAAACTCATGAGTTGTTTGATCCAGAAAAGAAGTGTGATACACAAAGTTATGGCTCCGATTTTAAAATCCAGATGAAGAAACTGGTTGCTTTTGTATTTCCTTATCAATGACTTCAGTGACTGTTCATTGCCTATATATGTGAGCTACCTTTTCAAATGAATTGCAGTCACTAAACACACACACACACACACACACACACACACACACACAAGTATACAACTAAAAAAAATCTTATTTTTCAACTACTGGCTGAAGGATTATATAAATATTATGGTTGGTGCATGCTGATGTAAGCTGAACAAAACAGACTATTTTACTGTAGTGGAGGAAAAAGGCCAGTAATTGCACTTCATAAATGAAGTGCTGTCAGCCCAAGTTACAGCTTTGCAGCTCTTCCAAAGTCTTCAGACTCAGATACGATTGACACTTTGATATTCTGAGCCTGCATTTCAGAATGCCTAAACTGCTGAAAAGTAATTCTTCTGCTTTTGAACTGTCTCACTCCTGAACTGGCTGTGAACAAAAACACTCTACTAAAACTTCTGTTTACTTCTGCTATTTAATATCTTCAGGTAGCTCAACTGAGAAAGCAACCAGAGGACAGATATTAAACAGCTACTATTTTGCAGGGAGATATTGAGAAACATTCTGAGATCAGATTCTATCAATTTTATGCTCCACTATGAGAAAAATATGTCTGATTGACAATCTTCCTTGTTGCATTCTTCAAAAAGTTTTGAGGCTCTCTTAATAAGACTGATTTTTCAAGCACAGAGATCAGGAAGTCAAGCATCATTTCTCATAGCAAAAAAATAGCAAACTGATGAATTGTCTACTCTGATGTTTCAGTAAGTATTCTTCCAGTAAGTAAACTTCATGGACTTTTTCCTGTCTCCTAAAAATTTTTGTAAAAGAGCCACTTGAAGAGATCTGATGGAGCTGTTCCTTAAAGGATTATTGCATATTAAAAGTTGACTTTATACAGAGCATTAATGCAGGCTTATAATACTTCAGTCTGGCTGAACAAAAAGAACCACTCAAAATGATTACAAGAGCTCACAAAAGTTATTTTTGCCATTTATGATCTCAAAGTACATTTTTCTTGATACATTCAATTTGCTTTTAAAACTTTGGACATAATTAGCATCATTGTATTACCACAATGATATTGTCTATGAGATGATTTTAGAACATCCAATTCCCATTGCTGATAAGCCTCCAAGCTTCTTCTATGACACCTTGGTGGTCAGAAATGTGTTAAATTGCATGTTTGTCTTCTTATTTCATCCACTTTGGTGTATTACAGCAAATAGTTCTGGAAACTACAATGTCTGCTCTTGGGCCTGAAATGTATTTTGTAGTTCTGTTGCTGGAGCAAAGGTTGAGAAAGAGGAAAGAAGGAAGCAAAAGGAGAGAAAATAAATTTATTATATATATGCAAAATATATTTTTGTCCTTACTGGAATTAATAATGACTTTACAAGGATAATTTTGCTTTCATTTATTAAAGACTTTTATACAGTTGACACAGATTTACCTACAGTAAATGGATATTTCCTTCTTTATCATAAGCATACAATTTTATGTGACAAATAAATGGAAGAACAGGGACAAGAATTAATCAAAGCTGTAAAAAATGAAAAGAGCATGTGTGTCATACATATTTCTTCATTTTTAGGTAGTTATTGTTTGATATGGTTATTATAATTTTAAATTGTACTGAGAAATTCAATTGCTTCTACCAAAGATCACGAATATCTGCTAATAATATCATGTACCAAGAGACAAAAAAATTTCTTTTCTGCTTAGCCATTAAATATGTTTGAAATTAGTTGCCTTTGTAATTGTAAAGCTTGATCCCAGACTATCAAGAAGGTAGTATATGGTGAATTGAAAGAATATGTGGTGTGGAGATTGATTCTTTGAATAATTGGACTTCAGTCTTTACTAGAAGTTTGTATGGTTACATGTAGAAATACCATTGACTGTACAGACTAGGTTGAGATTATATAGTTACTACTGTTCATAGATAAAGCTACTATCTTATGTACAGCTAATGTGTAGTTATTCTACAGCCTTTTTTCAATGTTACTGAAACATGAAAATCAGAAGAAAGATCATTTACTGATGAAAATACAGGTCCCATTTACTGAAACTTAGGGAAAACAATGTCCCACATCCTTTATTACCATCATTTGAGCTTTACTAGATGGAATATAACAGATTTTTTAAAAATATAGATGCTTCTATCAACCATCCTGAAGTCTTCTATAATCTTCTTCCCTATCTATTGTCCTTTTTCAGTTACATTTTAAAAAGAAAGGCATAAGCTACCATATCAATTTGAAAAGATTGCATATATCCATTTCTAACAGTTTTAAACTGAAGTTAGCTCAGTAAAAACCCCCATTTCTTCCCATCTGCTAGCTCAGGAATAATACTTTCTTTTTTATGCTATTCTTTAACTATCTAAAACTAAACTGGCTTTACATGTTATTATAAGTCTTAGGTTTCATTATGATTCCTTTCATTGTTTTCACTCAAATGTATTTTTGATACATTTCTGTACAGTACAGAAGGCAGTCACATCGGTTTAAACTGTTTACAAAGCATCTTAGTAGCAAACAGTGGTGAAGAATGATGTTAGGCTGAATATGTCAGTATTTTACTATAAGCAAAGACTTTCAAGGGGCTTCACAATTTCACTTTCCTAACCACAGAAGCAGAGGGTCTGACTCCCCTAACATGTTGGCAGAGAACAAAGCACATGAACAGCAGTATGAATGACAATAACTTAATTCACAGCTGATTCCAGTCACTGCCAATGGAAAGATGGACATGAGAAAGATTTAGCAATTTTCATCTGTTAATATAGCTAGTTTTCATTTAGAATTTCTCTTTGGGGAGGGAAAATGTACTGGAAATTTTCTATCATTTGCTCACTTGACTTGCTACAGAGGCAACTGCCTGATTGAGACTCAGTGTGGCTGCAAACAGAAATGGTCATTTAAGTGTATGTCTCATCTGCTTGCAAATGTGACTCTTAGCTGTGACTTTACTTGCAGGTTAATGTCACACTGATGTAATGGAAAATGTTCATACAGCCCAAAGCTCAGCTTTTCAGGGCAGGACAAAATAGCAACTATTCACGTTTGGAAGGTAGTATTTGCAACCAAAACAGGCAAGCAGTTTTCTCTCTCATATTTACATATTAAGAAGGGACAAGATTTATATAACATCAGGCAATTTTAAGTTGAGCAACAAAAATTAGATTGTTCATACAAGTCCAATTAATCTTTATTTATAATTCTTTAAACAAAGAATATCCTACTTTCACCAGGACCACAGACTTGTTGTTGCTCTTGTTTAGAATATGAAAAAGAGAGTTGCAGTGGAAAAATCTGTTGCATGCTGTTCCTATTTGATGCTTTTTTTGAAATCCATCTACAGTAAGACAAGAAGGAAAAAGCTTGTGTTTTTGTTAAAGAGGCTACTAAATACCCCTCTGAAGATTCTCGTTCTGCAGGAGAGCTCCTATAAGGTGTTTGGAAATTTCTTCAAACATAAGGTTTTTGTGAATATTCACTAATAGCATGTCCTCTGTATTCTATATGACTAAACTGATCCAGCTACATTAATGTTAACCTGAGATTCTCTAGCATTAAGAAAGTTTTGAGCAAACACAAAACATAGTTTGCATAATACAAGTGTTCATAACAGTACTGGAAATACAGTTCCTTAGTTGGAAGACAGTGGTAATTGTTCATAGACTTCACCTACAAGTCCTGTTAAGTAAATAAAATTTGTAAAGAGTGTAACAAATTAGCTTTTTCACTGCCAGGGATAAATCATCTCCAATACTTTTAATAAGTATTATTCTAGCCAGTTATTTCTGGACATTCTACATCAATACTGATGGATGCTCGAGGACAGACCCCATAGAAAATTCTATTCTCAATAGTAAAATCATATAGCTCTTTTGTTATCAAAGCTATTCAACAAAGAACTTGTGGCTGTCCTCCCAGTAAAAAAGAACAACCCTGATATGAGCAACACATGTTGACTGAAATTTTCCACAAGTGTTATCAGAAAGTGCTTTAGAATATGATTGTGCTGAGGATATGAAGAGTTTCTTTTTACAATATGTTATCCACCTACTCATCTGCCACCCCACCCCTGGAATATTTATTAAATTTCTATGGTGGGTCAGCTATAAAGTATGAATTACCCTATTTTCCCTTAGAATATTTGCCTTTAAGTTTATATTAATTAGAAATCTTCTTTTTTTTTTTTTTTTTTTTTAATACTCCTCTCTTGTACAGTAGTACTTTTAAAAATACTCCTTGAAACAGAAGATAATTGGAAATAGGTCAGGAAGCAAAAGAGCAAAAGTAACACGAATATTGCCAAATATTATTTCTACCATGTGTTACTAGGATTTCAAATAAGATTCAGTGCAGAATATTAGCATCTGGGAAAGCCAAACTTCTGAGATTAACCTCACCATTGCAGCAGCTCTGTGTATGTTACCATGGAAGCATATTTGAGAGGGAAAACGCAGTTGCAGAGACAGAATTAACTCTCTCAATATAGCTGAAAATAACTGTTACAATGCTGATCTTCTTGTTCCATAAAACTCTTTTCAAGATGATAAATCCAGACCAACGACCGCTTCATGATTAGCCCCAGTCATGAGGGCAATAATCAACCAGCTGTCTATAGAATTGAGCTCATTCTATAAAATGGATTTCAGACAAAAGGCTCACATTTGGGCCAAATAGGAAAAACCACTCTAGCAGAAAAGTGCAATGCCAAATCGCATAGAGAAAATAACATGAAATGACAATTTAATTGGAAAGATATTCAAGGCAGGGATGAGTGGACAACATATGTACAAGAAAGGAGCAAAAGGTGCTTTTGTCATTTGATTCTGTCTCTTCATGATTTCAGTCAGCTTTGATCTTGGAAAATTTCATGTATATATATATATATATATATGTTTCAGTAATGTCTTAATGTTCTGGGGACTTTATACTTGAGATAAATCTAACCTGAAAATTAAGAGAGTATTACATAGCTAAAGGTGTAGAAGTACACTTGGCGTATTTTCTTCAAAAATACACTAATATGTAGGCTTCTATGTGCTTTGAGATGACTCCACTGCCAGTCCAAAGGAACCTTGAAAAAAGCTAAGACCCACTTGAATTACTGCTCCATAAAAATGCTGCTGAAAAATTCACTTTTGATTTGTACTGATGTACTGCATTTCTCATGTGTCATGTACAATATTTACTAAATACTCACTTATCTTTGGGAGGTGCTGAGTACATTTTCTTTAGCATGGCTATTTTAGCTGGTAAAACTGACCAGTGCTAATCTCTCATCATATAATTCATTGTCTGAGCACTTAGTTAAGGGGTTTGAAAATGTCCTTTACTTATTGGAAACTATTTACTCTTAAAAGCCTTTTCCAATACAATCCTGTTGTTTTGAAGTTGCAAAATAAGTCCATTTTTGATTCACTGTGTATGTTATCAGTGAAATGAACGTGACAACTGTATGTCAAGGCTGAAATCTAACTAAAAGCTGAAGAATTTATGGGAAAGGACAGAAGCGTAATACTTAATTTCCATCAAATAGTCCAGAGTGTATGTAGTATCAGCCTGCACTAGTGGCTGCACTAGTATCAGCCTGATCTATGCTCCCCAGTAAATCCAATCACACCTCCTAATAAAAAAAAAATAAAATTAAAATTCCTGTTTATGTATTTTATTACAATATGTTTGCTTGTCTGGTCTGAAAACAAGATAGAGCTTAAACAGCTACAAAGAGTTACTTAATCACCCTCATAGCTTCATCAAGAGGAACCAACCTAGGCAGCCCATTAGCAAAGACAAACAAATAAGACAAATGAACTGAAATAAGGAACAATGAAAACAACAAAAAAAGATACATTCCTCTCCTTGTCTATAATAAACATAACAGTGAAGAGCTGACTTAGTTTTGACATGTTTGATAACTCAGAATATCTTTCTGCTTTAATTATTGTCTCTGTTCTGATATTTCATTTCATTCATTCTGAGTCTATCACTAAAGCTGAGTTAGGGGTCCTTGTGGCTCACAGCATTATCTGCTAGGAATTGAAAATGAACTTTCTAGCTGGTGGCTGATGCTGGCATAGCTTAATCAAATCTCAGGTGACCAACTGCGTACTGGGGGTCACCTAGATCAATCTCCTGCTCAAAGCCAGGACTCCTGCTGAGTCTGGATCAGCTGTGGCTATGTCTAACCAGGTGTTCCAAAGCTTGAACAAAGGAGATGCCACAGCCTCTGCATAGCCTCTTTCTGTGCTGCACTACTCTATCAGTGAAAAGGTTTTTCAAATCTGAGCCTGTGAAGTAACAATTTGTGACTGCTGCTTTCTGATGTATCATTTGGTGCTGCCAGAAGTCATTTGGCCCCATAATCCTGGTATGGCTCTATAAAAAGCACTCCATGTCCCTTAGTTCTCTCTCAACAAATTTAATCAGTCCAGCTTCCTCCTACAGGGCACCTGCTCATAGCCTCTGTCTGTCATTCTTGTTCCCTGCAGGACCTTTTCCTATTTCTCCACATCCCTTTTCAGGAGGAATGGCACAGGACCTGTTGCAGTCTGCCAGGGCAGTCTCACCAGCGCTGAGCAGAGTGGGGATAAAAGCTTTCCTAAGGCTGCTGGCCATCTTTCTCCTAAGAGAGCCCGGGGTTTGGTTTACACAATTTGCACTGAACATAATGTAATACATAATAAACTGAATAGATTCAGAAGAAATTCGGTATGGATAATGAGAAAGGAACTCTAAGCAGCTGTGTGAACAATGATTGGGATAACAGTTCAAGGACAATAGATGGGTTTGGCAGGAGTTTCAGCTAGGCTAGGAGTAAGAGTGGCATCTGTGCTCAGAACATGACAGGAAAGGTATGAAACAGAAGTGAGGAGACTGAGGAATTCACTGAGATAGATTATTAGAGCTCTTTTGATGAAAATTTGCACAAGGCAACTATTTAATTTCAATGACTCCTATTCAAATCATGAAAATGTAAACAAAAGAAACTTGATTAATCAAAGCATTCTCAGTACGGGAGGTTCAGCTTTTTTTACCTGGAGACAGACCACTGAAATAAATGTCTTTAACATTTTGCCATTCTGTAAGGTCACTAACTACATGATTACGTTGATTTTAGATTGGGCTCCATTTTGATGTCTTCCATTCCTGCATCCTCCTCCTGTGAAGTGGTTGAAATAAGGACAAATAGAGAAAACTCACCAATTACCATCAGCAGCAAAACAGACTTGACTTCAGGGAAATTGATTTAATTTATTTCCAATCAATTCAGTGTAGGGTAGTGAGAAATTAAATCTTAAAAAACCTTCTCTCCCAACCTCTCTTTTCTTCCTGAACTCAACTGCATTCAGAATTTTCTCTGTCTCCTCCTCCCCAGTGGCATAGGAGGACAGGGAATGGGGTCTCTGATGCTCCTTCCTCCTCAGTATTCCTCACAGTATTCCTGCTCCAAGGTGGGGTCCTCACTGGGCTGCAGTGGGTCCTCACCAGATGTCTGATCCGCCATGGACTTCCATGGGCAGCAGGGGCACAGCTGCCTCACCATCGTCCGCGCCATGGGCTGCAGGGGAATCTCAGCTCTGGCTCCTGGAGCACCCCTTCCTCCCCCTCATCTGCATTGACCTGGGTGTCTGCAGAGCTGTTCCTGTCACATATTCTCACTCCCTTCTCTGGCTGCAGCTACTATGTGTTATTTTTCTCCTTCTTAAATACATTATCCCAAGGCACAACCATGGTCAGGGCTTGGCCTTTGCCTTGGCCTTGGCCAGCAGTGGCTCTTCCTTGGAGCCAGCAGGCATTGGATCTATCAGACATAGAGAAAGCTTCTGGCAGCTCCTCACAGAGACCATCCCATAGTCTTACCATCCCTCACTGTCAAAACCTCGCCATGCGTCCCAATGCAATTTAAATTAACAAAATATATAAAAATGTTTGCCTCCCTCTCTTTTTTCTCTTTTCCATTTCTACCTAACCAAAGATGAAATGAGCAATGCATAGACTAATATAGGTCTGGAAAATGAAAGGGAGAAAATTTTGAACCCTTGAAGTGTAGATGTGGATGATTTGTTATCCATAGTTCCTGTTTAGCATTATGCCTAAGGTTTGTGTTAAGCAGAAATCCACTCAAGACTGTGGGTGACACATGTATTGGCAAGAGTTGTGTTTTCTATTTAACTGCACTGAAGTGTCAAGGTTTCTTCTACCAGAAAAGTGTAGAAGGCGTTTTCTGGGTCATAGTTCCCCATGCATCTCTGCTCTCTTAACAGAGCCATATTTACAGACCTAGTTACCCCACAGGAAAAAATATTCAAATAAGCAGTCACTGACACCGTGAGTAGCCTGATCCCACTGAATGCTGGAACCAGAGAGGAAGTTGCTAACACAACATGTTTGCATTTTTGCTCTGCTGTTGTTGTTATTGTACTAGTTTTCTCACCTACCAGAAGCCTCTTGAATATTAATCAAGTTATTTTGCTTGACAAATTCAGTGTTGAGCTGGGTATACAGAGCATGATTAATCTTCATGTTCAGTCAAGAGTTGCAGCTAATGATAACTGTAGCATTGAGATTATTAATTCATGTTTACAAAATGTGAACCAAACAGCTAGATTTTTCTACCAAATTTCATACTTTGGAGTTAAGAGTTATTTGATACTGACAACAGCTGAAGTCACTCAGGTAGACGTTATTTTTTTGCTTCCTTTTATCAGGGTATTCTTTCTTTTGTTACTAAGTCTTTTTGCCTCTATGCAAAATGCCATCTGAATAAACAAAAGGTAGTGGAAAATTCATGTGTAGAGACTAAGACAAGATAACAAATAAACACTTCGAAAGAGATTACTCTGGAGAAGTGAGACAAAAGTAGACAAGAAAGCAGCTTCATCCCCACTTGTGTATGGAAGGGTCATTTATTCCAAGGAGAATTATGAGACAGGATTTGAGTGAGGCCAGTGAAATGGAATTAGAGCCTTAGAGGGCTCCTTCCACTCCGTGGTGCCAGTGCAGAGGTAGAAGATTGAAAATTAAGAAAATTTGGTGACAGTGACCTTCCTAGTGGTACAGAAGACTGTGTGATTTTCAATATTTTTCTGTATAACACTGTATCCACTTCCGTTAGTCTTTGTCTCCAAAGTATAACAGTGTTTATCTGAATTTATATAAAGTTCAATAGTTCTTTTTCAACAGAAGAACAACACAAGTGGATAGAAATGTATCATTACAGCAAGTGAAGCAAGATGCAGACTAACAATAAATACCTAAAGCAGGACCAGGATGGGCGTTTCACGTAAATGGCACAGACTGAGTGCACGTTGTAATGAGTTGCAATTCAGCAGAAGCTTTCTGCAAGAGAAACAGCACAGTCCTTTACAGTCTCATATTCTCTTCTTTTCTAGTTACTTACATGGATGGCAGTGTTCCAGGACAGGAACACATCTGTACTTTTGCAAATATTATGTTCTGCATGCAGAGCCATGAAACTACTTGTCTGAGCACTGCTGACAAACCACACACCATATCTAATACTGCAAATGTTGTAAAGAATCCAAATTGATTTGGTACTTCCAGATTTCAGGAGTCTGTGCTAACTGAATTAATTTGAAAGGGAAACTCCTTTTCACCATGATACAGCTTGCTGAAGAGGCACTTGGGATGAGACTAGGGCAAAGAAGCACAGCCTATTAAAAATCACTAAAACGAACAGACTTGATGAGGAACATATTGCTTCTGCGAGCTGATGAGAATTCACTGTGTGGGAAGAAATCTGCAATAAAGCAGTAGATAACGTGTTCTTAGATGGGAGATCAGGAGTCTGCCTAGTGGAACAAGTGATCAACAAAAATTGGTTATTAATCTTTGAAACTCTTCTCACTTTGAGAATAATTTTCCATATGTGAAAATTCTCCTCTACATGGCTCATCAAGGTAGAAGTTAAACCCTCCACTACCCACTATTATAGGGAACACTGCACATTTCTGTCCTGGTTTCAACTGGGATAGAGCAAATTTTCCTCTTAGTAGCTGGTACAGTGCTGAGTTTGGGTTTAGCATGACAGCAGCATTGATAACATACTGATGTTTTAGCTGTTGCTTAGTAGAGCTTACCTTAAGTCAAGGATTTTCAGTTTCGTATGATCTGCTAGTGAGGAGCTGCACAAGAAGCTAGGAGGGAGCATGGCCAGGACAGCTGACCCCAATAGGTCAAAGGGATATTCCATACCATAGAATGTCATGCATAGTGTATAAACTGGGGGAGTTATCCAGAAGAGGGACTGACTGATGCTCAGGGGCAGGCTAGGTGTTGGTCAGGAGGTGGTGAACAATTGTATTGTGCATCACTTGTTTGTCTTGAGCTTTATTTCTCTCTCCTCTTAATTAAAATTATTATTTTCATTTATAACAGTAACAATAGTAGTGTTTCATTTTAAAGCGTTATCTTAACCTACAAAATTTCTCTTTTTCTTTCCTATTCTACTGCCCACCTTGTGTGTGGTGGGGGGTGTGTGAGTCAGTGAGAGGCTGTAGCGCTTATTGCTGATTGGAGTTAAACCACAAAGTTTTCTCACCTTTCTTCTTGAAAGCACAATCTGGGAGAAAATTTACTGGGAAGGAGCAGAGCTGGGTAAATCAAATCCATTATGTATTGGATCCTATTGCACAGCAGAGTCCTTTTGCTTATTCATTACAGTGCTCTAAGAACAAAAAGATGTGTCTCCCTCAGGCTGCATCTGTTTGGGAAGGAAGGTCAGATTAGTTCAAGACCTGAGATTTGACCATGGACAATCCTTGTTACTCTCTCTGATGCCTGTCAGTCTCCCTTACGCACGCTTTCTTGCAGGAATGTCTGTGCCCTGCCTTTGCATTGCTGACCCCAATTTTGCCTTGCCTTCTTTGTTTCCTGTCTTGAGAATTCACGGCTGCAGCTTCACCTGACAGTTGCTGGACTGCAACCGACCCCGGGCCCCAGCCATGGTACTAGCCCTCCTTAACCTTGGCTTACTGGGGCATGGTAGTCTCCTAGGAGAGGAGAGAGGAGAGTGTGGTCCTGCAGTTGTTGGCATCTGCTGCTCCAGCTGGCCTGTGCCCCATGGCTTGCATTTGACACCCACCTGCTAGAAAGCTGTTTGTGTGAACCTGTCTCAACCGACCTAAGCAAAAAACAGAGGAATTGTTTCAAATGGGAAGTCTCTGGTGATTTGGTTCTTTCTGATTGGTCTAGTTTAGGGAAACAATGAGCTCATCCTATGGAGAGCAATGTTCCCTTGGATGAGGAAAGTTGGTGAGCAGCTGGTGGTACACTAGAGTTGAAGATGTTTTCACTGGCACATCTGTGCCAAGAAGAAGATGTACCCATGCCCTCATCCTTTCCTGGCAGAAGATGGCTTCTCAACTGCTGCCTAACCCAGGGCACTCAAAGCCGGTTGGATGGGTGTATTCCCCAAGTACCAAAGTCCTTGTAAACGTGTCTAGAGCTGCTCTACTGAGAGACACTTGATACTCTCAGTGTGTAGATCTGGCATCGTGATGCTCTCAGCATTTAGACCTAGCAGTACGGGAACCAAAACAGGTCCTAAGTGTTCCTCTGTATCTCCCCACAGGGTCCCTGTCTGGATATTATTTTTACTGTGTCTGAGGCATCCACTAGAACACACAGCTTATCAAACGGAGCTGTGGCCTTTTTTTTTTCAAACCACAGGGACCTTTACCTAACATAACATTAGAGCATCAGGTCATGAGGTTGAAACTTGTCTATATTCCAGTAAGAATATTTCATTCCTGACCCTCCAAAAAGTGGTATGTAAAGAGTATGCAATTGTGTCACCTTCTATTAATTACATTTAAGTATAAAAATAATGTTTTTTTTTTTCTTTTCTACCGTCTTACTACACCAAATAAGATTTGTTCTGGCAAATCTGAAAGCAGGCTCTGTTTCCTGGTATTGTGAATGAGTTTCAGAGGCTCTCAAACAGGAATGGGCAGAGTGCTTATTCTCAGTGATGGAAAAATAATATGAAGTGTGTGAATTGGGTCTCTATCCCCAAAGGAATGTGTGTGAAGTGAACTTCTGAACAAACTTCTTGCAGCAGAATTTGTGATGTATCATCTACTGGTGCACAGCAAAAAATAACTACTTTCATTTAAATTTCTTTTAGCAATAGAGATACAGCAGTGCTCTAGTGTATATTCTGAGAAATTTTATTTTATTCAAGGGTCAGACTCATATGCTGCTTTGTTGAATATCCAATAAAAACCATCTCTTCCCACCTTATTCCATTTTAATACCTTTCAAATAATTTTTGCTGTTTCGAATTCTGCCGCTCACTTTTCAGCCAAGTTTCATAATAAAATTCAAGTAGAATGAAATATTTCTCTGGATAAATAGTAGGAATTGAAAACAAATCTGCTTTGTTGCACCAGTCCTGCACTCTGTCATAGGTATAACTAGTGTTTAGATGTTGTTCAGTAAGATGAGAAGTCTAAAGGGAATAATATAATTTCCATGAGCAATAATTTCCAACTGCGCAGAACTGTATGCAGTTTTTCAGCTGTCTCACAAGTAACAAAGGAACTATCAATAGAGCAACCTCAGTGAAGCTAAAACACAACAAAAGTCTACTGAGCCGAAGTCAGTCAGGTTTGAAAAATCTTTATGCATGCATACCTGGAAGTTTCTGCATTATTAGCACCTACTGCCTTCATTCTTTGACACACAATTTATGTAACTGAAGTACAAACAAATTATTTGTTGTTAAAATTCATAATGCACTGTTTCCAGCTGTTTTATACAAAAGAACACCTACAAACATATTAGCCTTCTTCAGCTTTTTATAAAGTGACCTTAACTCTTCAGGTAGCAAATAAGATTATTTTGTTTACACTCCAGTGGGAGAGATGTTGCTTTGTGATAGCTGGCCACTGTACAGGGAATGAAAAACAGCTCCCCTTCAGTTCATTGGTATAAATGTTGAGTGTATTGCTATAGCAACAACCCAAAATTAAGAATTCATTAGTTCCTCCCACTGGTATCTCTTAAATTACTCCATGTTTTGGAGGGGAAGGAGATGGATTTTATAGGTTTTGTTCAGCAGCAGGCTATTAGTCCCTTTGATATGATCCAAGATGGGTTCCTGCATATTAGTGCTACCAGACTTCAAACTAAGACACCTCCAAAAGCAATCAAGAGCCCTGTGACTGCTTGGCCACCACCTAACCCCAGAAAAACACAAGGTTTGTTAAAGTCTCTATATTATAAGCGCATAA
This sequence comes from Orthonyx spaldingii, assembly GCA_013397795.1. Taxonomy (NCBI): domain Eukaryota; kingdom Metazoa; phylum Chordata; class Aves; order Passeriformes; family Orthonychidae; genus Orthonyx; species Orthonyx spaldingii. The sequence continues at coordinate 559,162 of VZTJ01005853.1, forward strand.
ATAGATGAAGCTTCTCAGCCCTGCAGAAAAGGATGTAGCCTCCCGATTGGCACTGCCCAGAGTGATGGGGCAGCTCTGGGTCATAAAGTTATTTATGCAAATATACTTTTTCCCCTGGCCTAGCACAGTCCCCTCTTCTGCTTCTGAGGATGCCCCAGCAGTCTTTGTGAAGAAATGCTGTGCTGTGCGGAGTTGACCAATGCTCTCTAGAGAGCTCATCTGCTTGGTTCACTGGAAAAATTAAATATTTGAGGTGGTTTGACTAGACTCCTCAAGACAATTTTCTCAGTCTAGCATAATCCCTTAGCGTGTATTTGGAGATCTCCATCAAAATGAGAAGCAATTGGAAAACACAAGCATCTGCTGACTAATCAATCATATTTTTTCCTCACTTCTTTTTTAAATGTCCATCAGTAAGATAGTTGTAAGAAGGCACCTAGTTTAGAAAGGAGAAAGAGGGGGGAGTCAAGATTGTTAATCTGGTAAGAAATGAGATCGCTATAGCTCAGAACTAATATTTAAAATCAGTACTTCTGATTGACTTGTGTCATATCTCTGCTCATTGTCAGGAATACAGATGTCAGGTTCTTGAACAAATCTTGACTTTGCAGGTAGCTTTGTTAGTTGAAGTTACCCTCTTCCACTATCTACAACTTCAAGGTGAATCTAAATCAATAGAGGTAATAGTTGGACCAGAAGTTTTCTGAGTCTTTCCAACCTCACTGAAGAAAAGAGCATTTAGAATTCCATGCAAAATCTTCTTTAAAAGCACCTGATGAATTGGATTCAAGCCTGGACATCAGGTTTTAAAAGATGTATATTCCAGTTTCAATTTAGTGTAGAAGCACTAACTCCAAAAGCATAACAGTGGAAAGGAGAGCAGAAATCCATGTTTAACTAATGCCTGGAGAGTAGGAAACTGCTAAGTACAAGACTGTTAAGAGTTAAATGAACTGTTGCAAGTATGTGTAGTGTCTGCAGTTGATTTGCAAGGAGACTGTGACAGCAGGGAGCAAGATCTTAAATTTGAAAATATGAGGCCCTGTACTTCAGGGGACACCAGGGCCAGACTCTATTTCCTGTTCTGTTAGTTGCCTAATGTTTAGATCAAATAAGCTGTGTGTTGAGCTTTCTGTGCTTTCTCTTACACTCATCTGAAAAAATAACAATTCTCACACTGGTGGAGAAATCGGTGCTTTAACCTGTGTCAGAGTTCTTCCACCAGCAGAGGGACAAGAAATATTATCAACATGTTCAGTGATGCTGTGATGAGGGAAGAGATCAGAAAGTGCTTCATTAGATGCACTTTTTTTGAGGAATGGCAAAAATAACTGTTTTATTTGAGCAGTTCAAAATCTCTAAAACATACCATTCTGGGGCAAAACTGAATGAAGGGACCTAATTTTGAAGTGGTTTTTAGTAGAGTATTCTTCATACCTACTCCCCAGCCCAGCCAGTAAGTTCCTACTGGATTCAGTTAAAAACCTCAGCCTCTAAATCCCTGTGTCACTTGATGCCTACACACACCACCTGGTGCAACGTATGTGGAAAATTAGATGCCTTTGGAAAACCTTGCAGTATGAGTAGCAAATCAAATGACTTTTAATGCATGATAAACTATCTCCAAATAAATCTATTAAACATATAAATGAAAACAAAACTGAAAAAAATACTCATAAAATAAAGATTCTCTTCTATCCAGAATGCTCCCCCTCACTTTTATGCCATAAATATACTAGAATTATAGTCTTTCCCACTTCTCAGCTCATTCTTCACTAGACACATCTGTTTGATAACAGATACTTTATCCCTCCACTGAAGCTCTAGTCAATGTTAGTTTAAAGCAGAAGTAGAAACACATCCTTAGGATTAATTAGTAGTTTATATATTTCAGAGTGCTGAGATTAACACGGGTTGTGAACACGAGAGGGAAAAAGGATGCTTCCTGTTGTCCTCACCAGCCAACTCACCGTACTTAAAAGAGTTGCCTTGTTTGCTCAGTCTTTAACGTTAGAAGAAGATCTGAAAATGAACAGCTGTTCTTCTGGAATGATTGACATAAGGACATTTGCTACTTTTTCTGATGTCCTTAACTCCTGTTATCCACTTAGCATTTATTTAACTCTCCTTTTTTTTGCCAAAACACTGTAGTTTCATTCTAGATTTAGAAGAACTGTTATGACATTCTTGTTGAGGAGAAAAAAACCTGGACTTCAGTATTTTATTTTTTTCAGTACCTCTCCGTAACATAAATGTTGTACAGTTTTCTGTTAGCCTAGACATGCAGCTTTTGTAGAGAGGAGGGAGAAATTCTGGTTTTAATTTACAGCTTTCCAAGAGTGAGTTTTATTAGATTATCACACAGGTTGAGATAATATATATTGTTTCAGTATGACTGCTTGTTTTATCTGCAGTAAGGTGTGAGGAAGAAACTTGATATGCTGTTGTTGTGGTTTAACACCAGCCAGCAGGTAAGTACCATGCTGCTGACTGCTCACTATCCCCTGCTGTGGGATGGGTAGGAGAATCAGAAAAATATAAAATATATGGGTTGTGATAAGAACAGTTTAAAAATTTAAATAAAGTAAATTATTATTAGTAGTAGTAGTAGTAGTAGTAGTAGTAGTAGCAGTAGTAGTATTAAAAGGGAGATAGAGTGTTAAAGCCCAAGAAAAACAAGTCGTGATCAATACAATTCCTAATTCCTCACCACACACTGACTGATGCCCAGCCTTGCCCATGTTGTGACCAGCCACTCCTGGACAACTACCCCCCATTTAAATATTGGGCATGATACTCTGTGATATGAAACATCTCTGTGCTGCCCAATGTTGTTGGTAAGATAATGAAACAAATCTACTCTTTGCATTTCAGCTGTGTTTTGGTGGTCACGCAGGTTACCAATATGTGTCTATTCACGCAACAACCATGTTTGGATATAACTATTTCATATGGTAGACTCTTAAATACCAAACTTTTCCAGAGAAATAAGCAAATACTGCAACCATGGACAGGCACAAAAGAACTCCAACTCATTGTATATGGTCAAATGAAGGAAAAGAGAGAGAGAAAGGGAGAGATAGAATATTAATATTTAATATTTTGAAATAGTAGTTTTATGCTCAAAGCATCTTTCAAGCCATTATTCAGAGAAACTGATGAGGAGAGGAAAAGGCATCAAATTTTACTCAGTATCTGCACTTGAGAGACAAGTAACATTGTCAACAAACAGATTCACTACTATGGAAAATAATAAATTGTTAGTGGAGAAAGAGAACTAAACAACTGAAGGATGGCAAAAGAAGGAATTCAAGAAGTTATAGATGAGTTACCAGGCCTTTGCACTTTAGGTCAGTAATTGTGATCTGACCTAGTTCTGTACTGATAAGAAAGTAATTACTCTGACACATCTGAGGGGTCTGTGGTGATATGAATTAAAGCCAAAACCTAAGGAAAAACTCTACAGGTTACAAAACTTCAAATACAATCAATTTAAACAAAAAGCTGAGAATCCCTATTAAAATGTGCAAAATTGATTTTATGGAGAGAAAATAACAAGTCTGTTACATGTCCTAGTCCTGTCAGGAACCCAGGCGTTTCTCACAATGTCTGATATAATTAATTCTGTGTTCAAGTTCAAGTGTTTTATTTTCATCTGCTCCCCCTTAATTCCTGTGACACAGATTCCTACCCAAAAGGACTTGGTTCAAAATCCCCAAAAGGTAACAGGGAAGAAAAACAACCTCACAATCACCAATTTCATTGGCTGTAGTTACCTGCCAGATTAGAACTGATTTATAATCCCTAACTCACTCATGAAGAGTCACAGAAATATGAGTGCTGAATATGCCTTCTGTACCTCCCACTCCTTGGTTTCTTCCCCCTCACAGATTTTCTTCCACCAGAGGCTCTTTGACCAGACTGATTAATAGTGTTGATTCTGGAGGGGATTTATTACGTCCTATGTGCTTTGCTTAAACATGTCTCTTTCTTCACCTACTTAGAGAAAATGATTGAGGAAAATCTGACAGCAAGATAAACCGAAGTTAGAGAAATCAATGAACTGTGAGATAATTGTCTGCATTTTACAATCGGTGATTTAGGCCAGTCGATAAATAATTATTATTTTTAGGTCAAAATTACATGGAGCAGGAGAAGAAAGGAAAACGTATGCTTTTGGTATTTGTTTCCTATTGTATGATTATACCTTTGCATCAAATGGAAAGAAATTTACCCCTGAAATTGTATTTCTTTATCCTTTCTCAGTAATAACACTTGGAAATATTGTATAAAGGTATAAGAAAAATTATAGGCCTGGATGCACTCATTGTTCTTGAAGCATGGGACACAGTTTTTGCTCTTTCTCAAGAAAGAAAATCATAACTACCTGCTTAAAATGTGACTGAAAATTGACATCCTGAGTTTGTAATGTAAGTTTGCATTGAAAGATAAAGAGATTTACTATACAAGGAAAACAAATTGAAGGTAATCCACCTGTAACAATCTACTCCCAGATTTACATCCTATTCACTGGTCTCTTACGCTGGTTTTGACTGGGGTAGAGTTAATTTCGTTGACAGTATTGGTACAGGTCTATGTTTTGGCTCTGTGCTGAATACAATGTTGATAACACAGGGATGTTCTTGCTACTGCTGAGCAGAGATAAGGCCTTTTCTGCTTCTCACACTGCTCCTACAGCAGGGAGACTGGGGATGCATAAGTGTTTGAGAGAGAACATAACTGGGACAGCTGACCATAGCTGATGAAAGGGATATTTCATCCCATATGGTGTCATGCTCAGCATTATCAAGATGGGGAAAGAAGGAGGAAAGAGGGGTAGTTCTGAGTGATGGCGTCTGTCTTCCCAAGTCACCGTTATGCATGATGGATCCCTGCTTTCCTGGAGATGAACACCTGCCTGCTCATGGAGAATGATGAGTGAATTCTTTTTTGCTTTGCTTGTGTACATGGCTTTTGCTTTCCCTATTAAACTGTCTTAATATCAACCCATGAGTTTTCTGACTTTCCCAATTCTGTCCCCCATTCCGCTGGTGAGAGAGTGAGTAAGTGACTGTGTGGTGCTTAGTTGCTGGCTGCGGTTAAGCCACAGTCATCTTATTATCCGGTATCCCATATACTACAGTTAGAATCTGTTTGTATGTTTTGGCAGAGCATGTACTTAAGAGTTTCCTTTAGACCTTTTGCAGTAATACCAGTAAACCAGCAAGGCTGAATTGTGAGCCAGTGAAATCACTGAGCTAGAAAACCCAACATCTTGTCTTGCATAATCTTGTGGAATACGGTGTTCTGAGTTGGTTTGATTTGTGGTTTATAGCGATTGGTTTTTTCACAAATTCAAATTAAAAGTATTTTCATGTGAATAATTGAATCCGAAACTCTTGCAGTTCAGTCTAATTTGAGGGGAACCATTTCAGTCTTCTAAGGTACAGAGACTGGAAGTAATAAGAATCCCAAATATGTAGCCTTAAATCTATGGTACTGGATAAATAACATTCGATGAGTGACTGATTAAAATGTAGCTACATAAATTGTGATTTGGCAGGAATCTATCCAGTCCCTTAGCAGTTACACTATTGGGGTGTCTCCCCTGAGATGAAAGGAAGCAGTGGGTTTTTTTGAGGCTGCAAAATTGTGTAGTTTGCCATTAATAGAATTAATTGCAGCAAGTACTCGATTTCAGCTACCTGTCCAAAAGGCTACCTTCCAGCCAAAGATAAACTAGTAAAAAAGTGCTGCAGTGGTCGGAGCAAGGAGATGAAAAAGTGGGAAAATTATTTTTTAAGCGTAACTTCTTAGGAAGAAGAGTGGCTGAACATGCTTTTAAACTTAGTGAGCAGCACAGGATTCAAAGCTGTGAAGATCTTCCCATCAACTCCATTGTCCTGTGGGCATGTTTGGTCAATAACTCATTAAAAGTCAGCTCCTTACAATAAGGCACTGCTTTCTGCTCATTCAAAGAGCTTTATAAAATTTGCCTTTACAAAAGATGATGTCACTTATCTTTACAAAAGATATGTCACCAGTGGTCGTACCTTAGTTAAATACAATCGCCTAGAGCCCATATTTAAGTCATATGAAGAGAAATCTAACTGAAAATGCTTAGATATATATACAGACACCTGTTAAATTACCTTAGCTTTTGTATGGGTTGTGAGGTGAGCGCACAGATGGTCCTACAAATACCTCACATTTTGTTATCCCAGCAGATTCCCTCCTTTCCCTTTGAAATTGCATTCAGTACCTGGCAGAACCTACACAATGGGCCCTGGAGTTATTTAGATACTGATAGGCCACAGTGGTAAACATGCTGGTTCATTTAGTCCACTTTCAGACAAATTGAAACACCTCAAAAATGTCCTTTTTCTGGAACTGAAAACACAAAGCAGACACTATTTAATCATCCATGTATAGACCATCAGCAGCTAGTACAGAAGGAGCAAAGAAAAGCCATTATTGCATCAGAAATATAGACTGAAAAAAAACCAGAAAAAATCCCACCCACATCCCCCACACAAGAAAACAACCCAAAAACCCCAAAAAATGAAACACCAACACTCCAACATTTTGCAGAAACTAAAAAATCTAAAGAAGTCTGAACAAGAAATAAGGAGAGGAGCAACAGATCCTGGTCTATAACGGAAGCCAGCATTCTTTCCAGACTCCAACAAGCTGCCTAGCAAACAATAGGGAAATTCAGAGATCAACAAGATCCTTCTTCTCAGCTCACCACAGTCCTCCTAATTTAGTGACTAAAAGCTTTTTAGGAGCTGTAGCTGTGGGCTGGGCCACTGAGTCTTCTTCCCTCAGTTGAACACAATTTCTGACATGGCAAAATTTCTTATGCCAGAATCACATGTCCCTGATCAGTACTGCATTCACCAGAGCTGGAATATTGCTTAATGTCTGAGTTCAAGAGAAAGCCATTTAGTAGCTCTAGTTAAGGACAGGAAACAAATGCAAAGAAATTTTTATTTAAATCAGATCAGACTTTAAATTAAAGATTTTTCTCAGTTGTTCCCTCATGAAATTACTGAAAACTACCATGTAAAGGATGCCTCTCTAGTGGAAAATTATAGCAGTGGCATAATGTGCTTCTGATTAGCTATTGTATTTAGTGAAATGAATGCAAGAGCATTACCCGAGTCTTCAGTAAACCAGCTAGGTGCAGTTGAACTCTATCAGTAGTAATAAACCCAGTACTTATTGTTTTTTTTTTCTCTACTCCCACCTTCACTTTCACTAATTAATCAATTTCTTACTTGTATTTGTAAACTAGAAGCAGTACAATAAACAGCAGAGGCAAAGAAAAGAATAATTATCCCTAATCTAGTCACAGCTGCACTCATAGTAAAGAACAATCATATAGATTAGGTCCTCAAGAGACTGATAGATTAATGGCTAGGTTTGTAACAGTCCAAGGCCAGATATTTACAATGAAACCTCAGCATCAGCTTGAAACAGGTGCAAGTTTCAGTTCACATAACTTAATTTTTTTTAAATGCTATGCTTTTTCTGGCATTGTTGCATATTCTTTTGTACTTTTCTTAACTGGAACATAAAAAGGCATTATTTATCATGTTTTGAAACTGTTTCTTAAAAAATCACTGTATCTATTTTTGCCCCCCAAAGACAGGAAGCACAGAATCAGTGACTTGACTCTCCTAGGTAGTCCAGGTAGTATTAAGAAGCACAACAGATTTTACTACATCTGCCTTTTAAGTGTATGGATGTCTAACAGTGGTAAAGAACTGCCTCTTTTCATTCCTAACAGACATGAAGATGAAAAGTTCCTTTGTGCAGTCTTAAAAGAAAACGATAACCATGTCCATGGTTATCATTAAGATAAGCATTAAGATTCAACTACAAGCTTCTTCCACTACACATTTTCTGTACCACTCTCTGTTAGTGTTTTTGTAGCAATGCACACAAGAATCAGTTCTCAAGTGAATTATGCTTAACCCTTATTCACACCTTTATTACTTCTTATCCTAAGTACTATTATTAAATCCCTTCTTATTACCTTGCAAAAAGTCTCCCTTTTGAATTTCAGTGATACAGAGGAATGCTCTCACCTAACCCTTCTCTCACTCCACATAAATTGTCTGCATCAAGCCTCAATAGAATCCATCTTTTTATGCCATTTCCAGTATTTCCCTTGCAGTTCTGAAATTGCTATGAGAACTTTTCTCATCCTCACTTAGTTTCTGAAATGTCATACCACTAAACCCCCATAGCACTCTACAGTTGAGGTAAAAGTGCTAAGAACTAAGAAGAGGGATATTGACTTAAGATGTCAGCAAGGATTCTCTTCAAAGCTCTCAATTAATTTGGAATTTAATGGCACATGTGTATGAATGGCTTAATGGATGAGGGAAAAGAACTTGTCTCCCTGGACTTTAGTAAAGCCCTGAAAAATGTTAGGTCCTATGGATTCATTGGAAATGTAGTGCTAGATTTGATTGTGCTCTAATTGTGCTTAAGGTACTGGTGGGGGTGCCTATTTTGGCCTTGTGTTTTCTTTCTTGTTTCCTTGGCATGAATTTCTATTTGGATTGCTGTACATCACTCCTGGTTTGGAATTTTGTATGTAGTCAAGAGGCAAAATATTATTGTTTACAAATAGCATTATAAATCTTCAGATTTCTGAGCCACTTTTGCTTAGGTGTCTGATTACTGTGTTTGAAGACTTCAAAACAGAATTATACGCATGACTTATTAGTATTCAACAATTTTCTTGGCTAACTCTCAAACTTGTTGAGACCAGCTTGCCTCAAGGCAAGACATCTGTATGCTTACCTTCCCTCATATCCGCTGTTCAAGCTATGTCCAAGTAGACAAAGGTGTCAACTTTTGTTCCTATGAGCAAGTTGATCCTTGATCTTCCTGAGTTACCATCTTCTGATGTCCCAATTTCTTGTTAGTTTTCAGTTTCTTTTCATGTGGGTGTTCGCTTCTGAATTCTGGAGTTACCAGCTTGTTATCAATTCAACACAGTCACTCCTGTGCTCTGTGTTCTTTTCTTCTTTCTCATCTTGCCTGATGCAATATTGTCTGGACTCCCTACTTATAAACTAGTAGGGATAGCCATAGTTCAACAACAACTTTTTTTTCAGTAAGGCAGGATCAAGGTCACAAGATTTGGTATCACATAACATATGCTACAACATGAGATGACAAATAATAGCATAACTGTTTCCAGTGAATAATCTAGGAAAGATAAGAGGAGTAGAAATGAGGGTCGGTAGATACTTCAGCTTGATTGCGTGGGTATTTGTCATATCCAACTATACTTGTGGAAATTCTTACCTTTTTCTGAAACTATAAATTCATTTCTCTGAATTTGGTAGCAAATATGTCTTTCTAAGGAACAGTTAATTTCTTTTTCACTGTAGCAGTCTGTGACTTTGAATAGTTTTTTTACTGGCCAACACTGCAATACTGTATGCTTTATTAGCTTAGTAGAAGAGGTAAAACCTGAAAATATTATCATTGTAAACCTTGAACACATCCAAATTACCAATTTTTTAAAAAATATACTTTATTCAGGGCCTGTTGGAAAATTATGAAGTGTTATTCTTACTATATTGTTTTTGATGTATATTGAATGGTGTCTCATATGAATTTAATCCAAATTTGCTCACCTTAGGTGAATCTTCTTCAATGCACTGGAAGATGTGAAAAACTAGAATTAACAATTCTATAAACATATGCATGAATTTCCAAGGCACTTAATAATAAAGAGACTTTTAAAACCAAGTGTTTAAAAAAATGAAGTTAACATTGAAGGATTTTTCTACCAAAGCAATAAACACAACACTTCTGTCAAAAAGCACATAATTTCCACAAATTCAGATGTCTTTTATCATTTCAAGTGTAGTCAAATTATGTGATAATTAAAGTGAACAAAAAACTGAGGAAATATATAACCTGTAAGCTTTTAAGCCAACTAAATTGAAAAGGCAATGTAGTAGCATAAAATGAAATAAGTAATTTTTTTCTAGGCAAGTAACAGAAGCACCACTGCAGAATACTGACTAGTACACAACAGAAAGTACATTTACATAGGAATGCATAATGGTGTTCCATAAAACATGTGAGTTAGGAAGCATATTATGTGCTACTCTGGTCAAGCTAATGTACCTTGAACACTGTTCAGAGATATTGTTTTGGTATAAATACTGTAATATATATACAACCAGCTGAAAGTGATGAACATGTCAAAATCCACACCTTGATTTAAGTAGCATAAATAATGTGGGGGTTTTTTCACTGTGACAGTGGTAGATGGCAAAGCTACCAATAAATACAAGGATAACTATCACCTTTTAGTAGACAAGGACAGTGCTCAGTAGCATGGAATTTAGTAGGGCTTTCTGAAACTAACCAGTAGAAAAATCTGCTGAGTGGATTGCCAAGCTTCTGAATGCTGTCAAAAATATTTTAGATTAGTTTTGATCTTGTTTAATACTGCAAGTTTGGAATTATAATATGTTACATGCACTTTGGATACATTAAGTGATTCATCTTCACAACCCTATCTGAAAGAAATTTCCTTGAACATCCCTACAACTGCCAGAAGACAAGTAAGAAACAGTTTCTCATACCAAACCCTTGTGGGACTGAAATTAGTGATTTAGCTTCATCCTATTTTCTCCAGGCAGCCACTATGACTTTGCTATGATGATAAAATGACATTTAACTTTAAAACAACTTCTTTTTTCTCCCCCCTTTTTAAGTCATACACAAGTTCTTTCCTAGGACAATCCTCATGGTCAAAGACATACACAAGTACACCAACTGCCCTCATGTAATTTGATGTTTTTTGATACCGTGTAGTGGCTTTGGCTCTTAGAGAATAATTTCTGTAAAAGATGCTCAACCTAATTTGTAGCATTCCTATTTCACAGCATTAAAAAAAAGTCCGTCACTTACCTAGTATAGGTATTCAACTTTATTTGCAATGCATCGCTCAACTGGTTGTTTTTGCATTTTCCATTCATTGTTCATTTATCTGAGCACAAGCACTTTAATAGAGAAGGAGATTTCTGTAAAGTTTTTTCAGGAAATAAATTCTCTGTTCACCTGGAAGCAAGACCAAACAATACCAATATACTTGGTATTGTATATTTGTTGCAGAGTTTTGTCTGGAAAAAGGAATTAAAATTAACATTTCTAGAACCTTCTTTGCAATTACAGGGGCTATTTTTCATCAGAGACGACTTACTTATAAGAAAAAATGGGGCTTGAAAAATAATATGTTTTGCAGTGCAAGTAAATGTCTCTTTCAGAAATATGGTCTTCAAAGTGGTGAAAAGACACACACATATAATATTACCTCTTAAAAATGCTCTTGAAGTCTGATGTATGTTTAAAATGAAATTTCCACACAATCTTATGTGATATATGGAAGAAACAAGAAAGAAAAAATGGTCTTATAAAAATGGAGGAATAGGAAGAATATGTTCATCAATTATTCTATCAAAATGGAAAGGTATTCACAATTTTACAATATAAAGTTGTCTGATAAAACTGAAGACAGTGGAAGGTTTTTTTCATCTTTTGTAATGGGCTTCTGTCTTCCACAAGAAATAAACACTATATTTCTCTGGTACTGGAAGGCATCCAACTGAGTTTACTCCTCTTTATTTTAAGTACTTAGTGCAGGGAATTGCAAGAGGTTTTCAAAAATAAGCTAGCAGTCATGCCTATGGGATTCCTCTGTCTAATAACTTGGCCTTCTAGAGCTCTGACAGGGAATCATGTTTATTTTGTTTTTAATTCAAACCCTTGACATTTATGAAAGGTTTTAGAATTTCATCTTCAGAAGCCAAAAAAACCTCCCACTAATTGTTTTTAAAAAGGAAACTGTTTGGTGCTAACATATAAAGACCTGATTTTTATAGTTTTGGAACTAAAAGTTTTAACAGAAAGAGGAACTTAGAAGTATAGTGTGCAACTGTGAAGAGATGAAATACACAGACTGCAGCAACACGCTTTAGGGGCGGGCAAACAAGGGACCCTATTTTCACATTTACAGACTTACAAGAGATTTAAAATTGTGCTTAAGTAAGTAGTTACTAGTCTTCATGAAAGTAGGTGACAATTCTTTTTTGTTAAGAGTCGAAGTTAAAATAGTAGTATTTGATTTTCATATTCAGTAGAATATTTGACTATCTAAGACACAGTAAACCATCCTTGCTGAGAAGTGGTTCTGTCTGTCTAGACAAAAGTGTTATATTTAATTAAAACATTGGTTTAGTTTAAATTAGTTAAATTTAGTTTAATTAGTTGAATTCTTAAATTCTCAAATTCAACTTTAATTTTGTAGAATTTCTCAAAGGCCTCTGGCTTTAGGATGTGGTTTTGGTGACATTTTCTGAAAATCCTCTGTATTCTTTGTATGACAGTAGTCATTCAAAACCTCAGGTAATCCAAATTTCTGCTAATTTTCTGAAAATGCAGCTCAAATGCTCTTAGGCAAAAAGTTGATGGGTTGGTTGACTTGAGATCAAACCCTTAATATGGATTAATATATTCTATTAGCATACAAAGGATTAGCTTAGTACAGATCAGATTGGTCTGGTTTGTCTATCTTAGACTACTTAAGTAGAAACTGATAAGGAAACTTATTCTAAAACCTCACCTATAAGTTGTTGGGCCCCTATAGGTTACACAGAGACACCCTGAATGGTGGAGAGTATTTCTTTTTTCTCTTCTTTCTCTGCCATGAAATATGCTTGGCTCCAGCACTCTGAATCAGGCAATGGTACTGGTCCCAGAGGTACAATGAAAAATGGATGGGTTTGTTCCTATTGTTGAGGAAAAAGCTCCCAATGTGGTAAGCGATTAGTCTGAATTCACATAGTTGCAACCTGAGTCCAAATCTGGTCTGAAAGTTCATGAATTAGGAAATCTTGGAAATTATAGTAAAACTATTGTTTCAACAAAAAAAATTCACTTCAGTGTAAAGCTTTGACTCTACAATGCAGCTTTGTGCATCTTTATGTAATCCTTTCAAAATCCAAAAGTTCATTTTAAGGCTTGTCCAGTGTTCATTTAATGTTAATTCTTCCTTCACAGGACACAGCCTTGCAAGTCTGTGAGCAGAACACAGTTTAAAGGTGGCTATGGGATCAAATATTGATTTCTGAGAAAATAGACTTTGAAAGAGTGAAGAATAAGTTAAAAACAACTTGGGTTCAATAATGCTTGAAGGATTCACAATGGGGAAAAAAGGCGAGGTAATTAAAATGTCTCTTTCATGAGACTTCAGTCCAAGATACCTTCTAGCAAAATAATAGGGAAAACAAAATCAATATTGTTGAGATGGAAGATAATGAGGAAACTGAAAAAACCCCACCACCACCCAATCCCCCATGGATTTCAATAATATATATGACTATGTCGAGTGCCCAACAGGAAACACTACTTCAATTTTCACAAAAAGCTTGTTCTTAGGCATTAGTTCTGCCTACTAATCTCAGTAGTATAAACAGCAGCATATGAGACGTCTGAGATATGAGCTTTGCAGGTCAAGAGACATTGAGCTCTGCTAAAAACATCCACCTCATAAACATTGCAAACAAGGGTAAGGATACTCCACCTCTCTCTCTCTCCACTAGCAAACCCTCAAAGGGGAACTCACCCTGTACTCCCAAGAAGAGAGTTATTTCTACACAGACTGGGCTAGTCACATCTGACTTTCCCAACTTACAAAGTGGTCCGATATAAACTGGAAATTACAAACCTGTGCGGATACATTTGTCTGCCTGAGCTCAGCGTCAAAGCTTGGAATTTTAGCCTGAGCACAGCATGATGCCAATATGGTTGCTCATACAGTTTCCAGCACAGAAGTAGCTCTCGCTGTCGGGAACATGGATGGAGCGAGCTGTGGGCATGTGATGTGTCTTATTTCAGTCGTGGCCACTCAGAAAGACTGTGCTAGGGCAAATTACTGAACTATAACTTAATGAGTGAAGACCCTGTGTTTTCAGAAGAATATCTCTACAAAACTGTTCTTCTTATGAGGTTATTTATGTATTTTTTGTTCTGCTCACTTGACTACAAATGTCGTTGTGTAGTAGCTACTAATGTATTTTGTAGCCCAGCATTTGAAGTTCTGCTATGACTGCACCATGTGTTTCTCTTCCCCTTTGGATCACTTTTTAATGAGTTTTCATGGAAACCCATGAGAAGTCCATTTAAAAGTTGTCCTCTGTGAGAGATGCAATGTGTTTCTCTAATGTTGGCTTGTGTAAAAAAAAAAAAGGATGGGTGAAAATAAGAAGCACTGAAGCTAGCTAGTTAAAACAAATGAAACAAATGTTTCACCAGTAGTACCATTCGGGGGACATAAGAGGAAGTACATTTGAGAATGGCTCACTTCCATTTTCTTTTTCTAAAGAGAAACGGGGGAAAAAAAGCTACTTACCTTTAAGAACTGATGAAGAATGTGGAAGTAATACTTCTGACTGGAAAATGAGTGGACAATGTGTCTAGTGCTTCCAGCAGTCTCAGGAAAATGTGATAAGCCAGGCTACTGAATTCAACAGGGTCTGTGCTGAATTCTGCAGAGTGTGGCTGCAAATCTCTGACTCACTCAGGCTTGTCTTTGGCTTAGAGGGGTTACAGTTCCTGTATCTGTTCCAGACACTGAATTTGATGGAAAAACTTCTGGCTCCAATCCTGAACCTCAAAGTTCATGTCATCAAGGATTCAAAGGAACTATTTGTGCCATGCAGATCTATATTCTCAGCTTGTTAAAGGGTTCTATTTGCTTGTGTAATTTATTAAGGCAGATGTAATCAAATATTTAGGGTGCATAAGAGAAATACCAAAGGGTGTGTTCTAAATCTATGTTCAGCAACAACAATTAATGTTTCACTCTGTTGTACACACTAGCAACTTTTATCCTGTATCTGATTGCTGAAAAAGTGGAATTCATTACTTTCATTTTTATATATCACTATTCAAAGGAATACTTAATTCACTAATAAATGCAGACAATGAAGTTTTCAAAAAAATTTTTGCCAAATTAAATGTGATTCAGACAACAATAACTACAATTTCTTCTAAAAGATGGAAAGCTTTAGTATATTACAGAGCAAAATGGTTCTTCAGAGCATTTTATAATCATGACAACTTCTTTCAGTATTTGTACTTAGTTACTTCCATATGACCTTGGAGGTCTCTTCCAACCTTATTGATTCCATGATTCTATGATTTTTTTTTTTAAAAAGAGGGACTACTTGGAGCAATTCCAACATCTTTAGAACAGAAATAGTGGAATTTTTTTTCCTGATTAACTTGGTTTACTCCAATTTTGGCTTCAAAGTTTTAGAACTTGTCTGCCCATGAAAAATAGTTTGCATGTTCCTCACATGAAAAAAGACATTTAACCCTGGGTACAGGAAGGTCACATTTAAAATGTCTGCTATAGTTGTGAGAGCTGGTGTGACACATTGCAGCTATGTTCTGTTAAATCTGATGCAATCCTGTTCTAGTGAAAACATGGTAACATTTAAGCTAGTGTTATTTTGTACAATCTTACCTAAGGATATCTAATAATGACAATAGGCAGTTCTGTCTACAAATATCCATTAATCTCTTTTATGAAATGTCAGGTCTGCACTTATTCTCAAATCTATCTTCTTAGACACCTTGCTGCTATGAATGACTATTGGACTATTCTATATGGAAAAACTACATTAATTTATTTCTGGAATGCACCCATTAAAAATATTTTAGAAGATCACTGAAATGGGATGGCATTTAAAATTTTGTATGGAAGCACTTTCCCTCATTTCAAGAACACTTATGAAGATAAATGCCCTGCTGGATCAGAGTAGCCATTTGTCTAGCCTAGTAGACAGCATAAAAATCTCTTTTCTTGGTTGCAGCCCTCAGTTGTGAAATTTTTCTTCTGAGTGTGGATGACTTCTCCCAAAGTGCATGTCCTTACATTTATCTACCATGATGTGATTGTTGTGAGATTTCTCTTCACTGCTGAACTCAGCAGGTAAAAACTCTGCCATCTCCATGGAGTAATAGTTCCATTTTCTAAATTTAAGATGCCAGTGAGCATGTTGGGCTGAGGAAAATGTTAGAAACTGCTTCTCACCAGTGCAGTTAGTTCAGAAAAAATGTTTTCCATGGCCATATAAATAAAAAACCTTTCAGAAACCTTGGTTTGGTTTGAAATGGAGACAAAATTGAAGAAAACACTTGTGTAGCTATGAGGAAATACCAAACCAATTTGTGGCATGCAGATCACACAGAAAAGTAGAACTGCTGAACTCCACTGACCTTTTGAGGTATGTATTGAGTTTCGTATTTAGATTGTTGCAGCTGGGACCCAATTATCTGTATTTAACAAACTTTAAACTGAAGCTGATAAGTAAGCTATAGGGATTCAGCACATGCATCCATATTACACATTGAAGCTTACAAATAAGGAAGGGCAAGTCAGGATCTCTGGTTTCACCTCAACGGCAGGAAAAAGGAGTTGCCAAAGCCAGAACTTCATAGTCGCTACCTAGACAATGATGGTTCTGCCATCCCTCCTAACAGGTGATGATCAGCAATGGATAAATGGTGGATAAGTGTGCAACTGGATGTGCAGACCCCACTTGTATTCTGCTAAGGGATCCCTGTCTTAGCATGTGGGCTCTCATCCCTCTCAAAACCAAAAGAGCCAAATTTAAACTTTCATCTGGAAGGAACAGTACAATCACGTGAAGATAACAAGTTCCTAATTCCAAAGCTACCTTCTGTATCACTGGAAGTTATCCTCTTAATTTTTCAGTCAAGCAGCAGTACACATAAACTTTTGCACCTGAACGGATGAAATGTCTTTTATTCCCTTGTTTACTTGTACATATTCCTTTGGGGGTCTGAAAGCAGCAGAGCAATGTATGCGACACACAGGCAGCACAGCATGCCACACTAATGCTATATTAAAGTGTGTTGCCTCAGTTGTGGGGTTTTGTAACCCACAGAAAGCAGTCAGAACTTTTTGTCAGCCTAAACACGTTCCAGCAGTAAACTTAACACACACACACAAAAAAAACCAAACCAGATTTTTTCTTCATGGATTAACCCACATGTTCTTCAAGCAGGATATCACTCTGCTTTTCCTTTTCCATTGTGAAAACGTCCTGGGAACAATACTTTCCTATACTGAATATGATGAAAATATACTGCTGAAAAGAAACAGAAAGACACAAAGAATTTTACATGTGGAAGAATGCAATGTATCACTGCACACTGATAATGTATACATTTATGCATAAATGTGTTCAAGGCTGCAAATCACCACAGGCTTTACTATGCTGAGAAACTGCTCTGTGGAGCATTGATTACAAGCCTTCTCCCACTAACAGGTAGCAGGTAAATAAGTAGTATCTAAAAGACTATAATCAAATCAATTATATCAATCAGCTGTGAATTTTAATTTTTCTGTACATGCCTAAAATATTTATTTGGGTACAAGTGTGTGTATAGGTGTAAATAAGATTTAAGAAAATTTGATTGCATTTTCATTAGTTGTGATGTGCAAAGTGGTTTCACTGTGGGAAACAGCATATTCTGGCATTTTGATTTTCAGCAGGACTCCTTCTTCCTGTTTCAGACTTGCTGTCTGTCATCAGACAGCCTAGCACATCTCATCACATGTTTCAAAGTCCCTGTAATCTGAAATACCCGGGAAGCAAGTAGCAAGAATTAAGGTGATGAATGTTTCTAAGTAAGGAAGAGCTAAATAAATGATCAAGCAACACTAAGACTTTATTTGTAACAGAATACTTACAACTGGCTCTTTCCACACATGATGTTGGATTGTTTCTTTGATAATTTTACCCTCAAGAATAAAGAGGATAACTGAGACTACAAGATAGACTTGCTCAAGGACGTGAAGGGAACCAAAACAGAATTATTCACCCTTTAACACATAGGTGACATGTAAAATATAAGATATGCAATGAACAATAGCTATTAAATTATACATAAATCTGACATGTTGCATATTTCATCAAAAACATTATGTTGACTAGCATTTCTAGAACACAGGTATGTATCATGGCTACTGAGCCTTTCTCCTTCTTGTATTTTTTGTCTTAGCTGAAAATGCATTTGAATTATGTAGCCCAATCCAGAAAATTGTTGCAAGTGAAATAATGGGAAAGGAATAAAAACACCTTGAAAGAAGCAGCTTACCACAGAGGAGTGGGAGAACCTTCTCATGTTTCTTTCTGTAATTCCTGGCTGGGCCTTGTTGGTTACAATTTTGTTTCTGTTTTCTGTGCAGTTTCTTATGGTTTAAGAAATAATTTTCATGTGATTCAAAACCAATAGTCTTTATTGCATCTTTTTCCCTTCTCCCCATTCTGTTTCAATTAATTTTCTAAGAGTAATTATGCATCTGGCTCATAAGATTAACTATGTAATATAAAGTATAGTTACATTATTCTGTAACTTTTTAATATTTTTTTTGTAAATATACAGTATGAAGAAAATGGACAATGATATTTTGCTGCAACATTTTTCATGAAGATCATCACTTCCTTTAATTCAATACATTTATTCTGTTTATTGGTCTCTAACACCTGCACCCAATGCAATGAGTAGATCTCTGCTTCAAGAGGGATGCTCAGGAAAGAGCTCACAGAGCTGAGCCATTTCTTTCACATCCCCAGAGCAGGAAATTAGAAGCAAACTGTCAAGGCCTTCTAGTTTGAAGGACTGAATGTTGCAGTGCTTGGCAGCAGAGGTACCCTCTCTTTGTGTCGTGGCCCACCTCCTCTGAGCTTAAACATAGAGACTCAAAACCTTAGTAAAGAAAGGATACTGGAAAGCCAGAAGCAAGGTTTAAACAGGCTTTTTGGGGGCCCAGTGAAAATCTCTGCTCAGTCCCCTCACTCAGCTTCGTTGAGGAGGATGGGAAGGAAAGGCTAGGTGAATTTACCTAGTTGCTGGTACCACAGAAATATCTGCTGGTCCTGAACTAGCATTGTGAGTGCAAGAGCCTTCATATCAGGTGCATGGACCTGTCACATCTCTCATAAATACTTACCCTTGTTTGAGGCTTGAAAGCAGTAAACAAACCATTTCAAACAATGCCTCTGTGTTGGTTGTCAGAGTTATGCGACACATCTGTGATGATGAAATCAGTTCTTTTCTGTTGTGTCTACTCTGTGCCTCAGAACTAGTATTGAAAACATACCCCAGCTCCCTTCTGGCAAAAATGATGTTATAAATGGCTTTGAACTTCTTGCCCATGGTCTAAAGAGGTCCTGTGAACCAACAGCTTTGTTCTGCAGTGGCACCCTGAGCTTCTGTCAAGCCTCAGTGCTACAGCATGCTGCGAAGCTATCCCAAGAGGACAATGTTATGATCAGTAATATTTATTTTTCAGTTTTGTATAGATGGTTTGTTCATTTTTTTATTTTAATGCAGAAATAAAATCTTGCTTCCTTTGAAGTACTTGTTTTCAAATTATTGTCTTGCTTTGCATAAAAGAGGAAAAAGGACCAGTGATGAGCCACTTAGCACTTGATATTCCTGTCAGTTTTGAACATGAATGTACAAAGCCAGACCAGCTAGTTATCTGTTGTTTGTATTTTGTTTGACTGCCCACGTCTTATGCTGCTGCTGGTGGTGGAGTAGAAGCAGGCAGGATCCCTTTTTTAAATTGCTATTGACAATATGATCCAGGTGTGATCCAGCTGAGAGAATGACTCAGAAAGTATCATCCTCATTTCCTGATGCTGAAACCCCCACAAAGCAGTTATTATACAAGGTTCAGACTTCAGGCAGAATAGATTAGTTCAAAGAGGCAAGGTCAACCTGTTACCTTTGTCTGAAAGAAAAGGGATTCCAGACCCCACATTTACCTCAATAACACCTATATAGGAACAAACCTCTCTCTTCTTTCTGCATTGGATAGTGCCAGAGGCTGATGTTATTTTTTCAGAAACTATCACATCCTCTGTTTCCTACACAATATTTTATGGGTCTGGACTTTATGGCTTTGGAGAATATGGTGGTCCCATCCACACGCAGTAGTATCTTTTGTGTTTTATAAGATAACAGTGTTCAAGTATCTTACAAAAAATGAAAGCATTTATGATCTTTTCTTATGACCCCAAGCTGGATACTATGGCAGAGACTGTCGTTTAAATAAAGTACAGTCAATAAATTAGCAATGAAACTGTTCATAAAACTGTTGCAATTAATAAAGTGTAGTTTTATTAAGTTCAGGGCAGATGGTAGACTGCAAAATCACGCTCTTGTTTCTGTAGAAGGCACAAAGAAACATTATGAGCAAAGCCTTCCTTTGACTTATCTTTCTGTACTCTTGATTTTATCAGTCCAAATGCTGAAGTGGGTGTAGAAAAGAGGTGCAAAGACAGAGGCATGACAGCTTTGTTAGTTCAATGCGCAGAATAAAAAAACCCACCCCATATTATTTAAGGTACTTTGCTCACTCAGGAAGCAATTGTTCTAGGTCCCATAAAAAAATTGAATAGATGATGGTATTTACTTCATAAAGCCCATATAATCAAAATAGGAAGGACTAGCAAAACAGCAGATGGAAGTGCAAATTGAATCATTTACTTAAGAAATTTGTCTAGGCGGGAGCTTTAAGTGGAGTTTGAGTCTTAAAAGCCCTAATCTCACTCTTGTAGTGCAAGAAAATTGAGGTTTTGATCTTACTGTTTAATGTAATATGTAGCCCCAGACTCAATTTATATGTGAACCATAGGCAAATCCAGCAGTCACTTAAAATTAAGATTTAGATTTTAATTTTGTAAAGATTTGCTACTTTATGCTTGTACTTATTTATTCTGAAACTTGGGACTTGCATTAGATTATTCTCTCTTGTGTATCCTCAAGACCAATGAGAGCATATGTTAGTTATAATTTTAAATAAATAGAAAGTGGTAATCCATAGAGTAAGAAAGGAGCTTTTTTGCACTTCAAGAGGAAAAGGAATGAAGCAAAACCATGCAGGATTCTTTTGATATCGCTTTTTATGTCATCCTCAATTAAAATAGAAAATATGAAAACATATCAGGAAACCTTACATTCTTATACCATCAAATTATTTCTTTTTCTTTTTTTTTTTTCATCTGTCACAATGTGAACTTTAGAAAAGAAACCAAACAGGCAGCCTTTAAAATTCATATTTATTTAAAATTAATTAATCTGTGACCTTTAGGCAAGGGGAAGTTAATTTCTTTTGTTACTCTCTGCTAATGTCTGATTTAGTTTGATTCTCTGATAAAAATAAAATTTAATGCAGAGTCACGGAGAAAATAATAGAGCAGTGGGAACATGCACAGACTGAACACTGTTGTCTTTGTAATACTGTCACTTGTAATGTTTCAGCTGTATTTTGATATGAACTGGAAACTCCACAATTCTTCATTGCTTTTGCGATTTAAGTCAGGAAGATAAAACTAGAAAAAATGTTAGAAAATATATGTTTCAAGGTCTCAAAGAATTGGATAATTTTTTTAGATTTCTCTAGAATAATTGATTATGAATTATCACTTAGCTTGTTCTTGCATGTCTTGGGAATTCTGGGTCCAAAGCATAATAAATTAGTCTTCACACAATAAGAAAGGAACAAAGAGAAAGAGACAAAGAGAAAGATAGAAAAGAAACTTATATCACACAGTCTATTATCTAAGTTGAAGAAGGGAGCTTTTTTTTCAAGGACTGTTCCCTTATTCTTTGCATTTTACTGATTAAAAAATTGTTATCTTGGACATAGATCTCCTTTTCTCCAATAATTTGGCAGCCCTAACAGAATGGGCTATGACTCTTTCTCTTTGGACTCTTCAGCAGCAACTGTCCTGCAGATAAATAAGCCATTACAACCTTCCTATGTAACCTCCATAAGTAAGCTAAAGAACTTTGTGTCATGAAATTTTTATTCCTTTTTGTTTCTAACAGAACAATTTGAATTCATGAGGTTTTCTTTTCCCTTTTTTTTTTTTTTTTTGGTCACCTTTTAACATTAACAGCTATAAACAGAAATTTATTAAAGATGCAAATCAGCACCTTTTTAACCAGCTATTTAAAGCCATAATGAGAACTGGAAATGAGCAAGACCTAAAGGAATTATGGCTCAATATAATGAATTAAGTGTTTTTTCTTACTGATTTCCCTAGAAGCTTTGTCATTTTCCAGTCAATTCACATGCAAGAAAACTACACTGCACCTTTTTTCCATGAAAGGAGTGAGTGGAGTGTCTGTGAAATGACTTAATAAAGATGGCAAAGTTACCTTGTTCCTGACATGAGTATTCTTAGTATAAACTCCCATTTTATGGTTTTGGTTTGCTTTGCCTATTAAAGGGTTTCAAGATTCCATTACAGGAAATGCTGAGTTCCTGAATGTTCTCTAGCCAATCTCATTGACCTGCAACAAAAGAAATGTTGATTTTCATTATAAAACTGCAAGTTTCTTTGTTGCCAAAATAAAAAGTAAAGCAGCTTTATTTTAACTGGTACATATTCTCCTACCTGAAATAAAATGAGCTTAGGGTTCTGAGAAAGGATGAGAATTTTTCAAAAGCAAGTGATTACTTGGTAAATGGCAAAAGTTAGAAGATTTGTACAAAAGGATCAAACCAGGGATAGGGGTGAGGATGACCTGTACTACTTGAAGGCAAAAATAAGTATTCTGACAATTTCATGAAAAGTAAAGGTATTTTCTTGTGAACAACGTTCATTCTCTCAGATTATGTGATGACTGCGTTAAGTTATGACGTGGATTCAAAAAGTATGTTCAAAAATAGTTCTAGGCAAGACAGTTATGACAGTCTAGTCTAATGCATAGAAAAATTGTGGATTATTGCTACTTGCATCTCCTTGAAAGTCTGGTTACTGTTGCAGTTGAGAACTTCATACTATTTACTTGGCTTACATCATCTAACCTGTTTATAAACACAGACTTCAGGAAAGGCAGACTCACAGTGGACCATCTGAGTAAATTGAGTCAGAGAGAGAACAATAAACAACTCTATCCTTAATTAGGGAACAGAAAACTAAACATTTTTCACACACGCCTTCACATAGAAATAGCCACAAATTTGGCTAGTTTCTAAGGCAGTAATGGCTGAAATCATCTGAGATGGCTCAGAAGTAAAAACCAGGACAAACTCCATTACCTTTGGAATGATCATAGGCATCTCTAAACAACACCAGCAGCATGAAGACAAGTCAGGTGAAAATACAATGCCATAAGTGTCATGGCCTTCTTGTGACATGGATTAGTGTTCTCAATTACTTTTATAGAGTCATGCTTTTTTTTTTTGTTTTTTTTTTTAAATTCTGGAGGGTGTGCTATATTTTGTTCAAAGGCATGTAATCTGTTTTGAGCCTTGAAATGGGCACCAAAAAAGGGAGACAAGAAGAAAATAAGGTTTATAACTGATAACCAAGAGATAAATTAATCCACTTTCAAAACTCAGTAGTAATGAAGGAAACATAGTAAGCTTAATGCTTAGTAAAAACACATTGAGTCCTATGCAAAAGACTACTAGAATTCTTTTAGGAAAAAGTGTATTTCATTTCACTGGTTATTTTGGGAAGGGAAATTTATAATATTATTTTAAAACTGAGCACTCTTGGAACCTCTACTTGATAGGAATAAAGAGCTATCTATTAAAAATAAATATTAAATCATATGGGTGCTCATTCTACTGCTCTTCTACTTTAGAAATTCATAGGAAATAAAATGTCACTTGAATTTTAAATGTGATTTTAGTAAAGACTCTTCCACTAACATGTAAGATACACAATACAAGTTTAACTAATCAGGAAAGTAACTGTCTGAGATGTTGTATGTTGAACAGAAAGCAAAGGCTGTAGACATTGAAACAAACTGAATCACTACATTTTCAGTGGGACTCTCTCAACATGTTGTGTTTCCTTTCTGGATTAATTTTTTTCCTTGCACAGTGAAATATGTACCATGGCCATGATTACTTGACACTAACTACACAGATTTAGAAAGCCTAAACTAAGAAACAGCAAATAACCAGTGAAGAGTTCTTTGATAAAACATTTGTGAATTTGTAGGGTTTCATGAATTATGACTGCATAAGAAAGAATATTTCTCTCAATTTCAAGCTGCTAACCTATGCCCTTTTGTGCTTAGGCAGAGCAAGGTGCTTTACATGAGTGATAAACTGAAACCTTGGTCTTCTAGTTGACATCTAAACTGTAGTGAAGATAAATTGCCTACTCTATTTCCAGTTTAATAGTTATATTTTGTATTTATAACATTCCTTATTATTCAGGAAACTAACACAAAATGCAGTAATCAACTAGTACGCTATTTGCTTGACTAATTCCAAGCAATGTTCCTGGATAATATTTTTACTTTAAGTCTGAGTATATGTTTTGTGTTTAGCACGTCAAAGTCATTTCTGTACATTGTTTTTAAATTTTAGATATCTGAAGTATGGCGGCTTTGTTTATAGTATTTGGATCTTATCATTTAAATTCAACGTATTTGAAGCCACGGTGATCCACTGGGATAATTTAGGGGATGTTGTCCCACAGTATCTTTGTATTTAAAAAATATTTTAGAACTGAAATTTCTGTCAAAAAGGTATCCTGAATAGGATTCTGTAAATATGATGAAACATGAAGAAGGCACATTCCTAAATCTGTGTTTTTGTTGAAGTGTTCAAATGCATCAGAAAGAGTAAGTTAGCTCACTTCTGTAAAATAGATAGAGTTTGCTCTATTTATCAGCTGAAGTGAAGTGTTCATGAAGACTGGCCTCATGACAGAATCCATGTGACCGTGCCTGAAGATACCAAAGGTGCTGGAATATATCACAAGTTAGATGAGTCCTTCCAATTCAAAGCTCCAATTATTTCAAAAGTGCTTATATGTCTTTTTGGATTCTTCTCAATAACTATGGATTACATGGTGCTCTGCAATTGTTTGAGTGCTGTAAGTGAGCATTCATATATAGAAAGGCACAGATTTAAGAAAAAAAAAAGAAAACTTCTTTAGTTGATATGGATGATATGCTAACACATATTTTTCACTACCTTTCTGAGTTGGTGAATATTGTTATCTGCAGTAGGAATTCCAACATACTGTCCAAAATTTGCATACATAAACAGGTTAGAGTTTTCAGAGTGTGTGCTGCTGACAATTCCCTGTAAAATTTAATGTGGGTTCCCCAAGGTTAATTATTGAACTCTCAGTTACTATTCTTGAGACTGGGAAAACCTTGATTTAGATGTACTAATCTACCTCTTCAATATATTTGTGAGAGATAGTTCACCCAAAATTTCCTTTTGTGAGGCAGATATTTTAATTCCTGCCAAAAATGATCTCCTTCCAAAAGACACTCAGAAGTGATGCTATGATTCAGTGGTAGTTATTTTCCCATGTCAGGAAATGTAACATTTTACAGCTACCAGTTTGAGCTTTCTCAATGTCAGCATTTGGGTGGCAGGTCCCAGACACATGGCAGACCTTGTCAGCTCACCTCCCAGCTTGGCTATGTGACTTACAACCTATCTGCAGCGTTATATAAATGTTCCCTTACATGACAGCAGATATATTCTGTGCTTCTGTAACCTCTTGACCTTCCTTATAAACACAATGTTGTGAGCTCCTTCAGTGTCTCCGTGAAAAAAAAAAACCAAACAAAAAAACCGTTGTATTTTTTTCAGAGCAGGAACGAATTCTTGCTGCAGATCTTTATTTTTCAGAGCTTCCAGAGTCCAGCCAGTGTAACTGGATGCAACATGCAGGTAGCTGGCTCATTCTCATGGAGCACAGGGACAGTATCCATTGCCTGAGGGGCTCAGGGGAGGCTGTGAGTGAGGAAAGAGAGCAGAGCACCCACAGCAATGCCGGTGGAAGGTCTCTGGCAAGTACAGAGAAGCTTTCTAAGCCCTTTAATCAGAGTTTCTGGAAGGCAAATATAATGCCCCTGAAGACCAAGCTCAAATATATGCTGATGAAAATTATGGCATGTTAAAAACTACTGGAGATACATAGCTACAAGTTCTTCTCCCTAGAGTTGCAGTGCTGACAGATGTTATGAGGATAAACATATAGGATTTCTTCTCCTATACTTAAATTAGGCAAAGATTAGAAAACAACAAAAAGACTTCTTAAAAGCAGCACCAAAGCTGATTAAAAAGACACACAAAGGCATTTTATGAATAATACATCAACTTACTGCTATTAGGCAAACAGATGAGAATTAAAATCTATGAGTGTGACATCTAAAACTGCTGTTCTCAAAATCCTGACATAGCTGTCACACATTCCTGGAGTTGCCTCAGTTCTTAGCTTAAATACAACACAAGCAGCACAGGACTGTGCACGTCACCCCCAAGAACGACACATATCATTTCGAAAGTTTAAAAGGATGATACTGCAAGGCTTAACACTATTCCTCAGTTCTTTTTATTTTCATTAGTACCTTAAAGCCAATCCAGTACCATGTATCATTGGTACCAGAGTAATTCCAGACATGTTGGTGGAACTTGGCTGATTTACAGAAGCTGAGGATTTGTTTCAATATGTCAAAAGCAGGTATGTTGGAGTGACCAAAACTGAAACCAGAGAGTTTCTTGGGGAAGTGTCAGTGGGTTGTTATACAGTGAGACTACAAAATATGTAAGTACAGGGCTTCAGACTGCAGCATGGAGAGAAAACATCTTGCATCTACCTAATGAAAATATTTGTTTGAGTAATCAGGCTTCATTATAGTTGGGGAGGGATTTTTGGGGGGTTTAGTTGTGTGTGTTTGTTTGTTTTTGCAAACAAGGGAGCTGAGTTAATACAAAGAAGTCAATTTCTTTCTCACTTTGAACTTGTGTCCTAACAGCTCTAATAGGCAGCTGCATCTCAAAATAAAAATAAACCTATTTTTTAGGAGTTTGAATATCATAGGATTTTAAGATTAGGTTTTGTTTAGCTTCCTGAATTTTGACTGCAGAAGAATTGGGTGGGCCCACTAGGAGGAGATGTACATGTTTTGTAGTGTTTTTAGCAAATGTGCTTGTTATTGGACATGTAAGTGTTAATAGTAAGTATTAATAGTAAATGTAAAAGTGGTAATAGTAAATGTGGTAATAGTATGTAAATGTGGTAATAGTAAATGTAAGTGTTAATACCTTATAAAAGTACAACCTTTTCTGTCTGGACCATGGTGATACATAATATTAGTCTTTTCATTTACACGGAAGGAAAATCCTCCCATTTGACTGTTTCCCTGTACTTTAAATGCAGAAACAGTCTAAAAGATATGACAGAGTTAAAGAGAATGAAGGAAGTTATTGAACTCTGTAGAAGCTACATTTCTTCAAGGCTTTTTCTGTACATTACTTCTGGTGATCCACTGCATTGTATTACAAGCCTCAGGTTCTGAAATGGAATATGCAGGAGCATTCCTATTTAAATCACTTGTAGTTCCTCATCTCTTGTCTAACATGTAGATAACCCCCTTAATGGAATTGTGCAATTATGGCTACATTCAGGTGGCCCAAGTTCCACATACATCCCCAGGTCTAGTGTTCTGCATTGGCTGGAAGGCACCATCTTTGGTGTTTTTCAGATTTGGTTTTCACCTAGTTAATGGGTAACATTAGACACATGAACACAAGTAGAATTTAGGCTCTGTTCTTGAGAACGTCTCTGTATGTAGAGTTTTGGAGTATGCTATTCTACAAGTTTTGACAAATACATACTGAGTTTGAATAGATCAGCAATAGATTCAGCCATTACGTCAAAAAAGTGAATGCATGCTCTGTTTTATGCTTGCACCTACCCATTTAAAGGAAAGGAAAACCTCAGCAAGCCCACACAATTTGGTTTGGCACGTTACAGAGGCTTCAAACCTTACAAGTATGAGGTACATAGAAACCAGTTCCTAGATCTCCCCGAAAATTCTCTGTGTTACAATTTTCCGCCTTGCACTGAACAACTCTGAAGCACTGAGTCAATTTCCATGACACTTCTCACGCAAATAGAAAACACCTTTCTCCAGTTCTGCTCACTTTTGTTCTGGTGATATTATGTATTACTGAGGAAGGTACTGGGAATAAGATTCATGCTTTTTGCAAATCGCGAAGCTCTTACAATAGAGCTGCTCACAGCTGCGTTGCAAATTTTCACGCTAGAGGTTTCCCTAAGTGTAGGTAGAAGACCTTTGAGGGAACAATAATAATAAATCCAGGACAGATGTGAATTAATTGAGTTTATTATATGCATTAAAAATAACAAACTCCTGACATAACTTTGTAACACTTCTAGAATGTATTTTGCCTCTGTTTTAGATTCCTAAAAAAATGGTATTTTGTGTTTCTTTGCTTGCACATGTGGGCATGAGGAAAGAAAACCTGACTGGGAGTCAGATATTTCTGTGCTGCAGCTTGTGCTGTGGGCTACAACTTCTATCTCTAGCTGCCAAGATGCAGCTAGAATGAAAATAACCCTTCATTAGTGCCCCAATTGTATCCAGAGAACACTTACGCATATTTGCAGGTATGTAATAACTGAGTATGTAGGAACATAATTACTAGCAGTTTGCAATTCAGTGACTCTTGTGATGCCAAACTCTTGTGATGCGTTTGATGGAAATTGGAACACAAGTTGTTCATTTCAGTAGTTACTGGGTGCTGAATCTGGTGAAGGTAAAATATTGTTTCCCTCCTGCTGGTATTCTCTTTTGTTCACTCATAACAAATATTTGAACGAGCTATCTTATTCACTCTGTGCTTTAGTTTTTTGGGTTTTTTCCTTTTGCCAAGGGCAGTATGAAATAAAGTAAATTGAATTTCCCAAGGGGTTGATATCTTCTCTTTCAGGCATGTGTCTACTACCTTAAAGTAATTTCAGATTTTTCTGACCTCTCCAGCATGCAAGTACCAGCAGCTATATCTGACTGTGTATTAAAAATGGCAAAGGAGTTGCAACAGTATATTATGGCATATGAAATACCGAATCCGTTTGCCAATATACGTTGTGCGTGTGTTTGTACATGTCTGCACATTAGTGTGAGGGAAGGATGGGGCAGCTTACCTTGCTGTCTTAGAGCTTACCCCAGAAATGGTTTGAATTTGAGATTTTAGAGATAAAACTTGGACAAATCTTTAATTAATCACAGCAAAAGTAAGAAGGAATGGAATCTGTAGCATTATACTTGGCAGAACCCAGACAAAGTAGACTGCTTCTATTATGGGAGTGAGCAAAGTATTTCTGAACTTGTGTCCAAAAGCATCTAGTTCACATTTTCCAAGCACTCTGAAAATCCTCAGTGTGAACTAAAAGAAAAAACTAGCCTGGCATCTCTTTATTTTTACACTAAAAAGCAAGTTGGAACATAAAATTTTTTCTCTTGAAAGGAGTAAAGATACCTCTCAGTCTCAAATTCTTAACAGATGTTTAAGATACTAAATGTTCTCATTAATGAGCATATTTCCTTTTGAAGATTATCTGACTTTTTTCTTCTTTTTCCTTAGGCCGATATTAAGCCCTCATGATGTGCTGTAAGAACTGCAAGCACAAAGAAATAAAGTAGCTATAAATAGTGAAGAAGAGACTCAGTACTTGTATTATTATCCTGAAAATATTTGAGTTGTGCTGCCCTATGAAACTGACTCTGCAAAGAGGATAGGGATATCTCTCCCTGCATTATGTCAACCAATAGGAATATAAAAATAGCATCTTTCTCTGGTTTACCTAAATGTTCATAGCCATTAAACTGGCAAGTTAGGCCAGCTGCAAATTCTGTACTCAGTCTTGTGAGGAAGGATGGAGACAGAAATGAAACAACTTGTCAGCATGGGAAATCCATTGTAGAGGACCTATCAAACTGCAGAAAGACCTATTCAATAAAACAAATAAGGCAGAAAGAACTTAATATTCCTCCTGCTTAAAATCTTTCTTTACCTGAGCCTGTATTTGGGAAATGTAAGTATGTGCACCATGATAGTACCTAGAGTAGTTTCTTGACAGGCAGGGTATGTTAGGAATGCCAAATGCTATATCAAGGTGATAGAAAACATCTGTTTTTTTGAGGACATAGCAGAAGAGTGGGAGAAGATATAGCAGAGGAGTGGGAGAAGATGTTGCTATGATTTGGAGGAGCAGACTACCAGGAAGCATAACTTTTGTCCTATTTCTAATGTAGCACTGGGCCGTCACTAGCATATTTTATTCTTTCTTTCCCTTTGCTTTTACTGCATCATCTCTGGGGAAATACAGCTTTAAAGCCAGAGTGATGCTGGGGAGCAGCCAGCTGGTGTTTGAGCTTGAAGTGGTGCTTACCCAGAGCAGGAGCAGAGAAGAAAGAAAAACTGTAGCAGAGAGTTTGTATCATCCAGTGGAGACTCAACTGTACCCTCTTCATGCTCTGCAAAATCATATGTGCAGCTCTGTCTGGCACTACTCTTTGAGCAGCAACACTCATCAGCAGCACCCATGAGAAGTTAGCATGTCGGATTGGGCAGAAGCTTTCCAAAGTAAAGATGATCTTTATTTTATCCATGCCAACTGACGCAGGACTTGGTTTTGTGCATGACCGTCCCTCTTCCATAATAGTAATGCTTACAAGAAAACAAATTGTGCAATTATTCTTGGTTGGGCTTAATCCCTTTTTAGTTAAGATTCCCATGTCACGTAGATAGACTTTAGGCAACTGTAACTATAAAGAATATAATAAAAACCAAGAACACACTATTTTAAAACTGTGACAGAGGACCTTTGAGGAAGTCTGGACAAAATAATATCTTCTTACATTATTTCAATTGTGCTAAACAATCATCTTATTTCTTTAAATAGCATGGAATAATTCACAAAATGGATTCTCTCCTGCTGTTATCACACATAAAAAAGGAGTCTGCCTGTCGTAACAAATTGATAGTTGTATAAGAGCTTATGACTCCGACTTCAAATAAGGAAAAAATCTTCATTTTTTCTTTAGTTAAAGGAAAACTCTGCTACAGAAAGTCTCTGAAACATAGTGGTGTTTGCAAAGAAAATGAACAGCTCTACATTTTCAGTGAGAATCATCCAGATCTGTGGAATATGTGAATCCTATTGTGTAAGGTAAAATTGACTTTGGAAAAATGAGTCCTTTTTTTCTGATATGAGAGCTCTGGACCTATTAGGGATGTGGAACTCAGTAGTATGCAAATTACTACTACCTGGGACTGGGCCAACAGCTGCAGTTTGGCAGAAAGAAATTTACAGTTGCTGGCTCTGTGGGACTTAGAAGGAGACATTTGGGGAAATATGTTGGGAATTATTCTGTTACTGTTGGCATACATGGATGAAAAGAACAGAAGTCAGGACCATGTTTCTTTTTTCCTGGCTTCTGAAATGAAAGTGCATGAAAAATGATTAATTAACCATTTCTGCTAACTGCTGAATTTGCAGCTCCAAAAATAACTATCCAAATACTTCCTGATTAATTTTTAATGAATGGCTATTGCTTCTGATCATTGTAGATAATTTCTAAACATTATGCAGAGGATTCACCATACAAACAAACAAAAAAGAAACATAAGCTTTTTAGGCAAATCTTTGAGACAGTTTTGAATAATGTAGTATAGGTTAACAGCATTAGCAAAACAAGCTCTGAGAATTAAGCATCAGTCATGCAACAGTGTAAATCTATATTCCATTAAACTTACTGACTCATGGTTCAAAAGAGACACAGACCGGTTGGAGAAAGTCCAGAGAACAGCAGTGAGAATGACCAGAGGTCCAGAAAACATGACCTACAAGGAAAAATTGAATTAACTAAAGAAGAATAGATAATGAGGCATATAGAATCAATAGGCAAATGTAATACAAATCAGGCAGTTATGCAGGGATAAAAGAGGTGTTTTTCACGCCCAAGGTGAGGAACAAAAAGAGTGGTCAAAAATTACAGCAGCAAAGATTTGGGAAAACCATTGTGAGAATAAAATTCATGCATAAGAATTGAGAGTCAACAACAGCCAGTTGTCTGTATAGTGGCTGGAGAGTTGTATGTCAGGGATGGTTTGTGTGCATAGAGAGAACTGAAAATGCCTAAGGGCCCTTCTTCCTACATGGCTCCTCAGGGAAGTAAACCTGGGGTTTAAGTGTCCAACCTCAAATAAACAAATGAAGGATATCAACATCTCCTATATTAATGTATCAAAACATACACAGAATCTTGATGGTGTGATTCGTATGTTTGTTGTCAATTCCTTAAAAAGAGAAAAAAAGGATAAAACCCCCCAAGGAGTCAAGATCAAAAAATATAACTTGCCAATACTTCTCTTTTCCCCTCTCTCTCAAGAACCATGCTGTGAACATTATCATGGGTCTTGGAAAGTAGAACCTGCTCTTATGCTACAATGCTCTTATTGTCAACTACAAGAGAATTTGTCTTCATTTTCACTTTTGCTCACATTCCTACAGGTTTTCGCAGATCGAACAATGAGCAGAGATCATCTACGGGCAATACAGATGTGACAAGAGTTGCAATGAGCACCACTTCCATTGATCATCACAGAAAACTCTGTTGTCTTTTTTTTTCTATGTAGTAATCACCTATAAACATGCCAACTGGCTAATGTGATGAAAAGTTATGTATTTGTTGTGTTGAAGTGAAGTTCAGAGTCCTGCTTTTTTTTTGTGCACTGCACACTGCTAGAGTAAGAGCTATTCACACTGCAATTACGTTAGAGTTATTTAGTTGAAGAAAATCACAAAGCATGTTCTGTACCCAAATCTATAGCACTGCTCATGCTTGGTCATTGATATCTGTATCAATTACAGCTGGTCATGTCTGTGTAAAAAAAGCAAAACAATGTTTCCTTTTTGTTTCAACAAATTATGAACCTATGTATCATTTTATCAATTCAGCGGTTTATTTCAGCTCCAGTTTATTTGTCGCTGCCATATACAGAATTCATTAGCCTGAATAGATTATGTAGAGCATTTACAAAATCAGCAATCTATCTTCAGCTTACTAAAACAAATATTTTAGTGATCAGGAAGTCTTGCAACACTTTAATTTTGGAAGCTTCACTGAATTTTAACTTGAAAATTTTCTCATTAAATTCTTCAGTACTTGTCTTGACTTGCAGGAAAATGTCTAGAATAGCTATTTGAATATCCAATATTAAGATACATCCTTTTTCAGGTGAGTGCAGCAGAAGAAAAAAAAGTTATGACTGGAGAATCTTGATGATTAGGAAGCAGGCAAAGGTAGCTGGATATTTACACTTTTTTAATGAAGATGGGCCAAGAATAGTCACTTATTGCTACTTGCTTTTCAATACTCTTCTGGCAGTTGAATAAAAGGAGATATTATACATATATATATATATATATTCAGGGGGATTTGACTTAAATTACCTCTGTTTCAGCTTGGAAAAGTCTGTTGGCCCACCTTTCATCGTTCTGTGTTACTGATACAGAAGTCTTGTAGCCTGACATTTAAAATCTTGTGCAGCACAGAGTTTCCCTCAGACAAAAGGGCATGGTTATGCAATGGCTAGTTAGGGTCAAAACATTGGTATTAAGGATGTAGTTTAAATTTATGCACACAGAGGAGAAAGACACGAGAAAAAAGAAGTTTCTCTAGCAGGAAGGCATGCAGGAAGAAAGGATTATAGACTGATGAGAGAGATCAAGAAATCACCTTGTACGGGGAGGAGGAGTACTGCAGAAAAAGAGTAGGATAGCTCCAGCTGTAGATCGCAGCACACTTGCAGCGTGGCAGAGCTGAGCAGCTCCGGTGGCAACACAATCCACATACAAGTGCTCCAGCACAGTGCACGGGAGGGTTTCCTGAAACATGAAACTCTCAGGGCACAAAGACCCACCAGGAGCCTGAAGCTCACGCCACAGTGACTGACAAGAGCTGGACAGGGTCAGGAGGAACATCGGGCAAGGCCCTACATCTCTAAGAGAAGCCCCAGGGCATCACTGACGGCCAGGGCAGGGTGCGGCAGCTCACACAGGAAGGGCTAGACCGGCAGCAGTGGTACACCCCGGCGGAGGGGCAGATCCTCTCGGAACTCCCCACAACTGATGCAGCTTCACAGGCAGAGCCCCGGTGGGATCATGCAGGGCACATCCCAGTGCCAGCTGCAGGGTGTGCCCTGCTCTTACGCCAGGACAGGCCATGAGCACCCAATGTGGGAGATGTGCCCAGGTACAGGTACGCATTTGTACTCTGCAGTGTAACACACAGTCTGACAATAACTGCAATGCTCAACTATTTGAAAATCTTCTTGCTGTGGTTGATCAGAGGTTTGCTAGCTCAGTCAGTTAAAGCATGATTCTAACAACATCCAGGTTGTGGGTGTGATCCCTGTATGGGCCATTCACTTAAGAGATGGACTCAATGATTCTTTGAGCCCTTCCAGCTCAGATGATTCTATGATTCTGTAATACATTTTACTTTTTCCTTTCCCCTAGCCCCCAAACTCTTACATCCATTCCTGGAATAGGAATATGTCTTTATCTGCAGTTGCACCGAGCAGAGAAATACCTGAAAAAAAACCCCACAGTATATTTTGTTCAGGAGTTAATTCTGAGACAGACTAACTCACCATTTAAACTCTCTTTACTGAGTCATAACCAGTTATTCTACCTGTCTTTAGAATTCACATACTTTAGAAAAGAAAAAGAGAGCATTCAGTGCATTCAGCATGTGCGTGTACAGCCAGCAAAAAACAATGGTGTCCTTCTATTCCTTAATGTGCACCTTTTTGCTTTAGTTGCTGTTGCAGATGACATCTTCTGGTTGATGGGTCTCCTGTCACTGTCTAGTGAAGCACAACCACAGCTGATCAGTTTGCCTTCTTTAAGAGGTGATGCCTGGGTTAGCTGATATGTCTGACTTCAGAAATCTCTGCTAATGCCCCCAAATATATATTTACATTTTATACACTAAGTTTGCACACTCAAACATGCAACTTAAAGGAATATTAACATGTAGGTACATGATACTACTTTTCACTTTTTAATTTTTCATTATACTATCAGCTCAAAGTAATACAGTGACTAATTATGAGGATTTGGAGGCTGTTTTGGCTGAACCAGAATTTCAGAGCAATAAAAAAAGAATTGGGACTTGCCAAAGCACTGCAAGTGAAGAATAAGAAACAGTTTGGTTTTTTTTTTAAATTTACTTGTTTAGAATAAAAGTTGCTAAATTTTACTCTGAAAATATGAAGTGGGAAGTGAAAACATATTTAAACACACTTTTTGCTACAAAATATTTTTGACTGGATGCACTAATGACACTTCTTTAGTCTTGTGGATAATTTTGGCCATTTTGAGGTAGGCTTTTTCAGTGAATAAAATATTTTATGAAATTATATTAATCCATCCTGAATAACTTAATATACCTTTCTGTATTATCTGTGCAGTAGGAGAATGTAACAGCACTCATTGCCCTTGGAACGTGGTCAAACAACACAAACAATGGCCTATTTTGTGATAGGCTGAGATGGGGCTTCCATGTGCTGCTTTTGGCATCAAATTTTGCTAAAACCAGTTTGGCTCATCAGACCCAAATTAACATGCTGACAGTGAGGCAAAGATTTGACAGATAAGCTGTCAAGTTGACCTGGTGATATATGACTGGCAGTCAAGCACTTTACATCATAAAAGTTCAGTCCACTTTCATACTGTAGGCTCCTCTAATACAGTTCTTCTTGCAGTGTGTCTATGATGTTCCCTCCCTTGGAGTGGGGATGCCCTGAAGGACACTCCTTGAGGTCGAGTGAAAGAAATCTGCCCATGACTTTTGGTGTGGTGAGTTACACCAAGCTCTACTTAATAATCGTTCCTTTTTGGTGGCTTTAATATAATTGTTTTGATATGGTGCACTGTAGTGTACTATACACTACTAGGAGTTTTAGCTTTTATACTGGGTAGTAAGCAATTCTGATTAAGAACTTTTGTCTAATTATTTGTCATAATAAATATTGAATTTTATATAAACATATCTGATTTGCCATCTTTAATCCTATGGGACAAAGTTACTTAAACTGTTGACAAAGTCTGGTTCTAAGATTAGATCCAGCTGCCCCCAGGCTTCTCTCTGAGAAGGAACTTAGAAAGCAATGGGGTCCTTTCTGCACCTCATGACTCCATGGCAGGAGTCCTCTAATAAACTTTGTCTGGAGCTCCCACTCCACCTGTGACAAAGAGCATATAAAGAATTGTATTGAATCAGTTCAAGAACAAATTAAGAAAACTCTTACCTCGACAAACAGAAGCTGAACTTAACACAGAGCTTCTATTTCATGTACAGATTTCCAGCTTTATGCCAAGAGAAGGTTCAAAGTGAATAATTTGCACATTAATTAAAATTGTGTGTTCTTCCCAAACCATCAATCACACAGTATTTACATAAAGTTGAATAGTTTCTTGGGAAACATAGTTCATTTATTCTCTTTTGCTTTGAAGAGTACAATGCTATATCTGGCAAAAGTTTGTCTTGTTCACTGTAAATTGGTGCTTTTATAAAAAAGGGAATAATTATAGCCTTTGTCACTATGGAGGAATTATTGGTTTCTCAGTTATTTGGCAAATTGAATAGAAACATACACTTTAGAGTTTACTCTGTATTTTTTGTTAAGTATGTCCTAGCCTACATTAATGATTGCTGACAAAAACAGACTTGGGATAATTATGACTAAGATAGAAGGGTATTTAATGAATTAGTAAAAATTTTACCATTGATTTCAAAAGAGTTCCCACAGCTGAGGAATGACAGAAGGTTTATACATTTACAATGTGTTTGTCATACACCAGGTGACTTTTAGCAATATATTCAACAGAAGACACTGCATTTCTGAAAATGATATCATTAAAATTTTTCAGAGCATTACAATTGAGAATGAAATAAAAATAAACTTTTATGGTATTTTTTTTTTATTTACATTTTTTAGAATAAGCTTCCAAGAGCCTGAGAAGAACTTAGGGACCTGAATTGGTATTTCAGAATAGAAGATGATTCAAATGAAGGTTTAAAAGTAAAAGTTCTAACAGGTTCCAGAAAATGTCTCAGCCTGATTGGGAAACTCAGGCAGAATTAGACAAAATTATGACCCCTGCTGTGTATGAAATAACTTAAGAAAAGAATGCAAAACTCTTGCATGAAAGTAGCAATGGGAGAGTAAGAGATGCTGATGTCTCAATCCAGCCATAAGGTAGTAATTCTGATCATCACTTCTAATTCATTTCAAAATAGCAAATGAATGGAATGCAGACATGAAAAGGTAGAGGGTATTTATTGTCTGAATTCAAAGAAGCAATCTCAACAATAATCCAGACTGAAAATAAGAAACCTACCATACAAACAATGAAGAGGGGAGACCCCTTGGGCTGGAAAGCATAAAAGAAATCAATAAAAACCCCCAAGTTAAATTAGAATATTCATGAGAGTTTGGTAGCTTTACAAAAGTAATAGATTTTTCAAGAAACTTGTTCCAAAGAGTAGCTTGTTAATTGTATCTACCATGGAGCTCTACAGTGTTGGCTTAGAATATCTGTGCAGAATAGAAAACGTCACAAGATGGAGCCAATAAAAAACAGTACAGAGCTAAGCCTCCCATGAAGTTTGACCTTTTCTTTAAATGACTTGTCTCTTAAAATTTTGATTGAAGTTGGTCTCTAGTCTCAGAAAGTGCTCTGAATTAACAGGAATAGTGAAAACTGCACTACATTGATTATTTTTTGAGACTGGGTGCAGTATAAATTTGACATTTAGTTCAAGATTGTAGAGGTCAGGAAAAGATTATTTTTCCATACAATACTCAATCCACTCTGAGATGACAATTGCTCTTTGAGGAATAGATTGTATTTTTCCTAGTATCTAGGAAAATAGGGTTCCATGCTCATTTGATTCCTTCAAACAAATATACCAAACACTTGAGATGAAATTCAGTGATTAAGAGTGACTGGCTGCTAGTTCTGCAGATACTTCATCTGCAGACAGCAACAGACTCTTTGGAAATCCGATATATTTAAACAAAATTTTCCTTCATGCCACTGGTTTTCTAAAAGCATTAGAAAGGTTTCAACTTGATATTTTCCTTAATTCTCTGTTACTATGTATGGAAAATTGTCTCTGGGGAGGTAGTGTAAGATGTAAAGAAACTAATATATATTTTATATGAGAGAATTCAACTGAACTAAAACATCACTGGCCTTTAAATTGCTTGTCTACTACAAAGTACTTGGGCACTGTCATACAGCAAGCAGGGGGAGCATATTGCCATATCTGATAGTTAAAACAGACCTGTAATACTTCATCCTTGTTTCTCTTTTCTATCCTGTAAATTATTTGAAATATAATTACATGTCTTCCATGACTCTAGCACAGAAAACTACTCTCTTCTCTTTCAGAGTGATTTTAATCACTTTAATGAAGAAAATCACTTGCTTGAATTTTAGTGACCTTGCTAACTATCATTTGTGTGGATTTTATACTAGGAGAGGTAGGAAAAAACATGATGACCCTCACAAGGAGCTTGTTATACTTCATTGCAGAAAATCCTTTTCTTACTGCTAGCTAACCATATAGAGAGATGCTTATAAGAGCTATTTTTAAATAAAAATCCTTTAGGACTCAGCAGTGCTTGCACTTTCCGATAGATGAAAGCCACACATATATCTACACTTAGAAAACTTGATGGGGAAGGTTGTGCTCTTTCCATCAGTATCTTTTCACTGAAGCTAGGTCTGCTTTCCATCTCTGCTTTTCATTGCTTCTCAAAGCCTTTGTGAGTTTCACAGGGGATCTCAGCTGCTCTACCAGCTACGAGAATGTCTCAATATAATCTGAAGTAAACAGAGGTACTCCATTTTGCTGAAGAGTTGTCGTAAGAAAACTATGGCTTTGTTTAAGGCAGTGTAGCAACTTCCTCATTCCTTATACTTCTGGCCATGATGTGGCATTATGCTTATAACTGAATTAGTCTGTTACTAAGCAGGTGATAAATTATATAGATTTAGTAGCACAAATAAGCTGTTTCACTCCTCTGTTTTGCTATTTTCCTCCTGTTTCCACAAATCTTTTCTAAAATTATAAAGAAAACCTCCTCATAGGCAGAGAAAAAAAGATGCTTGTTTGATGTCTTTCAAAGAAGCTCTGAATTTCATTTATTACAGAAAGGAGGATGAAACAGAATTTTTTAGGAAAACACACGATATGATTTAATTATACGTTATGTATCTGAGTTTGAAGACAATCAGAAAAAAACACTCTAGGGTTCTTAAAATAACTTGCTAAAGAAATTCTATTTAATTCTATCAGCAATAATTGCTGGAAATTGTTGCCTTTCTCAAAAAGAAATCTAAGTCAATTAGTTCTTCCCAGGATGTAGTTATCTGCCATGTAAATTTTGAGTAAGCTTTTAAAAGCTTCCCAGGATGACAAAAAATCATTTTGATTGCTTGGGCTTTTTTTACACGTTTCTTAATTTTTCTCTGATGTTCTTTCCCTAATTACTTTTAAAAGATTTTTCATTTTTTTTCTTTTAATACTTTTTTTTAGTTATCTGCAGCAATTCACAGTATCCTGAGGTGTCACATGCTGGCATATTGATATATGTTTGTCCAGGCTAACAGTCCTTGGAGGGATTTTAACTTTGTTTTCTGCTTTCCTTTACTGAAAAGGAAATGTAACATACATTTAAATTGGCATTGGCTCCCTTGCATTCCATGTTTACAGTTCTCTACCTCATTCTTGCAGGTGTGAGGAAGAAATCTCATCTCTGTTGCTCACACAGTGCCACAGTAAGATTCACTCTGGAGTAGGGGACTAAATGAATGAGTCTGCCCAAAAGCCATTTGCCATCTTAATTTACACAGCTGCAGAGACTCCCTTTCTCACTGAAAAATCTGCTGTATGGCATGTGAGGATCCTTTGGTACTTTGCTTTTCCCTGCTTAACTCTCAAAGGTTTCAAACAACCCTCTAGTCTCTCAATTAAACATTTAGTTTCAACAAATTCTCTTTACTGTACAGGGGCAGATAAAATACTACAAATACATTAAAGAATTTCAGCATGAGAACTCTGGGGATTTTCTTGGTCACTTCTCAAAGGTGATATACTTTCACCCACAGTTCTGTAGACTGCTTCTGAGCCTTTATCAATCTTTAACTCACTTTTGGGATTTAGATAGCCACCAGTTCCATCTTGTCTGTTGAAGTAAAAGTATCTCTTAGTCCAAGTTGTTTTCTCAGCCATCAGGGTAATTCAAGTGTTACTCTTCTACCATGGCTACCTCCTTTCCCTTCTGTTCTTTTATTAACAACCACAGAGTACGGAGCTTTGATCACCCTAAAGACACAAACTACTCTATTTAATTTATTGCACTGCTCTCATATGTACATTCAAACTTTCATTTTCATGAGAGTCTGCTATGGCAGAAATTCATCGGCCTCTGTCGCAAGCAGCCATAAAATCTGTATGCCATCAGTAGAGAGGAAGATTATTTATAGGGCATACTTTCTCCTGAAAAGCAAAGAAAGGAGACTCTTCCTGAGTTTATGAAAAATAACCCTTCAGTGAGGGCTAGAAGTTCTGAGTAATGACCCTGACCAAATCTGCTATTTAAAAACAGGAATTGGTTCCTGCCCCTGAATATTAGAAGACTTTTCTACAAGAGCTTTGAAAATAAAATGTTTCTGCTTTCCAGTGGGTCAGCTTCACTATCAATATAATTTTGTAATTCAGACTTTTTAAAGTACCAGAGATCTCCAAAGGAGGAATAACAGTCGTCACAAGATGAAATGGGGTACTCTTCTGACCATACGCTGATAATTGTTGTAAAGAGGGTATCAGGAAATCAAATCACTGCAGACACACTACAACTCTTCAAAAGTCTAGACATTTTGTCCTATCCCCTTCTACTCCCA
This sequence comes from Orthonyx spaldingii, assembly GCA_013397795.1. Taxonomy (NCBI): domain Eukaryota; kingdom Metazoa; phylum Chordata; class Aves; order Passeriformes; family Orthonychidae; genus Orthonyx; species Orthonyx spaldingii. Next base: position 600,099 of record VZTJ01005853.1, read on the forward strand.
GTTCTCAGAGAAAACTATGACTATTTTGGATTGCGTGTCAGTGATGATGCACTTACCTCAAGGAATTACTCTCAGGGTTGTCCTTTCATCTAGTCTCATCCCGACACCACTGCTGGCTGCTGACTCACTCATTTGTCACATCACTTGGTGCATCTGCTTTATGTCTTGTACCAGATTATGACTCCATGATTTCTAGTTGCTTCCAAGAACTCCTATAGAGAAAAACAATTCACAAGTAGCTTAAGCACTCCCTGCAGACTCTGTCCAGAATTGCTCCAATATCTCTGCTAAGAAACAGAGTGCTTTGAGGAGCTACCAAAATGAATGGAAACCATGGAAATCTACTGTGTAGATACACAATATAAATATATATATGTGTGTATGCAAGGTTTTGTGCAGAACATTCAGTAAGAGTTAAAATAATCTGTTTTTCAGTAACAGTGTGTATGTATGTAAGCCCCTTCAGACATAAATTATGCATCTTGAACCGTGGCTGCTAAGTACAGAACTCTTCCTGTAAAGCTACTAAAGAAATGATGTCATGGTAATGTATGACTTTTCCATTGGAATAACAACAATCACACTCAGAGGTGAGTGGACTGGAAGAGAAAACTCAAGCCAGTTAGTAACTTTCCATCTCACATTAACTTTTGGTTATACTCCAACTCAGAGGACTTTTCTGAGAAAGTGAAGTGATTTGACATCATACAGAACAGATGCTTTTTTGCCATAGCACAACCCTGGGCTTTCCTTAGATGATGAGTCAGTTTTTCTGCCTTTGCTCTCTTCTCATTCAACTATAATGAGACACACCATTTCTCATGGTTAGACAGCTGGACTGACTAGATTGTTTTTTGGCTAGAATAAAACGTTACTGCATCTCTCACACAGATAAAAACTGAATATCATTATGACAGAAAAGTGAGTATGATAAACTAGAAAAGTGAAGATCTTTCTAAACTTCATAATACAAAATTATCTCATGACCTAAAGTGAGAGAAATAATGGTACTCTTGAAAATGGCTCTGTCAGGTGCATATAGGGAGTGAAGAAGAGTGTGTAGATGTTAGAACTACTACTTCTGCTGTATTTGTGTTCAAAGGTCATGAACAAAGGAAAAGACTAGGTTAACAGCTTATTTTTAAAAATCATAAATCATTTAAATAACAACTTATTTATAAAAAAATTCAAGGAGGGTACAAATTCAGTGTTACTGTTTTCTGATTTGCTGATCTGGATTGATGGCAATATTTAATTTGTACTTAAACCTAGATGCTGCTGTATGTTTTTTGGAGAGGTATTTGGAGAGGGATATTAACACCAAGGAGATTGTGGAGTCACTTGAACAAAGTGCTTCATATGAGTCTGAACAGACAAGAACCTAAAACTACAAATAAGGAAAAGAAAATTGATTATTTGTGAGACATGGGATGAAGAAGAAAAGACTACAAGGATGGTGATTGCTGCATTGACTGCAAATTATTAATCTCCATGATCACAATGCTGATCACCTAAAATAGAAATGAGAACAGATTTAAACAGCTTAGTGTTTAAAGCCTCTGTGCTTCTAATGCCATTTTAATGAAAAACATTCCACTTCTCACATTTACAGCATCTTCAAGTAAGTGAAAATGTATTATTTTCCAGAAAAATCAACATTTATGTGCTTTCAGTCTTCAGACTGACAAAACAGTTCTCCTATTACTGTAACTAGCAGACATGAGGAAAAAATGCAAGTTACCGACACTCCTGCTCTCAACACTGAAGTCCCTTGATTTAAAAATTGCTTTCACTGTAAAAGAGTAAGATTATAAGGGAATCAGTACTTCAAAATAAAATGCTAGGCGAAAATGCATTAGACCAGTTTTCCACTGCCCAGAGTTTTTATTTGCATATGGTCCCAAAAGATAGCGATCAAAGTCCTGAACACTGGGCAACAATGGAGTTCGGGAAAGATTTTTTTCAAATCTCCATCACTAACAGAGATGTTAATACAGAATGTATCACCTGGGGATTTTCAGATTGTAGCAAGATGAAGTGGTGAATGGTACACAGACTAAAGAGCAGAGATTCAATCCAGAGGGATGTTGTGAGACTGAAAGAAACCTACTGGTCCAAACACGTGAACAAACAAGTGTCCCCATATTGCTTAGAGGCTAATTTAGTGACCTAGAAAGAATCAAAGAAATGCTTCTTCCAAAGACATCTGTGGATAAGAAGTAGAAGCACATTGCATTATTTTAATCATTTTTGGTGAGTATATTGAATGTCAGGTGGAATTTTCTGCTGCTGCGACATAGAGAGATGATATAGGCTAGAACCTCATAGAAGCTTCCAAAATTTAATTGCAGGACTTCTTTTTTTTTTTTTTTAATTTCAAAATCACCATGCTAAAATATACTACAGTGTTTTTACTAAAGTAATGGAGGTTTGGAAGCTATGGAGGTTTTGAATGCACAGAAAAACTGGATCTGAGCACATGTAACCAAACTCTTCCATGAATTATGCATGTGCATGTAAACGCAGCGTCACCCTTTGCACAGTACCAGTGTACGCACACAGCTCCAAGGGACTGATTAAATGTTAATAATCTGCTTCTCTGCTTCTTCCTTCTGCCAGCTTCCCACAGCCTCTGTTTCCACTTACAGATGCTGAAGTGCTAAATATTATCGCTGTGCTTGACTAACATGGTCATGAGGTTCAAAGGGATCTCACACACTGTGCATTTGAGCAAGAAAGGGCCTGGGCAAACTCCCCCTACCTTTCTTTTTCTCCCACAGTGGACCTGTACAGCCTGCTCATGTCTCTGCTTGTCTTCTTGTATCACTATTGGGATTGCTCATTGATTTCTGTGAATGCTTTTTTTCTGACTTTCAAATTCAACTGCCAGAGGATAATTCATCTCTCAAAAATGTTGTGAGGTGGAGATGACTGTAACCTTGTCTGGAGGGTGGGTGTCGAAGAGTAGCTGCAAACAGAGCATAGAACATGGGGAAATTACATTAAAAGGGGAGGCTTTGCTCAAATCTTTATTGATGGCTTATTTCTCTTAAGAGCTGGAGTTCATATTAGTAAATCACTGTTATCAGTTTCTAGTTTTCTGCAACCACGGCTGGTTTTCCATGGTGCTGTAAATCTTGCCAGCCACCACTTTAAAAAGAAATATTGGCTCAGCTTCAGTTTTTAAAATTTAAGAAACAATTTAGGCAATATCTGTTAGGCAATACTCTTGTTATCTATGAAATAGATAATTGAAATATTAACATATTTTCAGGCACAAGAGAACTAGGACACTTTGAACAATTTTAACATTATATGGTTTGTTTCTTATAAAATGGGAGCCAGAGACAGGTATCCATCTTGTACCATAGACGTAATTAGATGTACGTACATCTTCTCTCATTTTAAAAAGTGCTCATAGTTTGTTCTACCTTTTAGTCAGAGCAGGCCAATGGCACATCACCTCTTCCTTGCTTCAACCAGGTTGCTAAGCTACCTTAAGTCTGCTGCTTCCAGTCATGAAACCTCATGCCACAAATATCAGTTGCGAGCACCAAAACAAATGTGCCCCAAGAATGCAGAGCATAAGGAGATATTTGGAGGTGAGCGATGGCTGTGTGTGGGAAAAAAGTGTGCTTTTCTTTACATTGTTATAACCAGTATGACACTTTTATGACACATCTAGAGAAAAATCAAAGATGGAGCATCGTCTGGATAGCTTCTAGGAGAAGAGAGTAAATGGAAAGAAAAATGGGGATGAGAACGGAGATAATGTGCAGAGAAAGGAAGGAGCCAGGAGAGCAATAGACAGACAGACAACTGGAACAAATGGGGCAGTACTCCCTGGAGGAAGCTTCTCTCTATTCATGTCAGCCTTGCCTGCTCTAGGTCCACCTAAGCAGGTAAAGGGGAGAGATCCCTGTGTCATGGGTACTTCCAGCATGGAGAGGTTCATGAGAGAAGGGATGCTGAGTGGCTACTCCCCTGGGATAATTTGAAGATTACACATGTCTGGATGCAGGTGTAGAAAAGACACCTTATCAGAAGAGATACTATTCTACTACATCAATCTTTACATATTTTTTCTCACTGATCTTGCACTGTAGCTCTGTTAAGGGCTGAGTGTGCAAGTTCTGTCTGTGGCAGGAGTTAGTGAATACTGTATACTGGCCCAAGGGTCAGTAACTAGATAAAAAAAACTTTTTGAAATCTGGCTTACATTATGTTTTGACAGAAAAAAGATCTCACCCTTTCAGCAGTAAACTATTTAATTTCAAGCATGCTGCTGGTAAATGATGTTTTTCAAACTGATAAAAGTGGGATTTCCTGTGCCACAAGTTACTTTGTCTTGGTTTTCTATGTTGCAGCTTTATGAAGCAATCTATCTGAAGAAAGGCCCAGAAAAAAATGACTGAAGCTTTTCTTCTGATATAGGTCTTCATAACCATAGGTCAATAGCAAATCCAAATGTGAAAGTAAAATCACACTTCACCCTGCTGCTGAGATGTTAAACACAGATAGTTGTGCTTCTACATGCATTCTGTAATCCTGTACCTCTTTATTGGCTGGTTCACTTTAAAACCAGCTAATGCACCGAAGATGAAAATATTTTGAGAGGTTATAGGAAACAGACTTTTGCATCAGATGCAGATGCCTCCAGAGCCTTCCCAGTAGTCAAAGTGGAAATATTCAGTCAAGCAATTTTCTTGCAAACATTACTCTCAGGTGCAGTGACTGATTTTCCTATAGTCTTTAAAATCCATCTGTATTTTAGGCTTTGTTCAGCATATTTGTTTTTCAATCCTCAGTTGCAATGCTTGAAGACATAACAGCAAAACAACTTTTGTCCTGTGTCTTCATGTTAATTTGGCATTCTTTTCTTCCTTATTCTGGAGGGCTTTTCCTGACAGACTACACACAAGTTGACTTTCAGCTCATGCCCAGTAAGCCCAGGGACATCCCTGTGCCGCTAGGGTTCCTGGGATGTATGGACTTCTAGGAGATTTATTGATGCTTTTGTGTCATTACCATTGTATGAGATCTATTTCTTACAGGTTGCAACTTTTTCTCCTGCTAATTTTCTTCATCCTAACTACTGAATTTTCTTTTTCTGCCCAATATCTTAATTCCTGATGGTGACAGGGCTTCTGCAATCAACTCCATCATCTTTTCCTTCTCAGTAATAAGATTACTAAGAAGTTTATTACTGGAAAATCTACTTTATTTAGGACAGTTTATTAGGCCACTCGTGACTTTGGGTCATGTAAATTTTGGTCCTTATATTGCCTCCATTTCTTAAAGATGAAAGAAGCTTATTAGAGAGTATAATGCAACCTTGCAACACATCTTGGAAATGGACAGCTAAGGCACAGAAAAGTGGCAAGCCAAAGGGGACCTGGGAGAGAGAACCAAGAGGAAATATATATTCTTTTGCTTTCCTTCCCTGTTCTTATTTTGCCACACATACAAGGCAGAACAAGTTTGTGCCACAGAAGGAGAAAGAGTAAATCACAGTCTGAAAAATAAAATCTGTCAGTTCAGCTGCAAGAATTCTGTAAGATTGTTAGTACAGTTCTGTAAGTTTGTTAATCGAAAATTAGTATTGAGATATTATTCTGAGAAACTAAAGAGACGCAAATCTCTTGTAGCCTGTCTGCTTTCCTGTAGCTACTGGTAGCTTGTGTTGCATCTGAATCCACTGTGCCATGTGATGTTTCACAGAGGCTCGGAATCAGCAGCCCCTCCACTTTCTGCGGCTCCTGAGTCCCATTGGCTGGAAAAAAAAGCAGAGGCGGAGAGTGCCCTGAATATTTTTCTCTTCCACACACGGTAAAACAGGCAGCCAGCATGCACTGCCTGACAGTGAGACTGGTGCTTGCAGTTTGAGAATAGTTCCTGCTCCACAGCTATCACTTGGGCATTTTATGATTGCATCTCTTTAATGGAAAGCACCAAAAAAGCTTTGCAGCATCCCAGTGAACTAAGCAGGAACTGACCATAGGGGAGAATCTGATGCAAACGTAGAGACTGTTGGGACTCTGTGACATAGATCACCAAGGTAAATGTGATGATGATCAGAAACTGTGTCTGTAAGAGTGTAAACCAGTTCTTCTGAGTCTGAAATCTTATTTTTTCACAGTAGTCAAAGTGTTCTGAACTGCTGCCTGCCTTGGTCCTGCTTATTTTTCTTTTTTTTTTTTTCCTCAAGCTGAAAAACCAAAGAAGGTTTTCAAAGGAATGCAGAAGGAACAGGAGTTTTAAAAGCAGGAAGCTGAAAGGGATCTCCATAAGATGAATTTCACCCAGCACCGTGGGACACTCCAGCCTCTCCATTTCTGGAACCACAGCTACAGACTGCACGGAGGAGCCAGCGAGCCCAGTGCGAAAGGCCACTCCTCAGGAGGCTGCTACGAGCAACTCTTTGTATCCCCCGAAGTGTTTGTGACTCTGGGCATCATCAGCTTGCTGGAGAACGTCTTGGTCATTGTGGCAATAGCCAAGAACAAGAACCTCCATTCACCCATGTACTTCTTCATCTGTAGCTTGGCAGTGGCTGACATGCTAGTGAGTGTATCTAATGGATCAGAAACCATTGTCATCACGCTGCTAAACAGTACAGACACAGATGCACAGAGCTTTACCATAAATATTGACAATGTCATCGACTCAGTCATTTGCAGTTCCTTGCTTGCATCAATTTGCAGTCTCCTCTCAATAGCAGTGGACAGGTACTTTACTATCTTTTATGCCCTCCAGTACCATAATATCATGACAGTGAAGCGTGTAGGGGTTATCATCACGTGCATCTGGGCTGCTTGCACAGTCTCAGGCATTTTGTTCATCATTTACTCTGACAGCAGTGTTGTCATCATCTGCCTTATCAGCATGTTCTTCACTATGCTCATTCTCATGGCATCCCTCTATGTCCACATGTTTATGATGGCTCGTATGCACATAAAAAAGATTGCTGTTCTTCCAGGGACTGGCCCTATTCGCCAGGGGGCCAACATGAAGGGGGCCATCACTCTCACCATCCTGATTGGAGTTTTTGTTGTGTGCTGGGCTCCATTTTTCCTACATCTGATTTTCTATATCTCCTGCCCCTACAACCCTTACTGTGTGTGCTTCATGTCCCACTTTAATTTCTACCTCATCCTCATCATGTGCAATTCCATCATCGATCCACTTATCTATGCATTCCGGAGTCAGGAGCTCAGGAAAACATTCAAGGAGATTATATGCTGCTGCAGCCTGAGAGGGCTTTGTGATTTCCCTGGCAAATATTAAACCAAATGGATGTTACTGTGTACACAACAGGCAGCACAGATTTCCAAGCCTTCAGATGCTCTTTCTCAGCAGAATTTGGTTTAAATCTCTAAGCGTGAGCACTTCTTTCTGTCTCCCTTCCCTCTCATTCTTGTATCCCATTTACATGGAACTCACATATCTGTATAATATTTATGATGTCTATAGTAATTTATTTGGCTGGAAAGAGAAGTAGCACTTCAGTTTGTAAGTAAGCAAATATTTGTAATGATGAATGTGAAATACTAACAAACATGAGCAGCTGTATATTCCAACTGCTGACAAAATAAATATCTTGCCTGACTTACAGTACATATTAGCTGATATTGTTCCTTATTCTGTTGAAGTAATTATAGCTACCCACTACATTATATTCAGCTAAGAATAGAGCATATGCTTCTACATTAGTGGATTAAAGGTTCTCTGGAATTAGAAAGCAGATTTTTCAGAAAGGCTAGTGAAAGCAACAAGTTGTATTTATTCATTTTGAACTCTTTTTGTTTTGCTTCACAGCAGGAGTTCTGTTTTTTGTTACAGTTATTGCCCACAAGAAGATTTTTCAAACACTTGCTACACAGTCAATTGAATGCTTGGGCTTTGGGCTGGTTTTCAAGGTAATGATTGCTGTATGTCTAAGAGCATCTTTTTGCAAAGTTTAATTTGGTCCCTGGAGCATCAGGTAGTCCTGGATATATCTGCTAGACTGGCACCCAGGTACACTAGCTCCCTCCATTCAGCCATGAAACAAATACAGTATTAACTTTGACAGTGTCAGCACCAGTGTAAAAATTCACTGAGAGATTTACCTGATGAAGTTAAAGAGGGATCTTCAATTTGAACATACAGTCCTTGTTCTGAGGTGCTGTGGGGAATAAAGACTCTATGCTCCAGATGAAAATATATCCTTGTTGAAAACAAGCTGCCCTCTCTTCTGAAGTGTGGTGTTAGCAGATGGGATCCACTTCCAGGATCTTTACACAGGACTCAAGGCAGGTGTTAATTTGGTCTGAGTACCTCAGACCGTACTGTGGAGCATATGGGCTTTGGAGAGGCAATGCTATTGCATGGAACGAGTGCCTGCTGATGAGTCTTGTTACTCATGCTCTGCATCTGGCAGCTGCTTGAATTCAATTCACCTTTGCAGGCACCTACTTGATGTGTTCTCAGTTTCACTCTAAAATTCCACTCTCTCCACAGGTTGTTTTAAGGACCTCAGGTCCCTGGTATTACCACTTTTGGAGACATTTAAAGTATAAATGTGACTACATAGGATACTGTGAAGTTGTCCCTTAGCATCTTGATGGTATCTGCTTCAATGTAAGGACTAAGAAAAGTAATTTATTTATTCCCAGAAAGTATAAAACATAGTGAAATCTTCTAGAAGGTCTGGCAAGTTCTGATTTAAAAACTCAAAATTAAAAGTAAGCTACAGCTCAGGTTTTAATCCTGAATGCTTCATTTTACCAAGGTAAATGAATGAAAAATTACCAAGTGAAAGAATGAAAAACAGGATGGTCAGTCCTATTTATTTTCTTGGAAACAGATTGTTCTCTCAAACTGCTTGTTTCTTCATTAAAGAAAAGTATAAAATGAAAAGCTATTCAAAAAGATCAGTATTTGCTATCTCGGATTCTCCAGACAGAAGCTGGTCTTTCAGTTGTGGGTATCTTTTCAGGATATTGTAAAATTGTGACATTTTGTCCTCTGTTAATGAAGGACTTAGGGTGAGTCTTAGTGTTTTTAACTTCAGCTATTTACAGGAAGACCAAGAAAACCATTTGACTTTGTGCATCAAAGTCCATTGATAGACCAGCAGCACCAAAGTTAGGTCTCCTACAGCCTACTACTGTGCTTGGGCCAATCCATGGACCACACTGCTTGCAACACACCACTATTGCCTTTCCTCAGCTTTAACAAATTATATTTCCACATCATAATGGTTGCAGTGTGAAGGATGTTGAAATATATTCACTACATTAATTCTACTGTTTTCTTCTGGAAGAAACTATAAACATTTCAATAATACCTGATTCCACTGGGTACAGAAAAAAAAATGCCATAGAAGGAGAATTAAAGCTCAAGCAGAGAAAGTAATGAATGTATTTAAATTAATATTCTATCAAAAAAAATCCAGTGGGCTTTACTAAAGGCCTTTTCTTCTCCCACAAGACATGATAAAAAAATGCTCAGGTAGTAATGAAAGAAAATACTGATGCCAGTTTGAACAAGGCATAAATCCTCCTTGATCTTTGCTTTGCCTCACTTTCTATAGCTGTTTTAGGACTGTAAATTATGATACTGGAGGCTCTAGCTTTTCCTTTTGTAGTTCATGGGTGCAGAGAAAGCCCAGTGGAAAGTGTCCAAAGAGCAAGATACTACGTTAGGTGCTCTGAACATCACCTTGAAAGTGTCTATTTCTCCCCTTAAGATGTACAAGGAACAGACACCTCTGAATTCTGAAGAAGTTGTGTTTCTGCAATGATTTTTTTATACTTTCAAAAAAAGCCCAGTGTGTATCTCTTTTATTATTAGGACTAAGACTAGTCAAGACAGTTGTGACCCCATTTGGCTCTAAATTTCATTTATTAATATAAGTTTTAAAATAGCTTATTCTAGAGCTTTAGCAGCTCTGAGCCTGCTTAGCAGCACTTCTGTGTTTATTTCATAAAAGTAAATGTTATATACGTATTTTTTAATGGAGTTTCTAATTAAAGAGAGCTTTTTTGTTTCATGGTATCATTTTGGAGAGTGTAATTCATTGAAATTGCTGGAACACCTGCTTCACGGATAATTTTCCTATCCCCAAATAGTCTGTTTCTTCTGAGCAGCTGAATCAGTTTGCCAGAACCATAGAAATTATTGTTGTGAAAAAGAAATAAATTAATCCAGCTTATTGGAGAGTAGGAAGAGTGGAGGATTATTTTCCACACTCAATTTTCTGGAGCTTCGTTCTTCTGTTTGAAAATCTTCCAAGAAAATGTGATTTTTTTCTTTAAATGACTGGGAATGTAATTGCTTTAGCAGTTAGAATTTTGGTCATGTTAGGTAACTGTAGTGGGCTGACCCTGGCTGGATGCCAGGCACCCACCAAAGCTTCTCTCTGATTCCCCTCTGCAGCTGGACAGGGGAGAAAAAATACAATGAAAAGTTCATGAATTAAGGAGCAAGAGAGATCACTCACAAGTGATTTGTTCATGAGCAAAACAGACTCAAATTAGAGATATTAATTGAATTTATTACTAATAAAACCAGAGCAAGATAATGAGAAGTTAAATAAGATCTTAAAATCCCCTTCCCTCCACCCCTCCCTACCTTGCTCCCTCCCAGCTCTACTCCTCCCCAGAGTGGACCAGGGAGACAGGACATGGGGGTTATGGTCAGTTCATCACACATTTTTCCTGCTGCTGCTCAGGGAGAGGAGCCATTCCCCTGCTACACCATGGGGTCCTTCCCAAGGGAGACAGTTCTCCATGAACCGAAACGTGAGTCCATCCCACAGGCAACAGCTCTTCACAAACTGCTCCAGCTTGGGTCACTCTTCCAAAGGGTGCAGTCCTTCAGGCACAGCCTGCTCAAAAGTGGGTCCCCTATGGGGTCACAAGTCCTACTAGGAAACCTGCTCCAGCGTGGGCTCCTCTCTCCACAGGTCCTCGGGTCCCTGCCAGGAGCCTGCTCCAGCACAAGCTTTTCACAGGTTCAGAGCCCTCTTTTGGGCATCCACCTGCTCTGACGTGGGTCTCCTCCATGGGCTGCAGGTGGATCTTTGCACTCCTATGGACCTCCATGGACTGCAGGGGCACAGTTGCCTCACCATGGTCTGCACCAGGGGCTGCAGGGGAATCTCAGCTCCAGTACCCAGAGCACCTCCTGCCCCTCCTTCTCCACTGACCTTGGTGTCTGCAGAGTTGTTCCTCTCACATATTCTCACTTCTGTCTTCTCTGTCTGCAATTAGATCTGCACAGTTACTTCTTTTCTTCTTAAATATGTTATCACAGAGGAGTTGCCATTGTTTCTACCTAGTTCAGCCTTGGCCAGAGGTGAGTCTGTCCTGGAGCCAGCTGGCATTGGCTCTGCCAGACCTGAAGGAAGCTTCTGGCAGCTTCTGCAGAAACCAACCCTGTAGATCCTCTGTTACTAAAATTTGCTGATGCAAACCTAATAGAGTAGCAATAGCATGTTCCTCTGAGGCAAGGACATTGTTTTGTCTCCATGTTACAGGTGTAAGGATTTACATTTTCATTTCTGCTGAAAAAAAAGAGGCTAATAGGTTTGTTTATCTTCCTAGAATGGAGTCTTTTCCTGAGCTGGAAATTGATGGTAGTGTTCTCTACATTTTCCCAATAAGTGACTCTAATATTACACACAAAACTTTTGAAGGAAATGTCTTTCTTCTTCAAGAGGGACATTTCTTTAGCTTTGAAGTAATTTTAGTAAAAAGCAAAAAAGAGTCTGAAAATTGCTTAGAGGCTGTAGTTGGTCTCAGTACAGCAGATTTTGAATCCAAAATCCCTTTTACACCTGAAACATGCTGTTATCTGGCAGCAAGGTGAAATGCTCTGATAGATTCACATTATTGAATGTGCAACAATGCCTTCAGTTATGCCTTTAAGTGATGTGTGGAGTACATGTTATTAATGTAATCCTAAAATTACTCAGCTGCTGTTAAACCAATCCTATTATACAGTGTGTTTATTGGGGCCTCCTTCATCTCAGACTTAATTCTGGTGAAGAACTTTGGTTCTGGTGCTATTTATAATACGCTATACTGCTTATAGGCTTGCATAAGAATTGAAGTCTCAATCCTACTGGAAGGAACTCTCAGAAAATGTACCCTTGGGCATAAAATCTTCATTGTTCATCCAGAAGTTACCTTAGATTTTAAATTAATATTCTGATCCCTTTCATCATGTCTCAAGTATCCTAAAGTTTTCCCTTGGGATAAAATATTTCTCTCACTTACTAAAACAAAACTTCACATGTCATAGGAACCCGCTACTACTACTAGAGATGCTCATTGTCATGTAAACCAGATTATGAATTGGCCCTACTTGGCTTTTTTTCAAATTTTTTCCCAAATGTTCTGTTTTCCTAACTATTTTCCATATGTTTGCTCACTCTGTGCATTTACAAAAACATTTCAGATCATCCCCTTCAAGTTTCTAATGTAAAACTATTCATCTGTTCTGCTTTAACTGGTTTTGCTCTCTTGCAAATATTGTTAATTTGTTTCAGTTATTAGTGTTCATGCTTGGTCTATTTCCATATTTGTGTATTTCTAGATTGCCATCCGAGTTCTCCAAGTCATTTCCTGTCTGTATGGTGGGGCTGCCTTTGCTCAACAGCAAAATCCCACCTAGTTGCTTGCTCATGCTGCATTAGGGGAATGAGGGGAGGAAATAGGAAGAACAGGAATGAGAAACTCATGGGACTGAATGAAAACAGGATTATCACTTACCTACTGCTATCAAAGACAAAACAGACTTGATTTTGGAATAATGAACTTAATTTATGCCAAATCAAAATATTTGCTTAGTGATTCAGTTAGTGGGAAAAAATTACAAAGATTAAAATAACACCATTCTTCCTCAATGCTCCTTCTCAGCTACAACCTCACTCCTTCAATCCCAACTCTTCCACCTCCCCTCCCTGAGCAGTGCAGGGGGATGGAGAACGGGGGGCTGTGGTCAGTCCATACCAGTTCCTCTCTGCCACTTCTTCCTCCTCACACTTTTCCCTGCTCCGTCCTGGGGCCTTCCCGTGGGCCACAGGGAAACAGCTGTCCCGGTGCTGCTGAGGGGCTCAGCCGTGCCCCGTGCTGGGGCAGCCGGAGCTGCTGGAATCGGCTGTGCCAGGCTCAGGGCAGCACCCAGCGCTACCACCACCACTGGGGCACCTGTGCCAGGCACAGCATGGCAGGGGACAACACCGTCAGGAGCATGTCAGGAGGAGTCCCATTGCTCTGTACGTTTTGGTTAAGTGTCACAGAAAACTCCTCACTAAAATTGTGTGCATCTTTCAGGTCCATGGTGTCTCTTTTGTGTTTTAATTTTTTTTTCCCTGAGGTGAACTAATCAGCACAAAATGCTCCCTTCTTGGGCTCTTTCCTGCTGAAGAGCTCACATTGTAGAGTTTCAAAATCTGTTGTTAAATTCTGAATTGATGTCTTTGAACATAGTACTGTTGAAGCCTATCTTATTTCTATTATTTCAATCCTCAAAACTATCCATTTTCCCTAAAGGATTCTCCGAGAGTCCTTTATGTGGAAATGGCAGCCAGACTTGTACCACCGAGTTCTGTCCCTGGCACATCCCTCTGGACACAGCCTTGCAGGACCCACAGATGAGGCTGCAGCCCCCTGTAAGCAGGGGGTCTGTTGTAAATCTTGTGTATGTTGTGCCACGCATTGACAAAAAGTCATTTACATAGTCTTCCAGGTGGCCAAAAGAAAACAAAAAATCATGTAGGTGTGCAATCTACCGTACTTTAATATTTTTGAAACAAGCATGCAATACCTTATTAGAGCTTTATTCTTTGTAAAAGGCAGTGGGAGAGTAAACAAACAGAAGTCCAGATACATTTGGAGCCACTACCAGCATAACAGTGCACAAACAAAGCACTTAATTCCTGCAGTAATCTGCAGCAACCATTTTGAAGTGCAGAGGAATTAAAACATATTATGAACATAATATCTACTATAAAAATATCTTCTTTTGCCATAACAACTCTGTGCAGTCCTGAGATTTCTTCTCATGCAAGCTCAGGTCATGCAGAGATCAACATACATCCCTCAAATGCATCATAAAAAACATCCAGTGAGGTTTCTAAAGCTGTATTCAGCATAGTCTGAAAGCTGATTTATGATTAAAAAAAAAGGTAAACTTTGTTTTCTGCTGGAAAGGGGAGACAAAGATGTCTGAATTAAAAAAGAAAAAACATTAAATTGCTACCATTGAGGTAATTGCTTTCCACACTCTCCCAATTTAGCGTTTGCCAAGTGAGTCTGAAAGCTTTCTGGAAAACAGGAATTGTGCAGATATCTGTCCAGAGATTTAACTGCCTGTGCACTAACCTGCCAAGTTCTGATTGATTTGAGGGTTTTTACATTAAGGCATTGAAAGTCATCTTACAGTGTACACCATACATTATCACTGATGCTTCAAATTATCTGAATACACAAAGAACCACAGTAAGACTGGAAAAAAATCCTGGCTGTGCATGAAGACAAAGGCAAATAATGCATGTAGGATAAAAATAAATCTTTGTTTATTATCCTGAAGTTTTTGCTGGGGAGATGAAGTGAATGTAATTGCTTTCCTGTTATTATTATCCTCAGCTGCACCCAAGAAAATACAGTGCTCAAAATAATACAGACAAACCTAATTACCTCTCTAAGACAAGGATTGTGGTTCTCTGTAAGATCTGTCTCCAGGTCGAATAGGATGTTATTCTATGCACTATTAAAGGTATCTCTGGTAGAAATGATCCTAATTTGTGTATGGTGTACCGGTGCAAACCAGTACCACTCAGTTTGGGACTATCCATCACCAAATAGCTGCCCAAGGCAAAGGACTGAGATAGTGAATCCTCTGAGGGGTCAGCTGAAGCAAGAAATGACTCATTTTCATTGTTTTTCAAACAACTTCTCTCAGACTTGAAAATTTGCTGGCATATTAGGAATGCCAACATTTGGGCATTTCAAAGGAGATTAAACTATAGATTTGGACTGCAAATTCTGTTCTGACACCAGCATGGAGAATCTGTATCTGTGAAGCATTCCTTCAGGAAATCCCATATTTCTCACTACCTTAGAGGAACCAGGTGCCCCAGGCTATTCCCTTCCCTGAAAGCAATGGATAACCGCTGTCTGGCTAAGGAGAACGGGACATTGGTAAAACCCAGAGGTAAAATCTGAGCAAACTAGTTTGATTTTAGTTCAGGCTATTTTCTAAAGATGGTTTCATGCTCTTACAGGTCTTTGAAGGGGTCATGTTTCAAATATCTCTTTGTACCAGCTTCAGAACTACTGTCCCACTAAGAGTTTTGTCAGTAATAAGATCTGCGCTAAAATGAAAGGAATGTAGAACTTTACACATCAGGTGCATGTCATAAAATACATATATTTTTAGCCAGATAGTACTTAAATCTTAAGAAGTCTTTACTTGCTTCTGAATACCAGCCATAGAGAACTTAATATCTCTGATTTTGGATGCCACAAAGTTAGGATCCTTTGTGTATCCAAATACCCTCAATTCTCAAACATCCTTCGAGTATTCAAATATTGTGATCACTTTATGAAACCTCATTTCTGCCACATGCAGTGCCTTAGTTATCAAACACAGAATTATAAACAGGGCACCATCTGATCCATTCCCAACTTTGAAGATTCTTTTGATCTCAGCTTTTAGCTCTGAAAGAAATGTTGTGATGGTCTGCATAGAACTGAAATGTTCAGGATGCTTTACGTCATATAATTTGGCTGTATGTAGATAATGAAAAATAAAACCAGGGACATTAACGGAATGAAGACTTCATTTCTTCCTTCAAATAATTGTAATTTTTTGATTTATTTGTGGGAGTATAATCAATGAAATAATAAGATGCTGTCTTGTTAAGTGAAATTTAGATATAAAGAGGCTTTTTGAGGCAGAGTGTAGGATGCAGTTTTACTTTTAATGAGCCAAATAAGGTTTACTGATGAAAAAGCTAATGGAATCCTGGGCTGCATCAAAAGCAGCATGTCCAGCAGGTGATTCTACCCCTCTGCTCTGCTCTGGTGAGACACCACGTGGAGTGCTGCATCAAGCTCTGAGATCCCCAGGACAGGAAGGATGTGGACCTGTTGGAGCAAGTCCAGGGGAGGCCATCAAGATAATTAGAAGGATGGAACTCCTGTGAGAAAAGGTTGAGAGAATTTGATTTTTCAACCTTTGAAAAGAGAAGGCTTTGGGGTTACCTAAGGGAGCCTACAAAAAAGGTGAAGAAGGTCTTTCTACAAGGACATATAGTGACAGGGCAAGGGGTGATGGCTTTAAACTGAGAGTAGGTTTAGGCTAGATATTAGGAAGAAATGCTTTATTGTGACAGTGGTGAAACACTGGAAGAGGTTGCCCCAAGAAGTTGTGGATGTCCCATCCCTGGAAGTGTTCAAGGCCAAACTGAATGGAGCTCTGAGCAACCTGGTCTAGTGGAAGGTGCCCCACCCCATGGCAGAGGGGATGGAACTAGACGGTCTTAAAGGTCCCTTCCAACCCAAAACATTCTATGATTTTATGACTCTGTGATTTATCTCCTTTCTAACTGGGATAACATACACATCTCCTCTCTCAGGTTGACTCCTACTCCAAATGAGTTGTCACTTCAAATAAATAGTCAATAACTGTGGAAGTAGTTTTTTACATGCTAGAAATATTAAAGCAGTAAGTGACATTTTATTTTATCTGTATTATTGCTGGACATTTTAGTTTGCAATCACAGAGATACATTGGGAAGAGCCATCACTTCAAATTTCTATATTTTAACACTGCCAACATAGCCACCTGTCACAGAATTAAATACAATTGGTTTTGATATTTCATCAATCATAGACCTTGATCTCAAACATAGAAGGTTCACCTGCCATCTTCATCCATTTTTTGCTTCAGTCTTGTAATTGCTATTCAAATGTTGGGACACTCAAGGAATACACGCATAGGTGCTTAAAGGAAAATTTTGATTTATTCTGAAAAATATAATTTTTAACTGTCATTTAGAAGGATGTTCTGAGCTCAGAAAATTCCAAAGAGAGATGTTTAGGGAGATGAATAATTCCTTGTGTATCTGGGTAAACAAAGAGAAGCAGAGTTTTGAATTTGTGTCCTGAGGTACAATCTTCCCTACCCCACATGATATTGTGGATACAGCAGGTTAGCCAGCCAGTGCTTATATGAAAATGTGTCTTCATAAAGCCTCAGTTTTCCTGCAGGATATAGAAATGAGAGGAAAAATACATTCACAGCCTTTCTTACCTTTCTGTGTTGATTTAAGAAATAAGGAAGCAATTTTTTGTGGACAAATGTATTTTGCTACAAAATCATAAAGTCCTTATTTAAGTCAAAGGCACTCTGAGTTCTTCTTGGGCTATATTTCTTGCCTTCTGATATTTAGTTTCTTAACTTTAATATTGTAGTCATTATATATTCTTATCATCATTCCCCTAAATAATATCAGTTAAACTTTCTGATTTGCTGTATCTGCTGTCTAATGAAGGAATTCAAAATGCAACCAGAAGTTACGATGTTTCTTTGGCATCTTTCCCTTCTGTTGCAGTGCCTTCACTGATGACCAGGAAATCTCAGCTGTAGACATTAATTTCCTAAGGATGACAATGGGGACAAGAAAAGACATTTGTATATGTTCTTACATTCATTTTCTGGATTAAAGGCATCAAACATGTTTTTGTTATACAATTACTATAGCCTCTGTTTTAACAAAGGACCAGCCTCAAAAAGACTGGATGTGATTCAGGTAAAACTGAACTAAACCAAACTCATCCCAATAATATTGCTTCTGTAAGTCTGACAGCCACTTATGCTCAAAGAGAACTGCTAGCTGTACAGTTAGCTGTGATCTGGTGGCTCCAACTTCAGCTTACAACACTGTTTTGTGTAGCGGCCATTTTCTGATTTAATTTCATGAAGGAACACATGAAGGAGAGACAAGGAAGTAAAATTTGGCATATCTTTCAAGACACAGGCACTCTTTTCTCTTATTAGATTCTGGGACTGAAGAATAAAGGTTCTCTATTTTTGCCTTTTTTTTCCCTTTTATTAGCTCAGATTCTTCAAAGGCTTTAAATATCTTGGAATCTTCTAATTAGAAGGGTAAAAGTAGACCTGAGAGGGAAACATTTTTGTAAGCCAGGTAACTCTACCTTGAGACTCTTGAAATATTGAGCAGAAAATCTTTGTACCTGATTAATCTTACCTTATAATTAATTTATCTATATTTCACTCTCACTTTTTCAAAATGGGTGTTCTGGAGCACTAATGTGAGTAACAGCAGTTTCAGGGGTAAGAAGCAATTTAGAAACACCAAATGTTTCAATGTTAGATGATAACTGCAGCATAAGATGCACCCTTAGGACAGCTGAATATAAAGAGCTTTGGTTACTGAAGAGTGTCCAGGGAAGCAAGTATAGTGCCTGACAAACAGGAGCAGAAGCTGCTCTTGACCTCAGACTTATAAATCTTTTTAACTTGCAAATCCCTCCATCTAACTCTCTAACCATAACATTTACTAAGAGAAAAACCAGACCAGACAAAACAAAAAACCAAACAAAACCAATCCTATCTGTTTCCCATTTGTACTGAGATGGCAATTTTTTGGCATACAGTTTCAGCGTTTTAATTCCTGAGAGGTGCTATGCCAGAGGAAAGAAAGCAAACCCATGTTCTGTGCTAGGTGAAGAATACAGCTTCAGTTGTATTAAATAGATGAATTTTTAAAAGAATTCATTACAAAGCAGCGTATCTTTTCGCTCACATGCTTAGCCTCTTGGGTGACATGTCTGGATCTTCCATCATTCAACTTTTGTTGCCCTCTCCAAGCTCCACATCTTCCAGATAGGAAAGGTGGCCACCTCTTCAGTAGGTAACACTGCAAAGACTGTGTTCTCTTGCTGCGTATCCTGACTTACAACAGAAAATTTCTAAAGCATGACCCTTGATGATGGAGGCAGCTGGAGATACTGTTTTGTATGCCACAGACATGGTATTAGTTTAATGAGTTTGCAGTTCAGGAGGTCAATTCCTTTTTCAATTACATCTCTGCAAGTCAAATGAAATACTGAGAACCAACAACGTTTTTTAAACAAAGAAACTGATTTTTAAAATCAGTTTGAGAAAGAAAATGTGTGAAGTTGTTTTCTTTTTTTCACAGCCTTTGCATAGCTTGAGGAATAGTCTGGCAATTTATAGCAATTCTGCAAGACTGTGCAGTCCCTCTCAAAAATGTGCTCCTTTTGGCAGTCTTAGCTGGGATCCCTAAATGACTGAAAGGAATTGCAGTGTCAGGGTCCAGGCGATGAATGATTTTCACAGCTTCGTGTCCTATGAAGTATATTACACAGAGCATTTGTCTGTGAAAATGGGGAGGTTTCTCAGCTCCTGAAGGACTTTTCAGTCATGCTTCCAGGCTATTACTGTACTCCAGAGGTCACATAATGCTTTAACATTACCAGTTCAAATAGCTTCTGACCTTCCATTTATTGTTGCTCTATAAAGGAAACACAAAGAAAGTTCCAAGGTGAATTTTAAGATTAAATGGCCTGAAATTACTAAGGATTTCAACTTCTGAAAGGGCCTAAAATACCTAAATAAGTTGAACAATTAAAACAGTATGTGCAACATGACTGTAATCTCTTGTGCTAGAAACAGAGATTCAATTTAGAGAAATTTAGAGTTTCTTGCTACAAAAGTACTGGTATTTAACAGGTGCTAACTTTGATAGGTACAGAACAATAGAGCATTAAAAATAAGTAGAAAAGTATCACCTTTTCTACCTACAGATAGTTTGATGATTGCTTCTAATGAGAACTTGGCTTCTAATTACACTAAAAAATGTACTTTGCTGAAATCTGCCGTCAAAATCAATTTTAAAAGAAAGATTACAATGCAACTTGATTCCAGAAATATTACCTGCTTTTTTAGGGTGTCCTTTGCACTGCTTTTACTGGTTAATTTACTTGGCTGCCATTAGAATCCATGTTTTCTTTGGTACCATATCTGCAGCATTTCAGGGTAGAGACCTTACATGCATTTTATTTACATTCCCAACATTCTCCCAGGTGCTACAAGAATCTTAGTAGAGCCAGAAGTGTAAAAGTAAGAAATATATTTCAACTCTCAAGCAGTTTTCCTTTATTTGTTAAATTTTTGACCACAACATCAGTGCAATTTAGAACTTTTGCTGCAACAGCACTGTGGGATTGGTGACTAGAATCAGTCTGAAGCAGGTTATTTTAAGTATATTGCATGAATTTCAGATTGACCCAAAAACATCGTCAATTTAAATCTGTGCTCATCTATTTTGGGATATTGAAGTCTTCAACAATTTTCAAGCATATCTGAGTTTGTTTTGGTTTAATATAAACTTTCCATCCCTGCTCAGCCTCAGGGGTGTGAGAGCTCTGCAAAACTTTCCTAGTGATACAGCAGATTGGTTAAATGATCCCACGAAATTATGATGACCAGTTTCAAGTGACTTAGCACTTCTTGTGTCCTATTTTCTTGTCTGCAACACAAAATATAAAACAGGTTAACTGCTTTCCATGTCTATTGAGAGAAAGAAAATATTTCTTACATTAGCTCTCAAATTCTGCAACCATATTGGATCCCACTGTAGTAAGTGCTTTACAAAAGTATGATAGACAAACACCATCTGAAAGACTATTTCTAGAGTAAGTAATGTCTAGATAATTTGGTGAAAGGGTATATATAAATAAAGTAGTTGTTATTAGTACTGAAACAGTGAAAGATGAATTTATTTTATATGTCATATACTACTGCAATGATTTCCCAAGAAATTAAAATAGTTTCTCTGAAAGATGTCTCCCTCTCATCCCTCCCTCTCTCTTCTTCAGAAATCTCTGCAGCTTTTGGGATGGAGGTGATTAAAGCTTTGGCAGGGAAACCCCAAGAAGATTTATTTTTTTTAATGGTAAGGATCAGAATGCTTCATCTTTTCATCCCAGTGCATTATGGAAACTGATGAGAAGGGCTATTGCTTTATCTGCTTGTCTTTAGTTTTTGTGGAACGTTTATGCAATACTAGTGGAGGAGCAGTGGAAGGAGGAATAACAATATATATTTAGAGATTATAAACCTCCTTGTGAAAGTCTTTAGTCCAGTTCTGGTCTCTTTATAGTGATCAGGAAGCCTGAGCTGACTTTGGTGAAGTATGGATTTCACCTCTGACATTTAAATGCCACTGTTGCTCAGAGTTACTGAGAATACAGAAAGTGCATTACAAAATGAGAATAACCTTTGCACCAACTGCAATATCCTCCGATGACATCTCATCATTTTTTATTTTCTTGTTAATGTCAGAGTGACCACTTGAAAGACCCCAAAGGTCTAGGTGATATTTGCACAAGTTTCGACATGATCATAAAGATCAGATTCTAAAACCTCCTCAGAAACCTCTGCCTTAATGTTCCTTTATCTCTTTTTCTTCACATGATTTATTCTTCCCCAGTAAGTTGGACTGTATATTGTTGACTGTATACTGTTTTTTACCTCAGCAATTCTTCCTCTGTATTTTTTCCTGTATTTCTGTTCATCTCGTCAGAAGTTTCCTTCTCTGGGAGGAGCTGAGCACGCTTAGATGGAAGGCATGATTGAGGTGGCAGAAGAGCAACACTACAGCTAGGGAACATATGTTACAGCTTAGGTGTGATGGAGAGAGGGGTGGCATTTTGACTGGGGAGAAAGGGTTTGACTCACTTTTCTTACAGATGCAGAGGGAATAGTGCAAATTGTGTTGCAGCTCAGGAACGCACAGAAAGGTGGTGGTGAGAGCAAGTGTGGGAAGTACTTTGTTGCCAATTCTTTCACTTTCTTTCATTCATCTTGTGCAGCAGAGCTCTACATTCTCTGTGATAAAAGGTCATTGTAGTGACAAAGCACACTTTGAAAGTGTGATAAAGAACACGATCTTCAGAGACTGAAAGCTTTTCCCAAGAGTTTCCCATAAAGAAAGGTGCAGATAACATCACTTCAAAGCTCTGGCTAGCTCTTCACACAATGCTGCCCACCACAGTCTGCTTTCACCTACATAAACTCAAGTGTGGGGAAAAAGTTTTACTCTTATGACTAGCTTTTTTATGGATTTTGGAGTTTAGTTGAAAAAGAAATGTTTTTCTCTGTCAAAATCTGTAAGTACATTAATGTTCTGCTTTCACTGCCTCTTATCATCTGAGGTTTATCCGAAGTTTCTAGCAAAAGGATTTTCAGTGTTTGCCAGAAAAAAATGAAAACAGGAATATTTTTCAAAGCAATTTCCTGTGAGATTAGAAAACAAAACATTAAACATTGATTCAAAATTCAAAGCTGAATCTTTAGACAGCACCAACAAATATGAATTATCATAAATGCAGCTTTTCTTTGGTCAGCTGGAATGTCCTTTCATGCAAATTCAATAATATTCCTATTTCAAACAGGTGAATAGTTACATTTTGAATGCATTTTCTATTAAGGGAATCCTGTGTTAAAAGATCTTGCTATATAATTTTGAACCACTTCTGAAATAGCCTAGATTTCTTATGAGTGGGTTAAATTCCTGCTTTAGTTGAATATGCTGACTTTATTAGGTTTAATTTATATCAGTATGTCTGTATTGAAAAAAAAAAAGCATTTTTTTCACTTGTAATACTTCCTAGATAACAGAAGATCAATACTTAAGGGAAATAAATGCAACTCATCACATCTTCTTTATTAGCTTTATTTATTACAATGACATGTCAAAAAAAGGAAATATTTAGAAGATTTTTAGACTGGGCAAGAGCTTCACAGTGGAAATGTAAGTCATTTAAGGCACTTTTCACTGTGCTGTTAATGAGTAAGTACAAAAAACATGAATTCATTGGATCCAGTAATTTTTGAGTATGTACAAGAATTAATATGTGTAAGCTGTCAGTGAAGTGTACTGCAAGAGAAAGCCTTCTGTGCTTTTTCTTATGTTGCCATTGAATGAACTCTCCTGGCTTTGCTAGCTAATTAATGATGATCGTAAATGCAGCTTCTTAGGCTTGGCCATGGCAGAGGCGGAAACATCTGCCTACGCAGAGGTGACATTGTCTGGCTTAAGTGTAGCAAGATGGACTTCCAGATCTCTGGTTTTCAAAAGAGAGATCTGCAGTACCACTAAACTGCAGGTAAATGTGAACCAGAATGACCCCTTGGCAGCAATTCTAGGGAACAATGAGCATCTTATGTCCTAGACAATTGTCTCTTATAAGTACATTTTTGCTTATTGCAAACTGAATAATCTGAGATCTTTAAATCAAAATGATAATGAGGATTCCAAATCATTAAATTGTACCCTGAAAGTAGATATAGCTCTAGGTAAGTGAAATACAGCCCCAAATACTATTTCATTCTAATGACAACAGTAATCCTTTTGTGTCACTCAGGTAGTAAAGCTCAGGTGTGTTATTAGAGCTCAGGGCTAGATACCAGAGTCTGTCTACATGCAATTGGGATGTTTGAGACCTGGTTTTTTTTTGGATGCTAATTATTTTTTTTAGCTTGCTACAGGTTCTGCAGATATTTGGTATTTACTTTATATTTGTAGCAAAATTTACAAACAGAAGAACAGGATATTGTTCATATTACTTGCACAAGTGAAGAATCAAGATAGACTAATGACATTTGAAACACTTTTGGAGGATTTTAAGTTGAAGAAGATTTAGTCTTACTAATCCAAATTCAGAATTTCTTTGAAGCACTTTTAGTGGGGTTTTTTTCTCTCTTTTTGCCTGGCAAGCTCATCAGATCCTTCTGCCCAGAGCTCATCCTACCTATTATTATCTTGATCCTCTTCTCTGATCAAAGTTTCCCTGTCTATGACTTCCAAAAGTCTTTGTAAGTTATCTTTCAAGTGAGTCCAACTGCTGGTTCTCAAATCTGCAGACTGACTGCACAGCTGCTCTAAGTTTCATGCATGCTCTCTGAAGCTTCCCTGCATATGAAAAAGTTCTTCCTTATACTCTAAGGAGAATTATTATTTCATTTATTTCATTTATTTCTGAAAAAAGAACAGCATGTACCAAAGTGTCTGACAATTGAAGACAATTAAGCAGAGGTCTGGTTGGAGGGGCTGGGAGAAAAAGAGATGTTTGACGAAAAAACTCTGAATCATCTCCTGAATATATTGGAAAAACATTTTAAAGATCAAAAAACTATGTGAAATTAATTAATATTGTGGTGGTTAGACTCTGACTGGACACCAGGTGCCCACCAGAGCCTCTCTATCACTCCCCTCCTCAGCTGGACAGGGGAGAGAAAATGTAGAGGAAGTCTCCTGAGCTGAGTACAGCAAGTACTGAGCAATTACCCTCATGGGCAAAACAGAGTCGGCTCAGGGAAATGAGTTTAATTTGTTACCAATAAAATGCCAAATCTTAAAACATCTCTACATGTCTACTTTCTTCCCAGGCTTAACTTTACTCACAATTTCTCTACATCGTCCCCCACAGTGGTACAGGGGGTGGGAGAATGAGGTTTGTGGTCAGTTCCGCACACATTTTCTCTCCTGCTCCTTCCTCCTCACGAGGACTCCTCACACCCTTCCCGTGCTCCAAGGTGGGCTCTTCCAGTGGCTGCAGTGGATATCTTATCCACCATGGACCTCCATGGGCTGCAGGGGTACAGGTGCCTCAAATTTCTAGGTAAAAAACAGAGATCAAGGTAAATCTTTTAATTAACTTTCACTATCTTAATAATTATCTCTCTTAAAAAAAAAATTTAACAATACTTTGCATTAAAAGAAGTAGATTGGTCTACTGATTTTTGGGGTGTCTGCTCGACTATTTGTAACAATCTTTCATCATGAAAAAGTAAACCAGAGGGCAGCTACACAGTGTGCAAAGCTGATGACTATCTGTGGAGATTCAATTGTCTTAACTTTAGCCTTTTAAAAGTTAAGTCTGTAGACTAAATTACTCATATGCTGTTCCCTCTTCAAATAGACGGGATAAAAGTGCCTCTGGATGGTAATTGATCCCATTTTCAGATAAATCATTGCAGATGTTATCTAGAAATGCCAGTCTGACTTCATTATCTTGCCTCAGGCTCCCTCTATAGTCAATTTCCCTGCAAGTTCCTGACAGGTCTCACTGGCATGTGCTGCAATGCCCACTGTTTGTCTGAATTCAGAACTGATCTTCTAAAATTCAGCTGTGTTCTAAAAAAAAAAAAAAAAAATCAGCCACAGCCCAGGCCTCTGGCTATATGATAAAACAAAAACTATAAATTCTGTCAGAGGTTTTAGTGAAGGAGTAAGAATTCAGAGATACTTAATGCTTTGTCTGTATGGACAGCTACATTCTTTGCTAAACCTGAAGGACATTTGGGATGCTTTTTTACATGTCCTGTGTCCCCCAGTGAGCTGTGTATGGAGCCAAAGAATGTGACCTTTGGGACTGGGATTTTGTATTAGAGCCAGGTACCTTAAAGAAAGCAGGATATAGTCCTCTGTTGTGTTCATCGCCTAAGAGCCTGCTGGAGCCTGAAAGCCAAGGAATTTAAGTATCTGCTCAGCACAGCTTTCAAATGAACAAAATTTGATTGAGACTATTCCATATTCAGTGAAGGAGCAGAAGAATTAGAATGCAAACTCTGTACACAGTAAAGTTTCCCAGAAGGGACGAGCGGGAGTGAAATGACTATGAATTTTATTTTGTTTTTCATTTGAACCAGAAAGTAAGTCTTTTCTGATTGTGTTGGAAATAGTGTGGCCAGCAAGACCAGGGCAATGATCATCCCCCTTTACTCAGCACTGGAGAGGCTGCCCCTCAAATCCTGTGTTCAGTTTTGGACCCCTCACTACAAGAGGGACATTGAGGTCCCAGCATGAGTCCAGAGAAGGGTAACGAAGGTGACGAAGGGTCCGGAGCACAAGTCTGATGAGGAGTGGCTGACGGAGCTGGAGTTGATCAGTCTGGAGAAAAGGAGACTGAGGGGAGACCTTATTGCTCTCTACAGCTACCTGAAAGGAGGGGACTCTGAGGTGGGGGTTGGCCTTTTCTCCCAAGTAGCAAGTTATAGCAGGAGGGGAAATGTCCTCTTATTGCACCAGGGGAGGTTTAGATTGAATATTAGGAATAATTCCCTCATGGAAAAAGTTTTCAAGTATTGAAACAGACTGCCCAGGGAAATGGTGGAGTCACCACTTCTGGGTGTATTTCAAAGATGGGTAGATGTGGTCCTTAGGGACATGGTTTAGTGGTGGATTTGTCAGTGCTAAGTTGAGTTGGACTCGATCACAGAGGACTCTTCCAATTCAAACGAATCTATAATTTCATGTTGTCTTACTGAACACCACGACCACTTGACAAACAAAAGTCTGTGTCACCGAAAACTGTATTTCTGTTCCACTAAAAGTGCTAACGTCCACCCCAAAAATGTGTGCTAAAGGGTAAACTAGAATATTTGTACCATTTCTCACCATTGACTTGGTTTTATATAGAATTTGGCTGAGCACCAAAAAGGGAGATGGGATTAGTTATTAACGGGTAGAAAAGTAATAACACAATTTTCTAGACAGATATTATGCAGTTCATATATGTGCTTTAGACCATAGGGGAAAAGATAATGAAAAGAGGAACAGCAAAGCATATTAGTCAAATAGGACAGCATCTCTGCATTCTGTGAATTGGACAGTGTCATTTGAAAACGTCAGTGACAACACATAAGCACAGAGGTGTGTTTAAGGCTACTTCACATAGGGTTGAAACAGCACATCTTGGAAAAACTCCATTTGGAATAAATACAGTAGCTGATTGTTCCCATGGGAATGTTTTGCACAGGTACCTCTCTGGACACAGAAGTATTTGCTCTGAGACCTCCTGTGACAGTTATGAACTTCTTCAGAAATCTGTCCTCCAGCTATGACCAGAATTTTGGAGGCAACAAGCCTTGGTTCAACAGCCTGAAGTAAGGATATATTCACTATAGGAAACAGCAGTTTCAGAGGAAGTTTATCTAGACCCCAGAACATCTCTCAGTGAAAGATTACTATTTAAACTAAGTACTTACACACATATAATGAAAACTGAAGGTAATTTAACTTTCCTGTTTGCCTCTACACTCATGAAAAGCAATCTTTACATTACTCACGCTACATTTCCCACTAACCAGATGGCAAGAAAATCAGAAGCTGTGGCAAGAGAAGGGTTTTTATGAATATTAATCTGAAATGCTAACAATAGAGGCCATAAAAGAGAAGCAAGAGGACAGGCAAAAAACTATGGAGAGGCTCTGAAGACACAGGTTGAGCGTACTTTGTGAAGACAGGTGGGAATCATGAGTATCCTTAACAAATAACTCTTTCTGTTTGGATTTCTGGTGGAGTTTTTAAGCTCTCTTTTACTTGAAATGATTACATTGAACTATTCATGTAGTCTCTGGACTTCCAAAATAGCATATTTCTTTAAGAGTGGGGACAGAAGAGAGGTTAATTGGGGTTTTGGTCTCAGTTCCCATGTTGATACTTTGTGTATGTTTGTGCTTCCTGCTTTTCTATAGTGCTGCATTTTCTCATTTTAGGCTCATTGGTGGTATTTCTGGCACCATGGTGCATGTCTGTCTTCAACTTGTGTGAGAAATGAGTATTATGTTTAAACCTTTGACAGCTCCACTCATGCATCTGCTAATGCAATCACTGGCATCATCTCTCTCAGACAGATTCTTTCTGGGAAGTGAGTTGGGTGGGGTGAGATGGCTTTTTTTGTTGCAGGAGTTCTAGGGCCATTCCTGTCCCCCTTGATAGGTTCTTTTCCTGTCAGTAGTGCAGCTGGCTTTTGTTTGTCCACTGACATGTTCCTTCCTTGTATCAGAGCAACAAGTTTGGTCCTTCTCTCTATCAGTAAGTGGTCTTCATTATTGGAGCAGCTGATGCTGTGTAAATGGTCTTTATTCTAATATAGCACTTATTGTTTCTTTAAGAATTTTTTTCTATAAAACCTGTTCAGTTGCATGATTGTGCATAAGAATATGTAAGGGTTCAAGAATAAAAAAGAAAAAGAAAAGCCAAAAAGGAGTATGGCATGGTGGCTCCCAATAGTATTTTGTATATTCTGTTACGGAATGTGCCAGCTCTCACCCATGAACTGAGATGCAAAATTGCCATGGGAGAATGAAACATCTTGGCAGAGGTGCAAAGCACCTCTCTCATCTAGAAGAGAAGCAGGCATGAGATTGTGTCTGATATGTAAAGTCTTTATCATAGAATCATAGATTGTTAAGATTGGAAAAGACCTTCAAGGTCATTGAGTCCAACCTTTATAATTTATGGTTAATATCCCTTATCTTACAGTAAACAGTTTTGTAGCTGTAGATTCAGTAATAATTTGGGAATAATTTTTAACTGTAATTTATCAATAGTTCAAGGCTCTTATTCTGTCCTGTGCTCTTTTTTTATTTCTGCTGCTAAAAGGGTGGGTAATAATTGACCCAGACTACTTCCTCGAGTATTTCTAAACTGCAGTGCCCCTTGGGGGCCAGATGAAGCGGCTTTATACCTAGATTTTCAGCATACCTACCAGCACTGCACAGGAGCAGTGAAGATGCTCATGGTTTGTTTGGTCCATTGAGATTTACTTCTAGGTACAACTTTAGAATATTAGAGCCAACTAAGAAAAATATTAGGAACCAAAGATTTTTTTTTTGGAACATCTCACTGCTGGACCTCTAATATGTTTTTTCTATGCAGGCATTCTTGGCCAAAATAGTCGATTTTGTTCCTCCCTTTTTCAGCCCAGTCCAGCATCAGAAACATGCCTAGGATGGAAACTATGAAAACTAAACCCAAATTTAATCAAAGTGAGGAGATGACACTTCACATCCAATGTAAAACTGAAAATCACACACAATGGATTAAATCTGTAGGACTAAATATTTGTTATAACATTAATACCTCCAGCCACTGCCTCTCTCTAACCTGCTAATACTTCTGAGTTGATAGCAAGAATTATTAAAATACAAGGTGTTGAAGAAATATTCTGCTATGATCCCCTGTGGAACAACCATGAGCAATGTGGAAGAACCACAAGCAAAAGTAGATGTGACACAGAATGGCAATTGGTCTGGATTGCTTGGTGGAAATAAAGGCTGATGTATTTCGAAGTGCATAGCACCCTGAGTTAGTTTGTAATGTAAAAATAGAGAGATTATTATTAAATTGTTTTCTCTTGCCTTTCTCTCAATGAGGCCTTTTGTTTGGCTGTTTCTGGATGCAATAACAAAGAAGTAAAAAATCCTTCCTCCCTCTAGAGTTTCCACTTCCCCTGAATTATAGCTCTGAGTACATCACGTCCTTTTAACTAATTTTTTCTTGTAGATGAAACGGCAGAGCTGCTGCTTTAAAATCTCCCTTTTCAGCCAATCTCTCTCTTACTTGACACTATGTTCTGTCCCAGGGCGCTGCTGTACTGACCCTTCATTCTGACCCCAAGGGCAGCTGTGTGCCTGCTGACTGCAAATCACTGCTCTGGACTCTGCCTGTAACTCCAGGGCCCTGCTTGTCTCAGCCCTGCTTGACTACAGAGCTCTCCTCACCATGAGATGTACCATTTAGTTTTCTTTTATCAGACCCTGTGAAGTGTGATGTCAGCTATAGATGTTTATAAAAGGCAAACTGGGAACCAACAATGCAGCAGCATGTTGCAGTGACTGCAATGTTTGGCTGTCCTTGAATGTGCTAAATTGACTCTCAAGAGTTGTGAGCTCTTCCCTCATGGCTCTTGGCCCTCTATAGCATCCATCTGTGTGTACATCCAAGCTTTTTAACCACACAATTGGTTAAAAGAAAGGACAGATTGTTGTCTGCCTTTCCAGCAGCTAATCATCTTGATGTGGTAAGGGTCTGGAAGCGGCACATTTGTTGATATGCCCGGCTTATCTTCGGCAGGATCCTATCCTCAAACTCCAATGTTTCTTTTGTCTTCATCTTTGCACAGTAGCTAAAACCACAGTCAGACTTTTGCGGATACCTTAAGGCTGGCCTTGCCCTATTATTAATGTCTTTTCAGACATCTTTTGTATTTATTCTTTTAAATAAGATGGAAAGACTCCCTGCCATGAACATGATGGATTACTGAAAGAATGAAAATTATGGCTATAGAGACATTACATAGCTTCTTAAATAGAAGTAAGAAACTGGTGTCTTCATGAAAGTACATTTGAGATATTAATCAGCCTTTCTTTCTTATGAAAAGCATCATTTCATGCTAATATCTTGCTGTAACATCATTTTAAACAATGTGGCCTAATTCTGTTATATTATTAGGTTTCATAAGACTGTGTGCAGAAAAAGAAAGGTGAATTAAAATGAAAAAAATCCTAGAATCATTACTTCAGCCTGTCAGTCAAAATCATAGCAATTTGTCGTTTACATATTAAAACACCTGTGTTTCTATAAAAATACGTATTTAGATTCATGAAGTCTGCTGTTGGGAATTATGTAGGAAGGATCATTAAGGCTGATCAGAATGTATGGACTCTAGCCAGAGACAACAAAACAGTCTGGCCTACTATAAATTCTGCAATTACTCTTGTGTAAAAGAGTGGTAGAGTTTCACAAATAAATTTTTCAAATTACCAAAAATTTTAATATGTTATTAAAAAAAGTTCTTATATAAAAATGAGATGTATGTGTTTCATGAGGAGTTAGAACCCTAACCAGTTAATTGCATGCTTTAACTAAATATGCATAATTTATAAAAGCATAGAAGTACTGTCAGAGACTGAAAATAATTCATGCCTCAAACATTGATACTACAAAAGGCAACAACCAGAGATGCCTCCCTGAAGACTGGGACTTTGGACCGAAAGTCAAGCTGCTGATTAGATAAAGGGAAAGCCCTTTTGTTCAATCACCTGAAACAAACAAGGCTGGGGGAAAAGGTATGCATCCCCAAAAAGCCAAAGCCACCAGCTGCGCTGAGAGAATCATGCCCGGCTGAGTTTGGGGTGGGGAGGAACACAGCTCGCAGAAGCCAGGCTTACAAACTGCCCCCCCAACCGAGTGCGGTGGGGGAGAGGAGATTTTTGGGTGTGTGGCATAACCTCTGGCCAGAGGTACTGAACATCCATCCTCAACTATACAAACTGGCCCAGCTGTGTGAAACCCAACCCCACAGGCCAAATCCACGGGACTTTCACGTGAGAGGCAGCTGAGACCATCAAAGACCCCCCAAAGCGTCCCCCTGGACACCTTGCACTCAGGACCACATGTGATGCAACAGATCCAAAGTCTGTTGCAAGAGACAATGGCAAACTCCAGGGACATGCCTAGACATCACCCCCTGGCTTGAGGGTATATTAACCCAGGGCACTCTGTGCTTTTGGGGGACCTTCACCATCAAGAAGACCGGCAGGAAAGAATCATCGGGATGCCAGTGGGACCCACAGAGCGGTGATACTCTTTTATTCTGCCTCTGTCACTTCTCTGTCCCCTCAGCCTTTTTCCTTTTCCTCCCTTTCTCTTCTTTCTCTCTCTCTCTCTCTCTCATATTTACTATCAAATAAAACCCATACTATTGACTGGCATATGGTCTCGTTTGCACCTTAATTCGGGCAGCGGTATTTCTAAGAACCTAATAATCGGATCATGACAAGTACCTGTCAGTTTATCACAGGCTTCAGTGGTTTGAATTTATGACTCCACTCGATTTGGTTCATTCTGCTGCTGCATTCTCTCAGAGTAAGCTCTATATTCAGAAGCTCAGCTTGGCCTGCCAAATTAAAAAATCAGTACAGAAATCTTCTTTCAGTTTTACACAAAAAAGGGCTTGTCTTTTTCATTGTAATGAGAACTCAAAACAAAGGATATTTACAAAGCATTTACTTTTAGAGGTCTTCTTTTTTAATTTAAAGAGAAAATACTTTTGTAACAGATTAAAAATCAATATTGTCCACAAAATCACCCCCTTCTTGCAGACCAGTGCAGGTATATAACTAAGGTTTTGGTGTTCTTTCTGTGTAATGCTCTACTTAAAGCCCTGCAAGAGTTAGCAGGTCAGGCTGGCTGCCCATATGCACCACCAGGTACTTTCTGCATGCAGCCTAGATGGGATTTTGAATGTGGACGGAGTATGAGGCAAGGCTGAGAGAATTGGGTTTGTTCAGCCTGGAAAAGAGAAGGCTTTGTAGTAGACCTAATTGCAATCTTCCAGTACCTGAAGGGAACCTTCAAGAAAGATGGTGAAGGGCTTTTTACAAGAGTATGTACCTACAGGACAGGGGGCCTAAAGAGGGCAAATTTAGATATTAGGAAGAAATTCTTGACTGTGGTAAAGCACAGGAACAGTTTGCCCAGAGGAGATGTGGGTGCCCCTTCCCCAGAAATGTCCAACATCAGGTTGGACAGGGACATGAACAACCTGGTCTAGTGGAGGGTGTCCCTGTCCATGGCAGGAGGGTTGGAACGAGATGATCCTTAAGGTCCCTTCCAACCCAGGCCATTCTATGATTCTGTGATTACTGGGTACTAACACTTTCTTTTTTAAAAGCTAGAACATTATGTTTTGCTTCATATGATCACGATATTATCCCTTCAGCACAGAATCATATGCTGGTTTGTTCCAGTGGAAGGTCAGGATCTAATAGGGATTTCTGGGAAATGTTTTTGTCTGTGACTGTAAGAGCACTGTTTGTGTTTCTCAGTTTGTTCCAATGAATATAGTTTAATGCCATCTCTTCTGTGGCCCTTCTATGCACTTATGTCACTTCCATAGGCTTTTTTTTTTTCCCACAGCACAAGTCCAATTTCTTATTGATTAGGTTTGATTTTGTGGAAAAATTGCTCACAGTGTGTCTTTGTTTCTGTTTCATCATATTTTCCCATAATTTACTTTGAAATAAACAGTTAAATAATTGTTTTCTTCATCTGCATTAGTAAGCTTTTCAATATAAATAAAAAACCTTTTTTAACAGTATCTTTTATTCTCCATCTTGCCCATTTTATAGGCTTATGATATGTCATCCTGTCATTAGTAAATAGGATGAATCCTGCTGTTTAATATGCAAAGTAATGGAACAGTCCTTTTCCCTGTACACAACACACAAATTTTTTCTATTGTGGGTAGTGTTTTTTAAATTTCCTCCTAGGGGACTCTGTGAAGTGGAATTTCACTAATGGACAAAGGGAGAAGAAACCAGGACAGGACCTAGATAGTAAGATGACCAATCAGCTTGTTGTTGTGCAAACTTCTCTCAGTTATTCTGCTGCTCCAGTGACTCTTAGCACATATAGGTCACCTTACTAAGAGCAGGGAGAGCTGCTGTTGGAAGACACAGATGTGACAAACAGAACAAAATAGTAGTAAATCTTTTATTCTTTTTTGGTTAAGCTGCTTTGAATTATTTATTTTGGGACAAGAAAGGCAGAATTAATTTGTGTGTCAGACAAGGTTGTGGAGGCTTTGAAAGTTTTTTGAAGATATTTTTCTTTGCAATGTCAAACTGTCATTGACTTAAGTGGGAGAGGTGATTGTGGGATCATGGAATTAAAGGAGAAGAAATAAAAAAATAACTAAGAAGTTTGCCAGTTACTACCCAAATTTGTGTTTTAACATAAGAATTTGAAAGACAGAGCTAGTCCAAACCAAACAGCACCAATGAAAATGTTCTTCATGTCTGCTGCCACTGCTGAGGCAGAGAGCAGCTCTGGTGGGAGCTGTGCTGCACTGAGGACCAGCTCTGCAGTCACTCAGCCTGGGCTGCTCTCTGCCTCGTCTGGACTGACTGCCAAGGTGAACTATGAGCCTCTGCACAAGGCAGCAGTGGGCTTTCAAGCTGTAGTGACCTCCAGATTTCTTCCAGAAACAACTCACAGTCAGTACAAAATAGAGTTTAATAAAATACATAAACCCAGAATAATAATCAGCTGGTAATTTCATGCCCTTGGGCTTTCCTTTCCCAGAAGATTCTGATTGTATTGTTAGTCTGAAACCTTGATGGGCAAAGTGATTGACTCAGTTCTTATTTCCTTCACCTCTTCTTGACTTTTAGAAGGTGATGTCTTATTCTTCTATAACGCATGTCTGCTTGGCTTAAAAATATTTTCTGTGGTACCCTACAAATTGATTCTTTTATATTTTGGACCCTTTTGGATCATTTATTTATTTTTATTTTATTTTATTGCTCAGTTCAGGATTTCTCCCATGACTCTCCACCCCACACAGACATGACGACATTATTGGTTAGAAAATACTCAAATCACATTCCTATTGCTTCTAGTTTTCAGAATTCAGCTCTTTAAATTTTATGTTTCTTACTTTATTTGAATGTTCCCAAAGTGTTTCTGTTGCCATGCACAATTTTATGATGAGCAACTTGTTTGACTGAACGTAATCCCAGTCCATAACACTTTTTATCATACTGGAGCTCTCCAATGAAGCAACAAATCAGAGTTCTGGTATTCTTTCAGTCCTCATGTGTGCTGCGAGAACTGCCAGGATAGTGTCTGTCACTTGATAAAGGTTGGTATGATGATTTTATGCCACTCTCAGTACTTAAATGCATGCTTCTTTCAGAGGTGAGGTTCATGTAAAATCAAGAGATCCCATCACTTTCAGCAGCCTCATTTCCCTCAGACAGACTCAATATCTCAAGAATTTGAGATTCAGCTTGTGTTACTGGACATGTCTTACAATCATTGTAGCTTGATTAGGTTTTACTTCAGACTGGACCAATTGGGTTCATATTAATTGAAACTCCCCATAGAGTCTGCATGCTTCCAACAGCATTTCCACCTTCAGCCCAGGTGCCTTTTCAAGCATCACTATCTAGCATGTTTTTTTCCTCATCTTTTAGCTGACCCTGGTAAGAACTAAGCAAAGTACTGGATTGAACATCCTATACAAAGGTCATAAAACTCTCTATGTCCAGCTATTTTTATTGAGAAAATTTTGTTGCTGTTTAGTTAATATCTGTACAATTGATCTCCTGTCAGAGGCACCTCACTTTGTATCACTCAAATAGGGTTTTAGAGTGAGACAGCAGGGTCATAGCAGATGTGTCTATATTATGGGAATTGCTACAGAATGCCGTAAATTGAAGGGTATTTTGTCAGAAGACTCAAACTCCATGTTTTTTTAAAACTAAAGTCCAGTAGATACCAGTAATGCCTAACTTCTCAGCTTGCACAGGCATTGAAGTTTCAGGTATTGTGTGTTCTCTAGTAAGCCCTTAAGTGCCAGCTACACCATGTGACAATAAAATACATGTCCCTTTGCCATCAGTCCCTGTGAGAAGATATACAAAGCCTGGCTTATTCTCTCTAGAAGTTGTTCTGCTTCTGAAACCACTATCATCCTGTATTTCTTTTCTGAACAGTATATTCTTGTTTCCATTTGTTCTGAATTTGTTTTCCTGATCTCAAGTACTAGGTTTTTTTGTAAAATGTATTTCCCACAAAACTTTTCTTCCTTGTTCTCTGACACTTGGATACTTTTTAAAACACTGGCTGATGCTGCAGTACTTTTCCATGAGTTTTCAACATTTTATTTAACATTTAACCTTTGCAGAAGCCTTACAACCCACTTTTAGAGTGACAGATCCTATCTCTGCACAATCTCAGCACTATTGCTTTGCAATGTACAACAGCTAGAACACTCATGGACTCCAGCTTGTATTAGTTTACTTGGATGAAGTTTCCCAAGATTATGAGCATTTTTTTCATTAATAGTGCATTTTTTTTCATTACTCTGTACACATCTCTGTACAAAACTTCAGTTCT
This sequence comes from Orthonyx spaldingii, assembly GCA_013397795.1. Taxonomy (NCBI): domain Eukaryota; kingdom Metazoa; phylum Chordata; class Aves; order Passeriformes; family Orthonychidae; genus Orthonyx; species Orthonyx spaldingii. The sequence continues at coordinate 635,902 of VZTJ01005853.1, forward strand.
TTCTGGAGTGTCTCCCTGGAAAGGTCTGTTCATCATGATACCCTGGGCTGATTGAAACGTCTCTTTAGAAGTAAAAGGAAGGTTGTATCCCTGTCAGATTTGAGGAACTTCTTTGCAGACTTATATTGTTTTGTACTGAAGAGTTTATTACAGTCTCTGTACTGTAATAAGTTGCAATAGAAATATCATTTTATAAATAAACCCAAAGGCTATTGCACAATGCAGTTGAACATACCTAGAATCAAATCAAGTGTGATTACATTATATTGAGCTGGCACTTGGAAATCTGTGATGAAATTCGGAAAGGGTAATCTTGAGTCACTATCCACCTACTTGAATTTAATTTACATCCTGTGCCAGAGTGACTGAGAAAGTGAATTGGATGTGTGCTGGTCAGGAATCTAGAAAATGTCTTACCTCCAAATATCTTCTGTACTAGGAATGGACAAACCAGAGAGTTATTTATAAATTAGTACACCTTGTCTCACTGCCCTTCAACAGGCAAAGTAGCTTTTAAAATACAGAGTATTAAAAAAAAATCCCCACCCCTTTTTTAACTATGTAAGTTTCAGTTAAGGCTAAACAAATAAGAAAAAATAAGTTTTGGATATTTTCAGGATCAGGAAGGGGAGAGAAAAATGGCTTACCTTGCCAAGATTCATCTTTTTGGTTGTCTTCAGGGTGACAAACCTCAAGTGTCTACTTTTTCTTTTCTTCTTTTCTTTCCCCTACAGTATAAAATAAAGCAGATTCCTTATGGATACCGAGAATATAAAGCAGGTTTTGTTGCTTATTTTTCAACTGTGCGGTTTCTTCAATAGATCCACCAGTTTCCAGTGACTCCCTCTTCATTCATTAGCCCTACAAGCATTTTAATTTGGGGGGTTTGGTTAAACAAATGACAGAAAATAACAACCATTTTTCATTGGTTTTTTTTCGCAGCTTAGTACTCCTCTCACAGGGTTTGTTTTTCTCATGTGTATGGTGGCATAGGGTGGTTTAATATGGTCTATTGATTTGACTTTTTTATATCAAGGTACCAGAGATGACATATCTGTGACTCATGCCCACAAAACTGTGATGGGTGCATGCTGCAGTGTAAGGTCTTTTTTAACATATTTAGAACATGTTTGATGTGGAGGGTCCCTAGATTGGCAGAAATCATGAACAAGACAAGAAAAATTGCTGATATTTCTGATTAGTGGCTGAAAGTAAAATGAAATATGTTGCTGAGCATGCACTGACACTTGAAGTCCAGAGAGATCATGACATTAACATAAACAGCTCTGCTGTTGCCTCATTTGTATATAATCCTTTTAGTCAACTGTGAGACGGAATTTGAGAAGCAATGAGCCCATTTTTTTAGGAGAAGCTAGGGTCTTTGGCTTAGCAAGTATATTGAGAGCTAAGAGGGGATATGATTGTGAAAATAAATGAGATTCAACATCAGGTTATAACTAAACTTAAGGACAAAGTCGTCATAGGAACAAATGGCTATAAAAAGTTTACTGACAGGTTAAGTCTGGAAAATAGAAGCATCATGGTTTTAAACAATCTGTTTGAGACAGAAAAAAACCCCAAACTCACAAAACCCCACCTTCAAATTCACAATGTAACTTGTTTAGGGGATGAAAAGCATAAAGCAGGGCAAAGATGTTACAGGATATCATTCAGTGACTCAGGACTCTTTCAGTTCCTCTAGTCCTAAACATAACAAAAGACATTTTTACCTGATGATAATGAACACTAGACTGAACTCATATTGCTGACAGCTATCAAATTATGAGGATATGAGGTGCTGCTCCCAGCAACGTGGACAAAACCTAGAGTGACTAAAAGCAACTGTGCAGGTCTAGGTCGCGATTTATCCCCCAGGTCTGGACTGGTCTTGGAGCTGATGGGATCTCTGTGACTTTAGCAAGTCCTGGCATACAGGAACCTGCCATGTATTCGGAGGCTGAGGCAGAGGCACAGGTGCTGCTCCGCCTGTCCCTGGGTTCTCAGCCCTGTGTGCAGTGAGGAGCGAGTGAGCAGCACATGCTTTGGAGAGTTTCCGTGGGAGCACTAAATTGGGGAGTACCGTTCCTAAATCATGACATGTTTTCTGTAAACAACGTGAGTAAGGTGTCATTTCTGTTTTCTCTCTCATCTTTGTTGTTCTAGGAAATAGAATTACTTATACAAGTGGATTGGGAGGCATTTGTTGGTTTTCTGGGAGTTTTTTCTCATTTTGGGGAAATATTTATATTTTTTTTTACGTGTCTCCCCTTGACTGCCATTCTTAAGTTGCAAATAGATAATTTGTTCTTTTCTCCTATTTTGTATGTAAGTGGTGGTACAGGGATGTTGATTTCATCATTCCTCATCTACCTTTGGATGTCTGGCCCAGCCTAAAATATCTTAAATTATTACAAGTCTGCAATTAGACTTGGCAGCTCCATTGTTTTACAACAGGTACAGTTGCATCCCTAATCTTTAACTTCAACAATACCTGCAGTAACTTCACTTCATGGCTTTGTTCTGCCTGCGATGACTAATTGCATGGGCCATAATGCGTAGTTAATGACCTCTTTTCTATACTTCTCCACTAATATCATACCTGTCTCTTCTGTAGAATGAATGTTCCCAGTTTTATCAACCTTTGATCTCATTGGAATCAATTTTCTGCTTTCTCTTTCATTTAGGTGCAAGTGGCACTCAAAAAAATACCCATTCAACCATGAAGTTGGACCACGAAGTACACAGCAAAATAATTCCAGTTGCAAAAGCTGTTTAAATATCTAAGATTTCCACCCCAAAATTGTTCTCAGCATCTTCAAAGACTCTTATTTTCCCCAAACTGAGATGGAAAAAAATTAAAATACTGGATTCACAGGTGGAATGGAAATGTCTAGAAAAAACATGATGAGTCAGAGCTGACCTTGAAATGTCTGATTTGGATTTACTGAGCTAAAAAGAGACTCTCCTTTGTGTCTGGATTTGAAAGAATGTCTGAAATTGGTTCTACATGCCCACATTAACAAAAGCAGTAATTCAGGGATTTTAGGTCAATTTCCCATTTCTACACCACCGGCACTGGCTAAAAACTCTTAGTGAGCTTTAATAACACAATAACATCAAAAAAGACACAGATATTGCCAGAAGAGAATGTATAGGCATAAATAGCTCTGCCTTTGCTTCACTGCAGGCAGGACCAGCAATAACAAACATGTCCTGCTGGGCAACTGAACTCTGCTCTCCTGGCTTCCACACCCAGAGAAAATAACAAACATATTTGGGCTGACCCACATCATTAAAGAAAATGATTCACACAGCAGATCTGGGGGAGGAAACCACACAGAGACTGGGAAGGGGTGGTGGGAATGTTCCCCCACTTGAGCTTTAGAAATAGTGGGAAGTGTGGCTGTCCCCTCACTGCTTTCTTTTGCTCATTAAAAACTGTAACTGAGCACCTGTGAAAGTCTTAGTGTGATGTATTCCATTTCTTGAGGAGAAACTCAGATATCTGCCTAGAGAATGTGGTTTCTGACACCTAGGATGTCCTCATTTTTGTCATTCATAAGGTTTCATGTGAATTCATAAGGATTCACATGAATTGGTGGTTATAACAAATAAAAAAGCTGTGCAAATATGAAGACAATTTATTTGTTGAGTTTTCATCATCTTGCTGAAATCAATAGAGCCATGTATGCAAAAAATCATATGAACCTTAGCTACTTATGACCATACAGCTTCTCATAACCTTAGCTAATGGAGACCCTTCTCTGATTTTCAGGTAAATTCTTTTGAAAATATTTTTATTATGATTTTCTTCACAGAGAAAGAAACTCTCTAATACTGTGTCATAGGAATTCTTATTCTAAAGTAATTTTATGATAAATTTAACAGGATACTTCTCTCCTTCTCCAACCTATGTTACATCCCCAATGGTAAAAGCCCAGACTAAGACAAGCAATAAAACTTCCTTCCCACTAGCCACCAGCTGGAGGATACATTTAATTTCTTCTAAATAAGATAGGTACTGTTGCCAGGTCCATATCACTCTGAGTATTTGTTTAAACTTGAAAGGGATTACTAACTCAAAGTTAACCTAAGTGTGGAACCCAGAGGTTTGAAGGCTGGGAAGTCTAATCATCATTTGACCCCTTTGTTCTGCATGAATGGATGATATGTTTGTATTACTTGGTCTGTCCCTTTAGTTCCACAAAGTTACCCTCAAAGAACAGGCTGGAGCTCGCTGTAGTTGGAAAAATATCAGCATGTTTCTGACATGCAAATATTGTCTTGTGTAAGAGAGAAAGTTTTATCTCTGAGCTGTTTGTTAAGAGCCAGGACACAGGAGTCCACTCTTGGTTCAGTATGTACCTCAATCAGGAGAGTCTGAGCTGTCTAGTTTGTGGGGTTTTTTTCACACAAAAAGAACAATAGGTACTACTCTCCTTAGCACTTTGGGTTCTAAACTGTAATTTGCTCAGCAAAACAACTTGTTTAGCTAAATCCTTCAAAAAAAGTCATATCATCTGATGTGGAAATACCAAGAGATGACAAAGCTCTTCTTATTACACTGTTTGTTTAGTCCTTTAAGAAAATTAGTCATCAGCTTCACTGAAAATTCATTTTAGTAAGAGCTATCAAAATCTATTTATTCTTTGTATTTCTTCCACACTAGACTGAAGAACTCCTTACAATTTTTACTATTCTAAATTCTTTTGCATTTTCTTACTATAGAATTAGATAATGAATACTGAAAATTGCTTTTTGGTTTCTCTTTGACAAACTTTAGGAGAACAATCTATTAAGCTTTCTCTGTAAGAGCTCTTCGCCAGCAGTCAGATCATTTTATCCATAATTTCTTCACCTTTCTCTACTGCCTAGTAAAAATGACAGCGAGAAAATACATAATTTGGAAATTGCATTTTTACAAAATATTAAAAGCCTTTTGAAGAGAAATACAGTTAAAACACTAAAAGCATGCTTATCTTACACTTTGCGGTGATGTGAATGGTCTAGTACAAAGCAGTTAAATCTCAGGCTTCATGCAGTTTTTCTACTGACGCATTTCTTCATTTTTGCAAACAATTAGCCTTGCTTTTAATTATGTGTGTTTACAGGTAAGTGGCAAGAATTCACTAATGTGAATTCTTATCTCAGTCAAAACTAGCTTTTCAAATGCTTAGGAAAAATGGTGTGACAATGCCTTGGTTTTAACAATTTAGAATCCAGTGAAAATTGTTTAAAAGTCTGTACTAATCTATCTGTGATATGAAAGTAATAGAGGCTTTTGTAACACTTCTAAAGAAAATTGGCACCCTTTTCTATTCATATGAAGACTATAGTGTCTGTTTCATGTCAGATACAAAATAAAATTTTTGATTTGTCACATGATTGTTCTAATGAAATATATTGAATAGCACAGCTTTACAGACTTGGAGACCGACAGCCAGAAAGAGAGGTTGACAACATTCTATGCTCTCTTTCTCACTTAGTTTCACCCATTCCCCCTGCCTCTCCAACCTCACCAGATCTTTTGAAATTGCAGAGAATACTTGCCAATACTTAGTGGCAGATTTCATTTCACAAAATCCATGTGAGTTAATTCTGCTCTAAATATTTCTCCATCACATTGGAAAGATGTCATGAGCATTAGATAATATGAATTGCACATCTATCCCCTGCTCCTACTTGATCATTAAAAACACAATTTTGCACTCCATACCCTACTGGGTGCTGACATTGTTACAACCCGATGCCCTTTCTGCCTGAGGAGCAGCGTGAGATCTAAGTAGTCTGTGCCACTGAAAACTTAATTATACTTATGCTTTTTCTTGCCTGAGCTGACAGCAAGTTGAAACCTTTGGCAGGTGTTTCATTTCCATAACTCTCTGTGCTCTGCACTGTGTCTCCTACTGTGAACTCACACAGTACATGCTTGTCTGATGATTGTAATGAGAGAGGCTCACTGAGGTGCCTTTCCTGCCTTCTGTGATTACTGCTGGTGAAATAAACAGCCTCGTATCTGGCTAGCTCACTTTCTGCTTGTTTGTGCACATAAGCATAGTAGGGGTTTTCTTGCAGACAGGAAGTAAAATTTGTAGGACAAAAAGATATTTCTCTAGTGTCAGACTTGACAGAGCAGAGAAAAAGAGCGTGCTTTTGGGTGGAGAGACACGCTTTAAAGTGTAGCTGGATTGAATTAGATGGGATTTCTCAGCATTATTTATAAAGGAAGGGTCAGACTTATAGAGAGGATGATGTGAAGGGCACTCTTCTAGGAAGACTTCTAGCTGCTCATTGTAGCACACACGACACTAGTGTAAATAGGAAAGTGGACTGTTTACAGCAGAAAAACTGCAGGATGACATTTGATATCTCTGGGTTTCCTTGCCCACTGCTTGGAGGGGAAGAAGAATGACAACACAGGTAGGGTGCTGAACTTACTCAAGATAAGCTGTTTGCGATAAAAAGCCAGACAGACCTAAAGAATGTGTGACTTAATAAATATTGTGTGTTCTCTCATGAACAACAGTTGTGGGGCATAGCTGTTGGTTTGCTCTGTTTCTTTTTGGAAGAAGCAAGAGCAACCAGAGAATAGGGCGGAGGCAGGTGTGGAGGCAGACAGACAGGCAGACAGGCAGACAGGCAGGCAGACAGGCAGACAGGCAGGCAAATCTCCTAAAAACTCAAATGGTTACAGCTTGCTCTGCAAGTGTGGAGCAATGACAGCCTATTTACACATTTAACTGATTCAGCCAATTTACCAATTACCAGGCAATGCCAAGAGCAGTACTTAGGGCTGCTTGGTGGCTGCTGTTTCAGTTCTCAGTAGAAAAACGGTAGTAAGCGCTGCCCTGATACAAATGTGTGGAGAAACACTAGCTGAAGGCACTGTGGGGTTTGATAGACTCCTTGGGCCTTTCTCCTCCTTCTCAGTAGAATCTGCTTCGGGGCTGAGACAAGCAGGTAGGCTTCAGGTGACGTGGTGACCATGACTGCAGAAGCACCCACCAAGTTGGTTCTTTCCCCAGGTAGGGACCCCACCTGGGTTACTGCCACCAGTTGTGTTTTAACCCAGGCTCACAAGGAGATGGCTGTTCAATAAAACTGTATCAGGACACCACCAGCACAGTAATCTTCTCCATAGCCTGTCTCCCTTACAAACCACCTCTCCCCACACAGAACTGCTAGGAAGAAAGATGAGGATTTCTGAGCCGAGACAGAGCCATCCTTGCATCAGCTGGTGTCTGTTGTTGGTGATATCAAGCTGTTGGTATCAGTTTTGAAGCCAGGATTGGTTTGGGTTTTTTTGTTTGTTTGTTTGTTTTTCTATGTATGGATTGCAGGCTCTCCTCTCCTCTTATCCTTGCTTTCCTGTTCTTTTTTCTCCTTGATATTTTTCCTCTCTTTCTTTCATCCCAACCAGCTTCTGCACCCAGAATAAAAATTACTGGAGGGTTTAACCTGGGGAATTATGTTTACTTTGCTTTCCTGTTCAGATAAGGCTTACACAGTTAAAGAATAGTTATAGCTGCTGGAAGGCATTTAACACAGAGGATTGTTTCCAGGAGCCTTTGCTGAGCTGCCCTTAAGTGAGGGGAAACAAAAGTATCTCATTTTACAACTGCTAAAATTCACACGCTGTGCTGAGTCTAGGAACACTTCTGGGTTTACTGGTGTGTGAAATGTGTGTGCTCTGGCAAGTGAACTGCAGTTGTTGGGAGAAGCAGTAGCAGTCATAGCCCTCTGTGCTGGGAAGAAATCTATTCATGTGGGCTCTGATGTGCTCTCTCAGCACAAGCTTATGGTGATGCTATCTCAGAGAACAATATACCTTCCCTATACTTTTTCCCTTCTGCAAACAAGTAGGGAGTTTTTAATTTTTTTTTTTTTAGTTTCTTTCTTTCTTATTGTTTTTTAGTTGGTTGGTTGAATTCATGTTGGTTTTTTTTAAAGAATAACACTTTTCTGTGCATTTTGTTAGAACACTGATCTCAAACTCTTCCTTCTATTGCTGCAGTGGGTAAGGGCTGAGTAAACAGTCTATTTCTAAGCAGGCATAGTGAGTTCTTTCCTGTTATAGTTGGTAAATTTTAGTTGGTAAAATGTTTCAGAAAATTAGACAGCTAAGAATAATAAGCCAGTATAAAATTTCACTCAGTTTTGGGCTGGTTACCTTGTCACTATGCTATGCACACCCTATGTCTCATAAAACCATTCTCGTTGAATAAAAGGATTTCAAGTAATGTTAAAGCTCATGCCACAATCTGTTCTCATGCTTGTCCACCCTAATTTTTGGCAATACCCATATTTTACAGAAACAAATGTTCTAATTTCAGCAATGTGGCAATTGTTTTGTGTGCTATATGAAGTGCAGTGTGTCTTCTTCTGTGTTTAAGTCATTAATTCACATTTTCCCTTATTCTTGAAGTCTAGTGATTAAATATGACCTCCCATTTCAATTTCACAAACTACTATTGAAGTGTTTCTTTGACTTACTGGAATTGTTTGGTCAGAAGCCCTATATAATACATTTCAAAGAGATGGGAAGACAAGTAGAAGATAAGCAGGCTTTCTCAGAACAAAGAAATGTGCTTCAAATTAGGTCTATTTTGGTTACCATAGCAATGTAATAACACAGCAAAACTCTCTGCAGATATTATTCCAAATATCCTACCTTTGTAGTTTCTCATGGACATAGAAAGACCAATCACAATACTTTTCCTTGTCAGATCCCAAATTGTGGGAGTCAGGGAGCAGAGAAAATTCTTTTTTGGTGTTTCTTCTTTGTAGATTTCTATTAGTTAGTTTCTAAAATATTATTCTAATATTTTATAACAGGTCATATATTCATGTTTTGATTTCATTCCACATTATAGCTGGCATTAAAACTGGCATAAGCATGCAAAAATGTATTGAAATAAAGTAGAAGACAATAGAACCATGAAAGGAAACTGGTTGTATCTCAGATACAAATTACAGGGAACTGGGATATGATTGCAGGCTGTGTGCAATGCAAGAAGATCACTCAGAGGGCACTAAAGAAATTCAATGGAACATTGAAGTGCTGGCAAGGTCTACCACTTGAAACAAAACAGGACGTCAGACACATCAGTGAAAACCTGATTATTCACCAAAGCCAGGGTCAAAAGGCAATGATCAGACAAAAGGTTAGGGAGAGACTGACAGTCTGGGAGATTTCTTGAATAGGGAAGAGAATGTCAAGCAGGACTGGCTGTTGTCTCAGCTCAGATGGAAAAAGCAGACCTGTGTTGTCATAGAGTAAGAGACAAGCTGATGCTATGGTTCAGCTCACTGGCTCTCCAGCACAGGTCATACTGGGCTCCAAAAAAGTATTCCACTTGGATTGACTTGTTCTCAGACAGTTGTCTGTAGTAAAGTTATGTGTTGGTGAAAAGAGGAGGTTATAAATGGAACTATTTGGAGCCTACAGTTCTGTCAAAGGAATAACAGTAGGATAACAGCTCTGCATGATTCAAAGCCTTTGGCTGAACTTCAGAGCACCTTTTATTAGCCTGGCCTTTGTTTTCTGATTTGGTTTAGATGAGAATGCATCAGTGCTAGTGAGTCAGCTTATTGCAGTTAAAGTACCTGTAAGCTTGTAAATGCTCATCTCAGTGTGTTGAACTGCTGTTCCACACTTACAAATGATTACTGAGTTGTCATCTCTACAGCCATTTGGGTTCTTCTATTATGTTGAAAATTGGTCCTTTGTCTTGATGGACAAACCGTAGTTTTCAGATCTTACAGCTGATGATTTCAGCTGACCCCATATAAACTAAAAATCACCTAGTTCTCTGGAGCTGAGTCATCTTTAACTTTCCCTTATTTCCAGCAACCAGACATCAAAACACATACTTTAAAATCTCATAATGGAAATTGCTGTCTTTCTGACTCCAGTGATGAAGTTGGATTTGCCATACATTTCCTTTGCTTTTTCTTTTACCAAGCTGATCACGCTGATCCAATTAAACAATTGAGATTCTCATGCTTTCAAAATTTGATTTTGGGTTTTGACATTGTATTTGTGCCAATTTAGGCACTGTATGTGGTTTATGACTCTGCTGGTCCTGAATCCACTGAATTGAATCTCTTGTATTAACTCATTTTTTTACAGTGTGGTTTGAAAAGGATTTCTGTCATCATTGAGGCGTATGATGCAAGGGGATGGACACTCAAACAGGTGAAGTTCATGTCCCACAGAGTTTGTGATCTAAATTGGTGGTAGGTAAGCTCTGTTCCTGTTCCCTTTCAGAAAATGTGGCAACAATGGTTCCCCAGGCAATACTTTAGTTGATAAATTCATATCAATTTTTCTTACCATCAGTCAGTCGGGGCTCTCTGTTGTTCCTTTATATCTACACCAGAACAGAAAAGAATATGAAACGGCCAGTTAAAAAAGTGGTTCTATTCTGTTTTACATATAGCATTTATTTAACTCAAAAAAAATAAAAAAAAAAAAAATAAAAAAATCCACTAACCAAACCCAAACAAGAAGGAGAAGAACAAAACAAAACAACCAACCAAATTAAAAAAACCAAACCACAATGCACAAATGCATATCTTCCTGGCAAAATCTCTACCAAGGGAGAAAATCAACATAGCCCACCAGGGTGCTAATTTATCCAGCCATAATGTTCTCAGTGCCCTCATCACTTCACTATAAGCTCCTGAGAGAAGAGCTGTGAGCATTATAGTGCTGAGTCCTTACCTTTCTCTTTTGAACTCGTGTATGCACTGCAAATCTGTAATACCAAACTAGGGTAAGGTAAAATTTGTAAAACATCATGTAAAGACAGCATAAGCTTTTGTTACTCAGGGGATGTCAGCATCTTTTTTTCTTTGGGGAAATAAAAAAGAGAATGCTTATAGGTGAGACAAAATCTTTTTTCTTTAACAAAAAAAATTAAATCCATTAATAATATGAAGTTTGGATTTTCAGTCCTGCCAGTGTAGTGTTCAGACAGCACCAGTTCCTACCTGATTGTCATAAAGCCAGTCCAAAAATAATTTGAAGCGGGAGGAGCGAAGGGTACATTTTCAAATGAATTTTTGATTCTCTACTCAGTTTTTCGCCTGTAAGATATACCAGCTGTATATTTCAAATTCTTCTTCACAACCGTGTTACTTGGGCAGGATATAGAGAAGCAAGGAGAACCTATTCCTTCCCTCTTCTCCTCCCCCTTTAAAATAGTTTCCAAAATCTGGGGTTTCTAATTATTGCACAGATGCTTGAACTTACTTTTTAAGCCATCTTCAACCTACAATGTGTAGAAAGAAAGAAGTCTTTTGCTCACAGAGGCTGATTAACTCACTTTTTGTCTCTTCACTGGGATATTGGCATTGAAGGAATATATAAGAAACCTGAGCAAAATAGCCTGAAAGTAATAACCTGCTCATTGAAAGCCTCAAGGTAAAATTAGACTCTACATAAAAAAAAAATATGTTAAATATTCATTAACAAATATTTTAAAAGTGTTTCTTTCCTTGAAGCCACCCATCTATTAAGCTGCCCACCTTCCCCTGATACTTTTTCCTGCTTTGAGGGAAGTATTAATAGCACTGACTTCTGCAAGGGAAATGGAAAATTATTAACTTTGTGCTTTACGCTTCATGGTTAAAAAAGAGACCAGCAAAAAGTCCCCATGTTAGACTGTTACAACACGAGTTGATCTTATAATTCTTGTTGTGCTTAAAACTTACAGCTGGTGTCAGGCACTGAAAAGAATGTTTTACTTGCAGACTTATAAACTAGAAAATGGATTACTGCTAAGACCATGAAGCTGCCATTGGCTCATTTTCACTTTTAAAAGAATAACAGTGAGTTGTGATTTTTTAGTAGCAATTTTTTTATTTAGTAAATGATAGTAAATATCCTGAGTTTTAGCTATAAGACCCAGTAAAAAGACAATGTCTGATTTCAGAGCTGCACAAAGATCACTGCTGGATGTTCAGTGCAACAGCACCCTCTATGTCTGATGACTTCTAAATGCATGCCTTGCTCCAATGTGCACAGAGCCTGGTGACAATATCATTTCTGGTTGTCTGTGGGCCTCTTGGTCTGACCTCAATAGCTCACAAAGATTAAAAGCGAATTATAAACATAACAGTAATTAAAGATGTGAAGTACAAAGTAAAAAAGAGCAGTAGTTCAGCACAATTATTTGCCTGTTATCTTTCTTTTGTTTAGTAAAAAACGCCTATTTTGCTGGCAAAGGAACTGAGACAATGCAATTCCTGCTGCCTTTAGTAAAGGATTTGGTGTTATATGTCATGAAAGTTACTTATCTTTTTGTAAAGTAACAGTGCAAAATCAGACAGGAACACTGGAAAAAATATGTAAAAAAAGAGGAAAAATAGCAGACTTGTTTTTTAAGAGGGAAACAAAGGTATCCTTGTTGTCTCAGGTTTTTTTTTCTTAATAAGACTCTTTGAAGTTTGCCACCACATGAATGAGGGAAAATCAACTTAATTTTTATTCCCTCTCAGTAAAGTTAGTGTTTCACTTACTCTGTCATATTTTTTGGTGAGGAGAGTAAACAGCAAAACCTCTTGGCCATAAAATGGTCAGAGAGTGTGGAAGTTTTCAATTAATATTTTTGGCCCATTGATTTTCTTATAGATAGTAGACGAACCCTCCAATAGAACATCTGGATGTTGCCAGTGTTTTCTTCTCTGGTGATACCTTTACCATAAGTGACGTTTTTTTATTGAAGAGTGAAGGTTTCCTCTTCTGTAGAAACATTTTGGTTATGGTGCTGTTTGTGTATGCAGTGGCTGTACATTTGATTTATTATTGTCTCTAAAACTGATGTATTTGCTCTTGGATTGAGGTAACAAGAGCTGTCAGAAAGCTTTTGTCATTTTGTTCAGAGCTGGTTGTCAATGCTTCAGCGTCTCTACTGCTGTGGGGTTGCCCCATTCTCTGGAGAGCAGAAACACAGAAGTTTCAAAGATCTGGCTTTTTTTAGAAGAACTACTGGCATATTCTGTGGTAAGGACTTTGGCAACACTCACAGTTTTGACAACTGCCTATTCAATATACTTAGAGGTAACTTTTCATTAATTCCTGCATAATTTCTGTACTACTTGAATATTTTTTTACTATTTTCAAAAGATGTTTTTATCCAGAATATGCATTCTGAATCCAATCTTCAAAGCCTTCACTCATTTTCCTAGTCATGCTCTAAGTCTGTGCTGCCAACTGTATCAGTCTCTTTAAGAGTGTTTTTCGGGCAAGTTCACAAGGTGGTGCTGTATGTTTTTCCATGTCAGAGTTTGGATAACTACTCCATGACACTAAATTTCAGACCAGCTTCTGCTTCCAAGACTGTTTGCTGCCTGCCTGGATTTTGTGTTATGTTAGTAGAGGTTTTTATAAATTTTGTTCTTAGAGCAGGAATTGTGAAGAATTGTTTGTTACTACCAATCTGCAAGAAAAGGATCAACTCCTTCATAACTTCTGAAGTGGTGTATAAGAAAAATTAGATCAGATGGTATTTGAGATACACCCAGAAAACTCCATTGTTTTCTCCTCTCTAGGAATGCTTCCAAAAAGAAACTTAGTAATTACTTATAAGTGAGACCTTGAAGAAAACAAGCATTATATTGAATAACTGCACAATAGAAAGCTACAATCCATCCTTGCACATTTTTATGGCTTTATGGTTGAAATTTTACAAGGGAAGAAAATAATTTGGAAGATTTGACTACTTAGGTCACAGTGGAAACAAGAGCAAAAGATTTAATTCCCTGCAACACATTCATATTTTGAGAAATCTTTACCTTTCCTTTTTCCTTAGTTAATTTTTTACTGTTTCATTCCCTGGATTTCTTTCCAGATAATTCCAGTTCACTTTAGACTTCTTTATAATTTTCTCACAACTGCCTCTATGTCCCCTAGCTCATGTGTTCTGCTGTGTGTTGATATCTGCTTTGAAAGAAGGTAATTCTACTGTTATGAGTCAAGCAGTTATCTTGCTCGCTATAAAAGGGAAGAGGTCATACATGCTTTCATATACAGATGGCATTAAAATACATTTATAGTGATTTATAGTTATTACTGTATTAATATAAATATAGTTATGTTGCATCTTACATCATATTTTACACTTCCATTTTATAAGGCTATAGTTACAGTAGCCAAAAACTAGGACAGTGAATTTTAAAACTCCTCATAAAAGGAAGCAGTTTCTAAATGTTCAAATAAGAGGAAGCAGACAAAGGTGCTGAATGTTCTGTGTTTACTAAAGCAGCAGTGACTGAAAAATGTCCTTTCAGCCTGGAGATGTTGTGTGGCACACTTCTGGAGAGGTACAAACAGAACTTTATGCTTGACCGTTCTTCTTTCCAACAGAATAAATAAAATGGTTTGATTTAAATTGCTTCTTCTTTTGGAATATCTTCCGTGTACAAAAATTTTTTTTGCTCTGACCAAAGTGTGCAGCACTTTGTACTTGGTCTTGTTAAACCTCATGAGGTTCCCATGGGCCTACGTCTTGAGCTTGGCCAGGTCCCTCTGGATGGCATCCTGTCCCTCAGGTGTGTCAACTGCACCACTCAGCTTGGTGTCATCTGCAAACTTGCTGAGGGTGCACTCGATGCCTTTGTCTGCATCATTAATGAAGATAGTGAACACTACTGGTCCCAGTACGGACTCCTGAGAGACACAAATTGTCACTGATATCCACTGGAACTCTGAGCAAATGACCACTACCCTCTGGATGTCACCTTCCAACCAATTTCTTACCCATCTAACATTCCACCCATCAAATCCATGTCTCTCCAATTTAGAGAGAAGGATGTTGTGAGGGCTGTATCAAAGGCTTAAGAGAATCCAGAGAAATTACTTTTGTAGCCTTTCCCTTGTCCACTGATGTGGTCACTCCATCACAGAAGGCCATAGAAATGTGCCTGCAGAACACTTGTATTTCTAACTGATTCCCTATCATGGTTACACTTACCTTGACCTGTAGCTGTTGTGCTTCTGTCTCTTGTCACGAGGACAAATGCGAGCACAGTCTGGGAAACCTTCCCAGCAAGCTTCAGTTCCAAGAACTCTTTTTCCGAGAGCTGGCATCCTCCAAAAATGGAAGGAGAAAAAAAGTCTTTAGGCTTTCAAAGTTTTTTGTTTGTTTGTTTTTTTTTTTTTTTTTATTCTTAGAATGGTTTTAAATGCATCTCAAAGACTTTGATGGTGATTAAAGAGGAGTTACAAAATAGCAACTCATTAGGGCATTGACTTCAGTTTTCTTTCTCCACTGTCTTTTTTTCTTTAACCTTGTATAATATTTCTTGCATAAGGCTTTCTGAGCGGTTGTCCAAGGTATTTGTTCCCTCAGTTTACCCCAGAAATACAGCTTGGCAAGGAAAGCAGGGAGAGGAATAAAGCAGAGGCAAGACCATGGTAAATCAGCTTGCAGTGTCTTCTGGAGGCATTGCAGTTCTGTGCCAATCCATATTTGGACCAGTACCCAAATACTTCACTTTGTTTTGAATTGCAGTAAAGAAGTCATCTTTGCTTTGGGCTACAATAAATAACTGTTAATTTAATTTTGTTGCTAAATAAAAATAAAAGTCCCCAGTGGAATCTTTGGGGCTCAATAAAAGTTCAGAAGAAATATCCTTTTAAAAACGAATACTCTCTGAGCAAACTACAGGTTATACTTGCAAAATTAAATCTGGAGTGCTTTTTTTGCAGTCAATATTATGTAGAGGAGTAGTGACAGCCTAAAACATGATATAAACTACTTTTTAAACAGCAAACATGTTGTAATATCGATTAAATATGTTTTCTTTAAACAACCTTACAAAAGTATCTTTGGGCACATTTTGGTAAGAAGAATCAATGTAAAGACTGGAATTGTTGATCAAAACTAAGACACATGAGAAATTAATAAAATCATTTTTTATGTGAGGGAACAAAATTTAACTAAACCTTTTTAAAAAGAAATACTGAAAGATAAATTTGTTTTAAAATTACTTTATCTTTAGAAATTGAACATGACTGTAAGAAAATGCATTTCAACCATGACATGACTGAAATTGTCAAAAGATGTAAAGAACTTCAGCTAATTGTTCCAAATAAGGATCAATGAAAAAAATCTTTCACTTTTTCATTCTGATTCCTGGTATAATTTTTCTGCTATATTTGTCCTATCATTCCCAGATTGGCAGAAAATACTTACACTCAAAGTGTAATCTTCTAAATTTCAATCACAGTCTTTTAGAGAAAAAATTACTTCAGTTTAAAAAAAAAAAAAAGCTGAGGAAAATTAATTTGTTTCCAGGTTTTCCATGAAAAATTGAATGCCAACAAAACAATAAATCCCACTATTAAAAATTCAGTTTTAAATAATTTAAATACTTTTAATTTTACCATTTAGTAAACATATTTTTCTAAATATCAGTATGTTATTATTTTTATTTTACAGCCTCTTCATTATTCAAAGTGAATGCCACCTTGAAGAAGTTGAGAAATCCATTATTCTGTGATGCATGTAGGTTGCCTGATTCTATTCTAGTTTTAAGACTATTTCAAAGCATATTTTACACAAAAGCCTTATGGCTACTGCTGTGTTATGGAAAATGGTTTAACTGCATGACTTAGTGCGATTTAGTGGGGAATATTTCTGGGTGCAACACACATTGTTGCATTTTTACTATAAGCATGAATAATGCTTCCCAGTGTCACTTGGGTTTTAGTTTTTGAAAAAAACTATAGTTGAAAGTATAGCTATATCATCCCAATGATTAGAATAAAAAGTGTGAAATTACTGTAGCTATAAGAACTTGTGGGCATAAAGGACTGTTTTAAAATGTATAAATTTTTCTAAATGTCTGAGTACTATGAGCACCACAGCAAAATGTTCAGTTTTTCCCTTGCAGAAATGCTTTGTTTAGCAGTTGTTTCATATTCCTGATAGTACTGTTAAGTCTGCACCATTTTAAAGCACTTCTTTTGGGTTTTTTTGGGGTTTTTTTGTTTGTTTGTTTGTTTGTTTGTTTTTAAATTTAGCGTCTGTTAATGTGTTATTAGTGACTTTGATTTGTTATTTTCAGCTGCTGGTAGGTGTATATGCTCATTGCACTGGCTTAGCTCATACCCCAAGGAGAAAAAGGCTGTATACTGATGTCTGATGTGCAGACCATTTGTAAGCAGTACCAGTTTTCCAAATTGCTACATAAGCAACTGTGCTCTCTAATGATCTTGTTGAAGATGTGCTGTCTCTGTCACACCTAGCTCAACTACAGGCTGATTACTGATTTACATAATTTTAAACTCCAGAAATGTGTGAACCAATAGTTTAGTGCATCAGTGAGACAGCAGCCCTGTAGTGTTTTCACTTCTCTGCATGATCCATAGCATCAGCTAGGAAGCTGAAACAAGGGGAGTCACACTATGCCTCAGGAACACCCTGGGAGCTGAGAAGATGTATCCCTGGGGGAGAAGTGTCCCCAGTGCCCCATTCTCTGATGCCAGCAGCAGGGAGTCAGGACAACTGCTTTCCCTTTCGAAAAGTGCACGCAGAATTAACAGGAGGCAGGAAAGTCCCTGGGGTATAAGGCTTGTCTGTTGAAGCCAGGACAACTTTTGGTTTCCAGTCTTCAAGCCATAGTTATTTGACTTAATAATGCTTTTGTAGCCAAGTCTTTTTATTAATAACCCACTGGTGCTTTGAAATGTCTGACATTCACTTAAACCTAGACCTGATCCGCCTCTATTTATATAGATTGGGATTTTCTTTATTTCTTCTGTACACACTGCTCTTCTGCTGTTCGAATCTGCACACTGTTCTGTATCTTGCCTTTTGTTGTTCACTTAGCTAACCAAATTTCTACTTTATTATTTGGTTATTTGAGTGTAGAACCTTGTCCCAGATATTTTTTTCCTCCTTTTCACCTCCCCTCCTCCTACACCACATTTGAAAAGTTTTATTCTGTTTCTGTAGTATTCCCCAGTGCTTATACCAAAAGCTACTTCATTTCTGGGTGAGTCAAGTAGTTATTAGCACTTATCTATCACACAAATGGGGAAAATGTCTAACATCAGTAGAATGATACCAAGAACAGTTCAGCACTCTCTGGAGGCTTATTTTGGATGGCTTGGGGCATTGACTCAGAGTTGTATGCTATGGGCACCAATAGTTCTAGCTTCCTTTCTTTTGCTTTCCATATTTCAGCCTTTCAGTTGATGCTTGTTGTTGGCTTTGGGTTCTGAAGTAGCTTGTTATAATGCAGAAACAAAAGCAGCTTCCCTTTGGTGCTTTGTTGAAATAGCATTTCCAGCATCACTTCAAAACAGACTCACTCATGTTTTCACCACAGACATAATTATATGAAGAGGTTAGATTATCTCATCAAAGCTAGAGGGTCATATTTCAGTAATCAAAAAGTCTTTTATAATCTCTTTTTTTTGTGATCTACAGTTAATATCACACTTTTCTGTGTAGGACCATAAAAGGCAATACAGTGTGATATCTCGTATAGGCTTGATCCAAAGACATGAATCACAACTGAACCGGTACATGTGTGTCACTCAGATGACTTGCTAAAGATTTCAATTTTTTTCTGCATTGTAGATTGCAAATTTCAAGTCATAGAGTGCTTTTTTCTTCTCCTGCAAATAGTTGTTGAATATTTAATTATTTTTATCTGGATTTCGCCCAAGCACCCGATTAGATACAAACGAACAGTAAAGTTTCTAAGGGGCTGTTGGCTAAGACAAAGAAGGTAATATAGTGTATTGTGTCTGACTGCTGGTATTTATTTATGTGGGCACTGTTTACACAAAATGATAAATGCAACAAGTGATGTTTTGTTATGACACCTTCCAAATGTGGTAGTTTAGAAGATGAAACCAGATTAGCACGTGGAAAAGGGAGCCCTGTCCTGAAGCTGATTCCAGGTTTGAGGATGAAGACTGGCATGGATGCTGACATGGAGAGAAAGTGGAAAAGTTTGCCAAGACTGGCTGTCAAACTACTTCCGTGGTGTCCTGGTGCTGAGGAAGATGTAGGCATGTGAGCCTCTGCCCACACTGAAGACTAAATGAATGCTCTTGAGTGGATTTTTAGGTCATTATTTTGAGCAGGGTTGAGTTTCCCATTGTCCTTAACAAACTGTGTGCTAGGCTGTCCTAAATTGTGATGCCATCACCACACAGCGAAACCTGCTGTGAAAGATGTCACTTCTAACCAGAAGCTCGCTTGGTATTTCTGTGAATGTACATGTACGGGACATTTATCTTATACACAAATCTTAAATAATCTCAGGCCATAGCTGCATGATCACTTTAAAGTAACACAAATTGCAGCTGGAGCTGAGGAAGTAACCTTGCTCATGTCCTGTCTCCTTCCAAAAATTGAACCTGCTCATGATATTATAATGTCCCTGTCAGCAATAGGAACAGAGGGAGAATGGGGCAGGATTTGGGCAGTAACTTAGATCGAGCATCTGACTTGGCCTTCTGCGGAGAGTGCTGTGGCAGGGGTGCCATGAGAGAAGCAGTGGATGCTGTGGGTGTTGCAGGGTAGGTGAGACTGCACTTTCCAGCTGAGGAATAGTGTGGATGGGCATTGGATTAGGAGGCAAATCAGCCAGTTTGCAGTATGGATACTGTTCGACCTTGTCCAAGGGAGAATTGAAGATCTGGTAAGGCAAAAACCTCTGAACCACTGCAGGCATGAAGGAGTCCACTCTTTGGTGCCTAGCAAAAAGGCAAGGCAGGTGTAATTACAATAAGGAAGCACCTAAGCAAGAATGACCCTCCTGTGGTCAATTAGGTCAATATTAGGTCCTTATAGGACATTGCAGGTAGCTGATCTAAAAAGGAAGATCAAGAGAAAAAATTAACTTCTGTAAAATAATGGTTTCACAAAAGAGAAGAGCCAATGGCTTCAAAAGCCCTCTTCAGTCCATTTTTTTTTATCAACTTAAGGGCTAAGAACATAAAAATGGCATATCTACTGATTTTCAAGCTTTTGGTGGGCTGTGTATTTCCAGTGAGTCAGTAATTACCCTCTTACCGTCCTTGATCTATGTAAAGAGGGAACAGGGACATGCATTTCAGAAGCTGTAAAAGCTTTGTCGTTCAATTACTGTTGTTGAGAACATGAAGTGCTCAAAGGAGCTGTTTGAAAGGAAAACGTAGCTTTTACAGCTTCCAAAATTGTTGTGACAGGCTTTATTGTGGTCCTTGTCTTATCTTTTTCTGGGCAAATTGAAAGTGAGCAGCCACTTTAAAAGCTTCTTTTCTGTCCTTCTCCCAGCCTCCTTCCAACATGTTAAATGGGATGTAAGTTTGTGCCTCAAGAGTGATGTCTAATCTGATGAATCTTTTGAGCTAAGTGCTTTCCTCTTAACTCTCCAAGCTCCTTCTGTACAAATGAATTCACAGAGCAGAGAGCTTCTTGATGTTATTTTGCATTTATCTTTCACACATGCAGGTAAGCTAGTGATACATTATTCCAGTTTTAAGGAGAGCAGGATCTCCTAAGCCATGAAGAGAAGGCTTTATGTTGGACATGAATGAAAGAGGCTTCATATGTCCTTAAGATGGTGCCCTGAGAATGAGCATATATTTCCTTTTATGTCTGTTTTTCTTGTTCTTTATCTGCATTAGAGAGATCAGCCATGCTAATTTCGCAGTATTCTTGTGCTCAGGAGAATTCAAGACATCTGTTTGTTCGATGTTTTTCTTGGATGTGTAAAGAAAGGGCTGTGTAGCACCAGTGTATGATCAGGTGGACTACTGACTGTGCTGTCACATCTCCAAGCTGGTAAAGATACTGGCTGACAGAACAGATGAAAATATAGTGAACATTAACTTTACAGAGGAAAATGGAGTAAATCTTTTGGGAGGTTCTGGTCTGGTCTCTTGAAGTTTTGTCAAGTTCCAAAAGCAATAGTAAGGTCCAAAATTATATAGCTTACTCAGAAAAGATTAATTACATTCCTGATGATGTAACATGCAATTTCAACTGCTGGTAATCTAGAAAAGTATAAGCTTATAATTGCTAAACTTGAAGTCAAACATTTTACAATGTAGGCATAAAAAATCTTGACATTTAATGCTTCTAGGTCTATTTCCAACATTGCTTTAAATTCATGTTAGCCATGTTTAAAATTAAAAATTTTAATGCAATATAACTTGCTGAAGAGTAGTTGACTTTTCACATACCTTTTGCAAGGAAAGAATAATTAAAATAAATATGAAGTTCAGAAATACTTGATTTATTATAATATACATTTTATATTAGAAGAAATAGCTGAGAGCAGAGTTAACAAAACCAAAGGCCAGTAGTGAAAGTTTAGTAAATCGTAATGGTTTTAATTTTAGACAATCACTGAAGGCAAACATTTCATCTGTAGATTTATGTACATATTTTCTGCTACAATTTATTGAAATTAGGTAGCGCTAACTGAGGGATGAAATTTTAAAAAGAAAACTCTGAAACCTGCATGTGTGGAATCCATGGGCTTGAAAATATATCGGCAACTTCTGCCAAATATCACAGTTTTTCACTGCACGTGCAACAGGGAGTGTGTAGGTTACTGTACACATGTATGGACTTAGCAATTGATAACAACGGATAACCTGAAGATATTTGCTTCATTTCTTGGTTTATAGAGATGGAGGACTTCTTTCTTAGTGCAGTAAAACTGTGACAAAAACACTGTACCAACTTGCCATTAGCTAATGAAAACTGTAATGTTTCAGTCCCATTTCACCAATTTATTTTTGGAAAATAAGCCCAAATCTAGAATGGAACATACCAGCAGGACCTACAGCAGCATATGTTCTAAAGCCAATTGTACTAGTGCTCCTATCAAGCTGGATCCCAACACTTCCCTTTTCAACCCGTGGTTTGATAAGACAAGGGAAAATCCAACTTGAAATGTTTCTTCTAAAAATCCAAATCTCTTACATTCAGACTATTGTGCCTCTCTGAAACTGCACTTCATTCACCATCCTCGTTTCCCTGAATCCCTCTGTAGGACAGGTACTGCTCTTACAGTTCTTCTGCTGCAGACAAGGAAAGATGACACAGGAGTTATGTCCTCTGAGACCTGCAGTTTAGATAAGCAGCCTGCTCAAGGAGGGAAGTGGGAGCTTAAGCAAACTATGAGATACTTCAGAAAAAAGTATTGTTTGGACTTTTAGAGAAAAGTTTGATTTTAAGTAACATGTTCTTTCTCTGAAACTTTTGCTGGAAAAATCTCCACTGTTGTAATCATCTGTAGTTCTCAATTACAATGAAAAAGAGAGCAAGAAAGACAAAACTGCATGTGAGAGTCAGTTTCTTAGTATCTTCCATTCAAAACACAAGCATACCTAATGAACACTATGATACTAGCATAAAAATATCTCTACAAGATAGAAAATGTTTACATAAGAAATAGTTAGGGCCTAAAAGCTGTTATTTCTGGGGACATATTAAAAGTTGTACAATCGTGGTGGAAGTCTACAAAGCTTCCTCTCTGCAGTGAGTTTTTGTTTTAAATAAAAAAAAAATTAAGTGAATGACATTTGACAAATCAATGTGAAATTAAATAAAACATTTATAAAAAAGATAGAAACCAGTAAGATGTAAATGGCAACAGACATTTTCCATTTTTCACTGATAAATATGGCTCATTGAAAGAGGCAGAGGTGGAAGGACGGAAAGCAAAACGTTTTAAGTCTCCTTTATTCTCCCTTTCACAGATAAGGACTGAAAAAGTGCTAAATGAATCAATACAGCCCTTATTTTGAATTGAGGAATGCTAATCATACCCCTCAAGAGAAAGTGGCATATGTTTCTTTTGATAGCATGCTATTGATTCCTTGCCTCATTAAAGTCTAACATGCAGGTGAGTTCTTTCTTCAAAAAATAAAAAATAGTATTTGCTGCAAAAAGTGCTTTTAATAATTCAGTCAGTAGTAACTGACATTCTGTTTCTATGGGTTAGTGATAAATACACTTCAGTTAATACTTACCTGATAATGGCTGTACTGATATTGTGGGTATGTTAAAATTGAGCACTTTGAGAGAAGTATTTCTTGTTGTATATAAAACTAGCCAATAGGAACTTTAGAAAAGTTACAGGATTCATCAGATACATAAAGACTGAAAGAATTTTAAGGATTTCAGGTTTCATCTTTGGTGCTTATGGAACCTTTTCATTTAATCTTTAGTATTTTTGTCATTATGCAATCACAAAAGGCTGGTCTCTTGTCTACACAGACCTGTACATGAATGGAGTTATATCAGATGCCTCACTCCATTTTCAATTTTTCTAATCTGTTCCTTTTTACAGCATCAGCACTATGTGAGACTAAAAGGTTACTTTCATAGCCATATACCAGATCCCATCTTCAGCTAAATTGTGTAGAGAGCCCATCTTACAGGTATGGAAGTTCTTAAGTTCCTAATAATGTTTTTCTTATTCTTCTAACTCTTCCTTCATCCTTATCCTGATGTTATTCCTGCAGATGAAGACATTAGTTTTAAGCATAGAGAAGTGAGTAATATACACATCTACAGTCTCCAGCAAGAGGGTGAGGAGAGAGGTACTTGCACCAAGAGCTAGGAATTATTTTTCAAATACCTATGCATTAGGTAAGCCTAAATTAAACAAAAAAAAAACCCCAAACCCTTGTAATTAGTGATTACTACATTTTAAATCTAACTAAGAACATATCTTTTTTGCCTGCTGTCTTGAAGAAACCTCACAGGGCCTCATTAGCTTGCTCTGGAGCAAATATTGCAGCAAATATAGCAGGGTCCTTAGGGACTACCACCACATGAGAGACAGAAGAAAGTGAAGAACTGAAGGACACTGAGCATGAAGATCGCCTTTCTCCAAACTCTGCCTGTGCGTTATCATTCTTCGTGATACTCTCAGTCCCTTTTCATAATTGTTGTATCTTCTTCCCCTTCAAAACTTACCTAGAAATAAAATTTCCTTTATTTGCATCAGGGCAATTCTGAGAGAAGAGGATTTGTTGAGGTTGCTGCCTCAGTCAGAGAAGCTGAAAGTCGCTGATGATGTGGATTCCCAAAACAGTTGTGCAGAGCATTGAGGGAGACTAGCCAGGTCATGGAATTCTTTTCCCATCCTCCACCTATGTCTGTCTCTCCCCCTGTAAATATGAAGAAATGTGTTTTCAGGACCTCAGTGAGGAAAGGAAGGTGTTCACCTTCTGTGCTTTCCACTTCTTTCTGTGAAAGTAGAGTGGTCATTCTGGTAGCCACCTGTAGAGAAATGGGAAAATTTATGGATAAAATCTCCCTTTCTTGCTGTGAGGCATGCTCTATCATTGCTGGTGGAAGGTGGAAATAAGGACCAGTAAACCACTGTGTCCTGGGAATGACTGCAAAACAAACTAATGCTTCTCTTCTCACCCTTCCTCAACTTTCCCATGGGCAGATGGTCACTAAGCAAAGGACAAGTCTCCCACAAGTCAGGTGTGTTCTCTGAGGCACTTCTTATGTCAAAGCAAGTACAGCATAATTAAAAATGTTGCTAAAACATTCATGTCTTAAGGCCCTATTCTTAACTATTTTTTCCCTTTTCTCTCTGTTTTGTTACATCCCCATTGCTGTTTGATTGCCTGTGAAATGGATATATGGTGAGAAACTCAGCAAGATATTCATAGCCACTTAAACAGTCTCTGACCAGCCTGGCTGATTTGCATGTTCTTATTTTTGCATAGGCTTTTTACCTGCTAAAAATGCTAAAGGCTTCACAAAACAATTCTCGCTTGAGGTGGCAGAGATTCTCCTGCATTACATGATGAGAATTTGTGATGGAGAAAAGAAAGTCTTGGAGTTTCACCACCATCATAAGGTTATGGAAGGCTTGAAAGGGTTCAGCCTGGAGCTGTCTGATCAGACAGAGCCCTTGGAACTAATACTTGCTGAATATAGGGACACCTTAAAATATGGAGTTAAAACAGGTAAAGTAGCAAAACTGTATATGCCTCATTTGTTACATTGTTTTGTGGATGCTTGAAATATTGATTCATGGATTGGGCTAGACTTGTATGAAAAGCTGAAGTTTGTCGAATGTGTGGTATACATTTTGTAGTAATTCTCTATTTCCATTGGTGTTCATAATGCTGTGAAAACATTTTGTTATAGGAGACATTTGGTGGAAAGAGATATATTACCCTGGGACCAGTTAACAGATCACAAGAGTAATTTTTGCTGTCTCATTTAGTGATCTCTGTATGGTCAGTGAAAAAATGTAGGCTCCCAGATTTGGTACAATAAATATTACTTCCTTACTTGGATACTGAAGTTTGATATGTACTTATAAATGCAGGAGGAAAATGCCCCCTTTACTCCCTCATTAATGTTACCATTATCTGATGTAATGCTTTTGCAGGTCTGGATTGAGTTTTGCATTTTCCCATTTTCATCCTCTTAATTATGATATTGTTTATTACATGCTTGACTGACTTGCCATGTCTTTTTTCCCCCCTATATTTTCAGCTAATTTCTTTGCTGTATTTGCAAAGGCGTTGTGTAGAACACAGTCCTTGACTCAGTACAGTCCAGGAAGTAACAGAATGATGTAGAACCATTTGATTTTGTTCAGATAATCAAGGCCATATGAAGTTCTAGCCCTAAAAAAATAGGATGCTTCTGAACACCTGCCAAAATAAGTAACTTCAACAAACATGTATGCATCATCCTAATGTAGATATGAAATTTAGTTATCTTTTCTAACAGTGCCTAATGCTTTACAGCTTCTATTATATACTTTCCTGAGGAACATCTCTTTTCCAACTTTAGTGTGAAGTGTCTTGTATTCCATGTTGATTTTCTTTTAATTACTTACTGTACAAAAGATAGTAGAACTTATGATAAGAAAACTATTTTTTACACAGAACCTGTTTCACTTGTTTATAATTTTAGGACATCCTCACTACTTCAATCAGTTTTTAGTGGCTTTTACACTATTGTTCTAGCTGGAGAATGGTTCACAGCTACAGTGAATGCAAACGTGGATGTCCTGTAAATCTCAGTCTTTCGTAGTAAGTGAAGTTATAGCAACTGCTCCTTTATTTTAACCTTTTAGGGCAGCTAAGCCCAAGGTGTGGTCATACATTTCTTTTCTTCAACAGTGGTGGACAGCATCTCTGTAAAGAATTATTTTCCTGACTCTATTCTCACTTCTCCCCAGCTCAACAAGGGGTATGACAAACCTTCTGTACAGGGCAGATCTTAACTCTGCCAGCACAGGGCAGCCAGAGAGTGAGCTGAGAGCTTCAGCTCAGAGCTACTACTTGTACTTGGAACTTTGTTTGCAAAGGACTGAAAGGGTCTCATTCACCTCTGACAGGCCATAGTATAATTTGCAGGGGCAAAAAGGGACTGGTATCATAAAATGCATAAACCACTATTTTTCTTTCCTGATGTTCACAATTAAGTTAAGCATTCATTCAGCTTCACTGGTAATATCAAAGCCATTGCTTATAATTAATTTAATCATCAATATGACAGTCTGGCATGCAAACACAACTTACTGCTTATTAGCCTAAATTTCTGCGCTCCAGGCAAATTTGGCACGCAGAAGGTCAAAAAACCACCTGATATTCTGCCTGAATTTTCAGGTTTTTCCTCCCTTGATTTAAAACTCAGCTTCTTATTTGTTATTTCCTCCTCATGCTACTTGTTACTTAGTGGCTGATGTTACCCTGGTCTGGTTTTTACTTCACATGCTGGTGTGATATATTAATCTGGGCTGGTTAGATTATAGTTACTCTGATGTTCTAAGATAAATGTATAGAACTGTAGTGTTACAGACTTTGATTTAATTAGAAGATAGAAATGCTTCAATGTCATGTCTAGTAAGTTTGTATTGAATATATGCTTTATATCAGCTTGGTTGTAGCCATGTACTTTAAAATAATTGAAGGGCAGTAAGTTTTTAGGAAAGTTCAGTTAAAGCAAAGACAGAAAAAAAAATCTCAGGACTTGAAAGGTGAAGGAAAAGGGTCAAATGGGCCTAAAAAGCTTAACTACATAAATAGTGTTGTAATGCCCATTCCAGGGCACACAGCCTGGGACTTTTGAAAATTCCTAATGTTTCTTTGTGTGTGTGTGTGTGTGTGCATTTCTGTGTGAAAGTGCTCTTAGTGATTTAGGAATCTTCGGTCCTAGACTTGAGCCTGTGGTGCTATGGGCTTCTGAGTCACAAGGACTGTGATATTTAGTGTAAGCATCTGCATACTCCAGGTATTTGAACCTTAGGTGAACCTTGAATCATGTGGAGGTCTGCATAAGCACATGGTCTAGAAATCACTGTTACCTGAAGGCAGACCTCTGAATTGAGCATCTTTTCCTGCTTGCTACTACAGAGAAGGAACAGTTATATCTTCCTGACCTGTATTCGCAAATTAGCCTCAAAAACAAGCTAATATCTAATTTTTTCTTTCTCTTTTTTTCTTTACCTAGTCGTAATTTTGAAAGTTTAAAAGAATAGAGAAAAGAGTTATTCATCAGTCAAAATGAAGTATGTCTTTTTCTTACAAAGAAGAATATCAAACAGTCTCTTGTTTGAATTAAACATTTCATTTCAATAAATAATGACTGCTAATATTGAATTTGTTTTTATTTTTTTTTTTTTTTACAGCATGGAGTTAGACATTTCAAAAGTAAACTCATCCTCAGCTGAAAGAACTTTATATGGGATATGAAGATCAGAATTAACCATGAGAATGTTCTTTTGAGGATTTTTTTTTCCTGTTGATAATAAGCATCTGTCAAAAGAGTGAGATGGTCATGAACTCTAGTATCACTAAGATTCTGGGTATTTTTTATTCATCCTTTTTAATTAATAAAAAAATAGTCTTTGTTGTAAGTTTTTAGCAAGAGAATCACTCAGTCCTTTGTTATGGAGACACATAAAGAACTCAGCTCTCTCTGTTTCATGAACAAAGATGGGAGACTAGGTGAGCAGCCTGCTTCTACTCATAGTTCTGTGGCAATAAGTACCAGTGATGCATGCAGAGGGCATCTGGGTGACATTGCTCTGCCCTGCAGCCACTCCGGCCAAGCCACAGTGTGCTTGTCATGTCTTGGTGCTGCAACAGACTTCAAAAGAGCTCTGATGTGCACTGAAAGGCTTTCAGAGGTTTGATTCCAAGCCAAGGCCATTGGGTGGCTTGTGTGCCAAGTTGCGTTGGCTTGGCACAGAGCTCTTTGGCCCTGACCTTTACTAGAGGTTAGGGAGTGCAGGGATTTGTGGAAGAAAACAAGTAACACACTCTGGGTTGTTAAAAGCTGACACTAGGGTCCCAACAGCATTGGCAAAACTGAACATTGTCTTCCCAAGGGTGAGAATCTGCCTGTTAGGGTGACTCACAGTCAGCTGGGCAGTCAAGCTGTGCTCCCTTTTCCTGCTTCCTCCCCTGCTCCCAGCCTTGTCTCTGGGACTCTCAGAACACCCTGGTGCCACTTGGTACTGTGCCTGCACACTTGTGACTATTTATTCACCTACTACTTAGATTTTGGCTAATGTAGCTCATGCTAAGGCATGATGTATGTGGGAGCAGTGCCATTAAGTGATAGGAAGGACATAAATGGTCATTATGAAGCCATTATCATCCACAAATTTCTGTGCATCATCTATGTCTGCCAGTTTTGTCAGAATCTGCTGCCCTCTGGAAATGGTACAGATCAAATTTCCAAGCTGGAATATCAAAAATATCAGCTTCCCCCAAAAAAATTTTAAGTGACTTGCACAGCACCTTGGCTGCTAAGGCCTTCATGCTTCCAGTTGTGTTACAGGGTACACCCACACTGCGGTGTAGGAGGAAGGATGAGCACACGCACCATGGGCTAGGTAACATTTTTTTATCCTTATAGGTGCACAAATTGAATGAAGATGTCATTTCAGAGGACAATACTCCCTACTTACCTGCTTTTTTGTTTTGTCACTGTGAAGGCACATGATAAAAGCAAAGCTTTTCATGGTTTTAGTTTTCCACTTTAAAGTCAAGGATAATACTACTCAAATTAATGCAATGGAGAATAGTTCAGATAAATTTATTCCTATATTTATTCCTTTATGCAAATCCCCTAATGTTTGATCTGATAAATTCTAAGTAGTTATACATCTCAGTGCTTTCACCTATGGCTTTGGGACTCTTTGCACTGTAACTGATGACTTATTAAGTTGTATCATAAATTTTACTGAGTATTCATGATATAAATGTTGTGTTACTACTATATTTTAAATAGTTAATGATATTGCATGGCTGTATAGTAATTTTAATAATAATAATAATGCCATCATAATCTAAAAGGAACATTGCAAATTCACTTGAAATAGTGAAATTGTTTAGTAATCTGCTGAGTATCATGCTTATGTTAATAATCTATGAGTAAATATATATATGCACATCACAGAAGACTAAACTGCTTCTTCTGAATGATGTGTTGCTGTTCCTGATGAAGACAAAATCCAGCAGAACACTGGTGATCTCTAAGGGGGGTTCCTCTTTAATGTTCTCATTTCAACATCACTGAGTCATGCACAGTGTATTTCTTTAGGATGAAAAGAATGATGAGGAGCATACAACATATGTTAATATATATACACACACCATTTATATTTCATGTATGTGGGAACATGCTTAAAGCTCCCTCAATCTCATTGTTCTTTAACAGTAATTCACTGAAGAAAACAGTAGTGTTTCTTGGCATCAGGACAGAAAATGTAATTACAGTGGAGTGTAATAAAAGTTAAGACATATCACATCTATCAGGAATATTTTGTTGTGCTTAACTTCCTCTGCCTTTGGTTCTGCTACCTAGCAGGAATCTCATTTTATAAAATGAACTCTGTGTGTCTTGGATGAAATTTACTGTTCATAAAAACAGGGTTCAGTTTTACAAGTTGCTTTTTGTAGGTCTTTATTCAGGTCTTGTTGTGTTCAACCTAAGTAACAAAGTGGCTGCTGTGCTTGAGGAAAAAATGGAGTAAGATGTATTGGACTCTTGTGGATATATTCCACAACCTCATTGTGCTTTTACCTCTAGGAGATGGTGCCTTTTCTCCCTGCTGCCTCAATCGTTGAATCTGTTGATTCAGTCTCTGTATCTATACTGTCAAGCATGGCAAGCAAGCCAGAAACTTGGTACATTCCCAGAATACAGGTTTAGGTAGTTCTTGGATGAAAAGGGACAGAGGAAGATGAACTTAGAAGCTGGTTTTTCCTCTAGTGTTGAGTTTTATCTTTCTCAACAGTTTTGGTAATACCATAGCTGGTACAACTTTCAGGGGATACGAACTTGGTAGCATGCTAAATAGTAAAGAACATATAGTACTAGCAACAGTTTTAGAAGTAGAAAGTGATACCAGATTTCTTGTATATTTAAAGGTTAATCAGAAGAATAAATGCCATATTCTCCTTGGTTCTTTTTCCTCTTGATATTTGACACAGGGAAAATTATTCCATCTGATTTGGAAGCTGAAATACTGAAAATTGACATTGTTGTTTTCACTCTCATTTTTAATGTTAATGTGGAGTTGAATCCAACAATGCTTTCTGAAATCTGGCAACATTAACTCATATGAAGTTGTCATTGATACTGATTGTAAATGACAGAGCAGGATATATTCCCCCTCCCTGGAAGTTATAAAATAACTGAAAATTCTATTTTTGAAGAGAATGAGAACTGACTACTAATTTTTGTCAAATTCTGGCCTGGTTTTTTCAGCCAGTTTTCTTCAAATAGAGGAAAATTTGAAATGTTTCACCTTAATATATTTTTAAATGAAACATGTTGAATTCATGTCAGCTCACAGATAAACTATTTTAAAAAGTAACAAAATTACTGTGGTACTCGATGCATAAAAATTTCATTTCAGGATGATCTGAAATGGGGATTTTTGTCATTGTTATTGTTCAATTGCTTTTCACATTGCTGAAACTCTGTGTTTGGGGGAAGAGCCAAGAAAGCTCAGAAAATGTTCTTCAGCATCATTATCATTACAGCAGGGATGGTATCTACATATGCAAAAGCAGTTAAGACCCTGTGGTGTCTTTGGATAGCTTCTGATTAAAAGTAAGGGAAGTTTTCTGATTGACAACAATACTAGGGTTATTTGTGCGATAAATATGTAAGGTTATTTCACACACAAATAGAAGCAATTCTGTAGATAAAGTTCCATTATAATTTTGTCAGTGATGGTTTTTGGTTTCTTTTTTCTTTCTTTCTTTTCCAGTTCACCCTGAAACAGAATAGGAAGACATGGGAGAGTAAAGAGGAATGTTCTTCATTATAAATTATAGACATAAGTTCTGCATGTACTCATGCAGTAATCTAACACATCCAATTGTTTTTTCATGCATTAGCTAAGCCAATTCCAAAAATTAAACACACTACCTGTACAACTTTTGAGCTCTTGAATTACTGTATATCTTCAAAGCTGTCATTCCGTTTACCCCCCTGTGTCAGGATAGTTGACTTTTAACAGAGTAAGGTTGATTATGCATCCTGAACAAAATTCTTAGCTCTGGTACAAGTATGTGGATGTAGGGGGGAAGTTGCCAATTTCCTTTTGGGGGCTTTGCTGTGTTTGTGAAGTGGTATGAATAATTATGGCTTGTATTTTTAGTCAATTTTAGTATTGTGTTTACTAAAGAGTCTGAATTTTTCAAATTTAGAAATTTATAGCAGCTTTAGTCCATTAACCTCACCCCAGAACTTCTAGATAGGTGCTATAAATAAATTTCCATTCCTCATATCAGGAAACCATTTTAAGGAAATACTGTCTGTTGCACATAAAAACAGTTCAAAGCCGAGGGGCATAGCATAGATTTCTTCCATGGATTAGTCCTTTTGTGGGAAGCTCACTGAAATCCAGGGGTGGGATCAAAGATCTTGCAAGGTTGTGTAAAACAAACTTATCTTTGTTTATGCATTATAAAGATTTAAAATTGAAGCACAGAATAATTATTGGGTCTGCATTGTACAGCATTTGATTTCTGATTTTTCCAATAAACACAGACTTCGTTTTCTAAGATGTTGCAAATATTTGGAAGTACACTGAATCAAAATACTTGAGAGGTGTTCTATCAGATCCTAGTATCAGTTGTTGTTTCCTCTTTGTATGAATCAGAAGAGCACACTACTCACTTCTCTTGTCTTTTCATTAAAATGCCTGTGGAAGCTGACACTCTTTCAAGAGCAAAGCTTGCTTGCCAAAGTAATGCCTGGCAAACAGAATATAGAATAGTAAAAATTAATCATGTGTACTGCTATTTACCTTAGTATAGTATATGAGTTCAGTGTGTCTGGGAGTTTTATTGCAAGAGAAACCCCCATTCAGCAAGGAAAGGTATAAATTTATAACATGTTGGTTGCTTCTATTTCCTTATGCAAATAGTTCTTCAAGTACTCAGCATGGGATAGCTTTCAAAACTCAGCAGCCAACCTCTCACAGAGGTGTTTGGAGCTGACACAGAGAATGTAGCCTTATTTTATAGCCTAGCTAAGTGCCCACTAAGTTTCTCATGTAGACAATCCACAGGACAATGTTGTACTGGGTACATTAATTATCTGTAGGGGTTTGTAGATTTTAACCTTGATTTTTTATGGCAAAGACATTCAACTCAACTATGTGACACTATTGTGAGAAGTTAACAGTGTTGGTTATTTGATAGTTAGGTTTACCAAAGTCTGTGCAGTCATTCTAAGCTACAGGAGCAACAGCAATCATTGTTTTGAATGTAAAATTAAATGCCTAAAAAACACACTTGGGAGAACGATTACTTTTACCATAACATAGTGTTTCCTCATGTGTTTGACAGGTTATTAATTTTCATGGGTTTAAGCTGGAAAGATCCTCTTACTGCTTCATTAAGTTTTATTTCTCATCAGTTAATGGAGGTGTGGATCTGAGCAAGGAGAAAATTTAGTCTGGTTTATTTGACTTTAAACTCTAGTTAGAAAGGAAAACCTGAATTTTTCTGAAAAATTATTTGCACATATATCATTACAAAGTGACCATCTTACCATTTCACTAAGATCTTCCTCAGTGTCGTAACCAGTTGCACACAGGTTATCTGTTCCAGCCAAATAAATACTATGATACAGCTTTTGTCATAGGGGACAAGACAATTGATGTGAGACCAATATGTTACTGTCTTTGTCCTTTGGTTGATGTGGAAAGAAAAGTTAGGAAAAAACTCTGAAAATATAAGTTTATTCCAGAAATCCTATATGTTTTTTCCCTCTTTCAGACTGGTAAAAGTTTGAAAGATAAAAGTAAACTTTATACTGTATTATAGCAGGAAATACAATCATAGAATCATAGACTCATAGAATCATAGAATATTTGGTCTTGAAGGGATCGTAAGATCATCTAGTTCCAACTCCCCTGCCATGGCTGGAACACCTTTCACTAGACAAAGTTTCTCAGAACTCCATCCAACCTGGCCTTGAACACCTTCAGGGATGGGGCATCCACAACTTCTCTGGGCAACCTGTGCCAGTGCTTCACCACCCTCACAGTAAAAAGTTTCCTCCTAATATCTCATCTAATCCTACTCTCAGTTTAAAGCCATCACTCCTTGTCCTGTCACTACCTACTCTTGTAAAAGCCTCCATCTTTCTTGTAGGCTCCCTGTAGGTACTGGAAGCTGCAATTAGGACACTCAGAAGCCTTTTCTTTTCAAGGCTGAACAAGCCAAATTCTCTCAGGCTTTCCTCACAGGAGAGGGCTTCATTCTTTGAATCATCTTGTGCCGTGTCTGGACTCACTCCAACAGGTTGATATCCTTCCTGTGCAGAGGATCCCAGAGATGGATGCAGTTCTATGATCTTCCCAGGCACAGAAGTGAAAATAAGAAACCAGAAGACTCAACATTTTACAGGGGAAAGCTCTCAATACATGTGTATTTCTATAGAAAGCAAACACAGTGAAGAGAATAATAAGTAACATTGTCTTGTGGTAATTATCAGCCTTGGTGAGAAAAATAGTTCTGTGGATAAAGAGTAGAATACCTGAAAAATATGACTGAATTAAAGTACAAGTCATGTGGGTACTGCTAAGCATATGTCAGGTCCTGAGACCAAGAGTAGGAGAGGTTTCTGTTGTGGTTTGGGTTTTCCTAAGCAGAGAAATAAACTTTTTGTTTTTGAAGGCTGCACTCACCCATATGTGCTGCTGGAACATCCCACTGAGTGGACCAGAAAGAGATCAATTACTTCAGGTAATTTTTCTAACATTATTCAATGAATCTGGAATTCAAGAAAGAATTCAAGAAAGAATTCTCAATAGTCTGATCTCTTTTGTTTGGTTGAGTGTAACCATAATTCAAACATCAACATTCAACTGATGTATTCAACTGTACAAAGAACAACAGTGACAAAAGTAGAACTGGACAAATCATAGAATTATTTAGGTTGGAAAAAACCTCTAATATCATCAAGTCCAACTGTTAACGCAGCACTGCTGTGTTCACCATTAAGCTAAAGACAAATGAAGCAAAACCTGACATATGTATCATCCAAAGAAAACAATAAAATATTGCTGGGAGTGTTTGTGATAGGGGAAAGGTTGGAGTTATTACCACAGGAGTAACACAATTCTGAATGTATATTATACCATCATCAATGAAATTGTGATACATTTATACAACATTCCTCTCTGAATTTAGTCCTATGTTGAAGACTGAAAAACCCAACCTTGCTGAGTCTCTACCACTATCCTTATTCTCAGAGTGGTCATAATGAAGATTGAATGAGTTTTTCCCCTCTGCAGTGGGTTTGAAGTGATGGACTAAAGGCAACTTATGATCACTTTCTCTGGTGCTTTGGTGGAGTCAGGAGGAGTGTGGAAGGAAATACATAGCTTCTCCATCCATGGGATCATGCAAGAGCAGGCAGAAAAATAGGAAAAGAAGGATTGTACAGGAGTAGGTGATTTCTTACTGTGGTTGGGTGGGATAGTAGCCCTGTATCCCTGTATCTGTATTGTCTCCCTTGTTTGTTTAGCCATAATGAAAACTTCTTGAAGTTTGGAGCTGTCTGATAAGGATATAAACAGTAATCTAATGAGTAGCAGAGCTGCAACAAAGTATGTAATACAGTATGACTACTGAAAGCATTACACACATCAGACACTCATCAGATAATCCCCAGAATGAAACACTTGCAGTAATCCTTTATGAAATGATTTTAAATCCAGGGGCTTACTCTCCTTGTTTTGAATTTACTCCATTCCCACCCTCGTTTCTTCAGACAAAATTCTTTCTGGCTTCACTAACTTGAAACTATGCAGTAAAAATGATGCATTGTTCTTTTTCTGCTGAAAAATTCTTTCTTCAGTTGGAAACCTCCCTGTGAAATGCTTTGATCTGGGTTGAGCAGCATGCTAGCTTATATTGCAAAGCCAGGTATAGAGAAGAGAGGAAAAAGCAGATTTGGTCTTTTTCATTTTCTTTTTTCTTTTTCTTTGTTTGAAAGGACTCTTAACCACACTCATTCTCATCTTGTATGCAGATTGCTCCCAAGATCAAACCACAGATGATGGAAGGTCTGATAATGGTTACCTCTCAACCACAAGGTGAAAAAGTCAACTTTTTCAGAATATTTTTCTCCAATGCAGCTGCCAGAAAGCCAGATGTTTATTTTCTCCTTGAAGAAATTGAAAGGCTTAGGTGAGATTTGTGACAATGAGGTACCTGAACACAGGAGAACTTTCCTACTTTGTATTAACTGAAGATGATATTAATCATTCTAAGGGTGGAAATAAACTGTTATCATTTATATGCACTAGAAGTATAGATGTTTTCACAGTACTCAGCTTCTTAATTTTTTTTTTGTTTTTACTTCATCACAAAGCCTGAAATTTGTTGTATGATACTTCCTTGACACAGAGTTTCTTTTTCACTATGTTAAGAGGACATCTGAACAAACAAACTTTAATTCACGTGAATTGATGTGAAACCTACCCTCTCTGTGGGGCTGATATTTTCTTTCTGACTTGGTTTGGGTCTTGTAGCAGGAATTGAGTGCTATAGAAACAGCATTCCCTCTTTCATCAGCAAAAAGAGTAGAATAGAAAGTCACAGCTTGACAGACGTTGAATTGCAACTGTCTTCCCTACTGCCAAGCTGAGATTTTGAAACTGTGTTTGGCCGTCTCATTGTTTTAGAATGCTCTTGGTTGCTTTCTGCTGCAGTGCATCACATCTTCACATAGAAATGTTCCATCTAAGTTTGAACATGTCAGTTCTACTGTGTACTGTGGTGTACTCAGTCTGTGTTTTGCTCTCATCTGCAATTTACGTCTACAATGCTGGCTGAGTCTTGTAACTTATCTTGTGTGTCTGTGTTGCAGCATAAGAATGCTTAAAACTTCCCTTCATAATAATTCAAACTATGTTTTTTATTTCAGTAGATGGTCCCTGCTCTATCTGCTATGTAGTTGAGGAAAAGTATGCCAGTTTAAAGCTACTAAGGGGCAAAAAAGGACTTACTGCACAGGGATAAGAGAGATTACCTTTCTCTTTAGGTAGAATTGGAAATGCTTCAGAGCTTCATGTTAAATTTTATGTCCCCTATTGGATATTTCCTTTCAAGAAAGATATGGGGAACCTGGAGGGAAAACATTGAAGGTCTGAGAATAGATAGAAATCCTGAATATATGACATACCAGAAAACATTAAAAGAATTTAAGTTCTTTAGGAAAAAGTAAATTGGAGGATGATCTTGCAATAACTAAGAAGCTTATGCAAAAATGAAGTAGAATAGAAATTAAATGAAGTAATGGATAGAATAAAAAAAGCCCCAGAACAGTCAAGAAGATTTAGAGGTTCAAAATTAAGAGGCATCTTCCTGATGGTAGGGACAACCAAGTATTAGAACAGGTTAGTTTATAAAGAGGAAGCATAATAATTTGCCATTTGAGGTTTTTTAAACCAGATTAGCTAATATTTTCCAGTAATTATGTAGATATAATTGATCTTGTTCAGGGCTGAGAAAGCACACCAGATATTGTCTTGAGGTTTTTCTGGTCTTATGTTGCATAAGCACTTACCAGCATCAAGCAATGAAATTAAAGGAGGAGTGACCAGGTTGCTGGAACTGGAGGGTAGCTTTCCTGATTGGACCATGGTCACCAACAAAGGCCTGGATTTCTGTTTGTGTCATAACTCACATACAAGTCACAGCACAGGGTTGTGCAAACCCCGAAGTAAGTTGGAAATTGTATGTGAAAATGAAAATGCCCTCACCCACCGTACATATAAAGTGGTGATTAGATCAGTTCTGCTCAGTGTGTGTATCCTTTGGCAATTATTAGAGTAATTGCTATAAAATATACTATAGAAGGACAGCTTGCAGTTTTTCAATATGCAGACTAATTGACCTAAAAATGAGTGTTCTATTTTATAATTTTTATTAAGTTGCAACACTGGAAGTAAGTTGAATCTAATAAGGCAATAAGATTGAATTAGATATTTTTAAAGGGTTTTTTTCCCCTCCTATTTAAGTGCTTCCTTATTTTAATGCTTTAATATCCATAGGGTTTGTAGAACACCTACATAAATTTGATTATACTAAATTACTCTCTTTTCTCTAAGCCTAGAGCATTTAATGTACACATAGACAAAAAAGAATCTAATGATAAAACACATCAGAAAAATTACATCTATATCTGAAATCTTTGTGTATCCCAGTCTCACACTTTAATTCTTTAAACAAAAAAATGCAAAGACAATGAACAATGACAGGGTGTTTTATGGCATGTGCTATCGGCTGCAAATTTGCAGTGGCAAAATGAAACACGGAGTAGAAAAACTGACAGTGTGAGTGCTGAAAGAGACTCCTGCAGCAAATGGTGATGATTAGCTTCTCATTTTCCCAGCATTATCGAAGAAGAGATTAATCCTTTTCTGGTAAATTTAGAAACTGCAGCAACTGTGGGAGTTAATATCTTTCAACTCAAGGACCATCACCAGGAATGGAAGTGCTGAACATTTTCCTCCTCTTGACAGGAGGCAGCTTTCAGTTCCAACTCTGTTCCTGTCTCTTATTCACAATCTGCTGGATGGGACACCCCAATATGTCATTGTGACAGAAACCTCAGGAATGAGGCAGTTCCAAAGATTGCTGTGTTTCAATTAGTTAAACCTTATGGGCACAAATTTTCAAAGCAACTTTGCACACTAGTGCTAAATGTGGTACCTATTCAGTAACTGCCAGATAATTATTGGCAGATATACAGGTCTCTGCTTGTCCCACTTAAGAAAACTGTGTATGCTGTTCTGTTTCAGGATCAAAAAGTTGAAGAAATAAAAATCATGATGGTGTTTTAAAAAATGATTAATCAAGTCTCAAATGAGTATGCAAGGAAGAGAAATATCAGAATAATAGTATTGAAATTTGAGTCTGTGCTTACTGGTGCCTTAGGTGGCTTTGAGTTATGACTAGAAAACAAGCAATAAACTAGATTTCTTATTAGGTTTTTATGATATTTCTCTTGCCATGTTTTCGGTTTCGAATGGATGTCAATAGGTTTTGTGGTGATTTGATGGTGACTGCTCACAGCAAATGTGAAAAAAATTTTATTCTTTCTACAGAGCCTGCAGCAAATTTCAATCCAAGAAGAACTACCCTCCTCCTCTTCCTAGAGTCCTAGAGAGATCTGAGATCTAAGACTTGAGTAGCTCACTTTGAGGAGAATGTGGCAGGAGAGGACTGGGAGGTATTCTGACTCTAAGAGTTAAAATCTAAAGCAGGCATGACAAGATGGCAGGTGCCCATTTCCTTTTTGTCTTCTTAGCCTCCCTCCTGTTCAAGAATGGGAACCACAAACATATTTCAAGAAAATGAATTCACAAGGCTGCTCATGTTCCCTCAGAACTAGGCCAAAGCTTCCCAGAAGTATGGTCAAAATCAGACTTTGATAATTCAAGACTGCCAGCAAAATATTGGAGATTTTGGGGGATGAGGGAGTGCTTTTCCTCTCTATTTTCAACCGGGCAAAAGTCATTATGGTGACAGGAGCAATAACAGCTGTCAAAAGGGAAACAGGAACAAGATAAGTGTTGCTAAATTTAGTAGTCCAGAGTAGAACAATATGCAGCTGATACAGGACTGTAATTTCTTTCTTAGTTTTCTAATTATTTTCCAGGATAACTGTGATATCAGTGCTTTGCTGCCCATCAGAACCCAATCTCCTTTAGGTGCACTCCATGTTCATTGCTAACCTCTCTTCAAAATATCTTCTACAACACAAAGTTAACTGCCAGAAAAAACTTTATTTCCTCTCTTTCTCTTGAAAGACAGATATTTCTCATCAAGTCCACATTTCACTGCTGCACACTCATCTGAAGAGAAAGTAACAGTAGCCCTGTAGTGTAGTGCATGTATTTCCAATATTGGCCCACTGAAGAGATGCAAAGCATCATCATTTCCCAGGACATTTGGCAGAAGGGTATTGGAGTACAACTGTCTTTATTGTTTTGGTACATGAATGTCATGGAGCATGCAGGCACAGTTTAAGTTAAAAAAACTGTGTTGTAAGCAGAAAAGAGTAGAACCAAATTATAGAAATTAACTTTAACAGAATTATGACCCAGAATGACCTACTTCATCTCCTAAGTACTGTTGTATCTATACTCTTCAAATAAACTTTCCAGGCTCTGTTTAATTTATTTCATTAGTACAGTCTAAATTACGTCCTTTGGATATAATGCCAGCAGGTTACAGTTTTTACCCCTTAGGTGCTTTAATTCTGATCTTCTTCCTGTGATTGGTACAACTTCTAGTACTGTCTCTACCTTCTTTATACTAATCTAGTTACTTGTGCTTTAACAGCAAAAGAGCAAATTCAATTTACAAGAATAAACACAGGAAACAAACCTTGTGTTTTAACAGCTAATTTAATCTAGGCTCTTAATAGAGGACGCCTAAAACATCAAGGGGACAGATCACCCAGGGCCTGGAAAAAACTTAGCACATCTCTTACAGGCCTGCAAACACTAAATCATTTTAAAACTGGTTTCCAAGTAAAGGTTTGGGGTTTTTTTCTATGCTGTTAAGTCCATGATGCTCTTAATTTGGACAGATTTCCCAGCAAAATGTTGGTTTTTGTTAAACTGGCAAAGGTCTTTAAGGGGTCATTTCAATGTATATAGGACCACTTGCTGGTTAATATGTGCATTTAGGATACATTGGAAAATACTGTTTGTATGATGTCGTTATCGACAGTGATGAAAGACCGGTGGGGTTCTTTTAAAACTGCTGACTCTTTTGTAAAAATGTTTAATGATTTATGAAAATTGTATCAAGGGGTATTATTAAGCAAAGTCTTTCTAGGAGACTCTCATTTGTCATTCTTTGTCACCAGTAAAAGACTTGGTTAGTATCCTGCTTTCAATGTGAATGCCCACCTGCCTTTTTAAGAACACTGATGTAGATGGTTCTGGTCCTGCTCTGAAGCCTGCAGGCTAAGCCTGGCTCTCAGTGAAGTTGTTCAAACTGAAGTAGTGAGCAATAGAAGGGAAAAAAGAGAGGCTTTGCAGCCCTGTGGCGATTTTAAATACAACTTGCTTAAAGAATTGTATGGGCTGTGAGTGTCAATTGTATCTTGGCCCAGCTTCATCTCTATCAATTTCCCTTCTCTTTCAGAAGTTTGCATTTTCCCCTCAGCACCACTCTTTTCATCTCTCTGTCTCCAGTTTTTGTTCTTTCTTTCCCACCTTTCCCATGTAATGCTTGTGTCCCTGCTTCAGTTAAATGCCTGCACCCTTCTCTTTGCCTCGAAAGAAGGCAGACCCAGGCTACCCTGAATATGTTCAAGTGAAGAAAAATCCTCTTATTTCACTTACATGTTTGACAAGGTACCTTCAATGTCATCGAGGAGGTTGCCATATTGAAAGGTTTTTGTTTTTACTGTGGTTTTGTGCAGTAACATGAAAGGGATGTAATGAGATCCACCCAAAATCCAGTAGGCAATGACAGATGTGTGTGGGCTGTTAGGAGAGACTGCTTTTGGAGCAGTAGATGTAGGAGCTTGAACCTTATCTGGTTTTCCAGGTCTTCCCTCCTTTCACACTCTTTCCCACATACTATAGATGTTGGACTACCACCACTCGTAGCTGTGCATAGCACATAAATAGTGTGGTCACCAGGACCAGGGCAGTGATCGTCCTCTGTTTACAGTATTGGTGAGGACACTCCTCAAATACTGTGTTGAGTTTTGGGCCCCTTCAAGAAAGATGCTGAGGTGCTGAAGTGTCCCTCCAGAGAAGGGCAGTGGAGCTGATGAAGGGTCTAGAGAGTCGTATGAGGAGCAGAGGAGGGAGCTGGGGATGTTTATCCTGAAGAAAAGGAGGCTCAGGGGAGGCCTTATTTCTCTTTACAACTGCCTGAAGGTTGCAGCCAGGTGGGGTATGGCCTCTTCTCCCAGGCAACCAGTGACAGGACAAGAAGAAATGGCCTCAAGCTGCAAAAGGGGAGGTTCATAGTGGATTTCAGGAAAAAAATTTTCACTGAAACTGCAGCCAGGAACAGACTGCCCAGGGAAGTGGTGGAGTCACCATCCCTGGAATTGTTCAAGAAAAGACTGAACATAGCATGTAGTACTATGGTTAGTTGATATGGTGGTGTTTGCTCAAAGGCTGGACTCAATGATTTTGGAAGTCTTTGCCAACCTCAGTGATTCTGTGATTCTGAGTGGGGCCGCGTGCCTTACATGCACGTGCTGAACATTTGCTTGCATGCAATTTGCAAAATCACTGTCGAGTGTGTGGAAAGGAAAGGTGTTAAGAATGTCTGTAAATTTCAGGAATTTCTTCTGGTTGCTTGATTTCTGGTTTAGAGAAAACATTTCTTATTTAGAACTTGTTTTATTAGTGAGTCTTTTTGCCCTTTGGTTAGTCCCTTCACATTAGGCTGACTACTAACTTTCAGTCTTTTCTGATATGCAATGGATTGAAATATTCAAGAGGGGGTTCTTTTCTGTTTCTTACGACTTTTCCTTTTGTTTGGTTTTGTTGAGTTTTTTTTATTCTGATATTTTTTCTTTGAGTTCAGTGCTCATTTGTATTCTACTCTTGAAAAGCTTTTCAATGCTCTTAAGCCCTTCATGTGTTCTAGAACTGAGACTCTTCTGAACAATTTTGGCCACTAGTGCTTTGTACCCTGAAATACACAAGACAAAATTAGCCATTTAAAAAATTACCCACTGAACCCTGTCATCATCATAGTGGATTTTATAAGTGTACATCCTTAAGATGTGAGAAAAGCTGGCAAGTCATTACATTATTACCTGAATTAGTATCCAAGTAGATTTCATTTGCTCCTAAATGCCAATTGTAAAACAAGTGGATTCTTTCTTCTCTCTTCCTGTAACTAGGCTCATTAATCTCAGCAGGGTAGGACTAAGGAAGGGCCTGTTCAAAGGAATCATACATGCTATTAAAAACATGTAAAACATGGTTTGATCTACCCTCTAGGAGATTTAAAGTTTTAATTCCTTTTTTTTTCTGTTTGTGAGAAATGTTATAATGCTGCTTTTGAGCAAACTAATTCAGCTTTTCTGTAATTCAGTGCAATAAATCAAAAGTGTGGTTTGCTTGATTGAGGTTTTTTTTTCTAAAGCCTGCATTTTCTGTAGTATCATAAATTTACAATGATTTTCCCCTCAGTTAAATTAGTCCAGCAATAAAATTCTGAACATCTGACTTAAAATGCACATTTCAATTTAAATAAAATGCCCAATGAATTAAGCTATTAGCAGAGTACATGCTATGACTGAAATTAATAAAGATACTCTTATGTTCAGACACCCTAAGCGGTCACAAAATTAGATTTCAGCTGAGATTTCAAAAGTGAGTGATAGGTTTTAGAAGTGTTGGAAGCTTGGGCCCTTACTATCAATGAGGTGTAGGAATCTTACTTGCAAAGTGATTCTGAAAATACTATCTATTGTCACTGGGCAAAAAAACTAACCAACCAACCAACCAGAAAGCCATCTTAAAGAAATAGATAGTGAGCATTACTTGGAATTTTAATCTAGGGAAACAATTCCCACTGGTATTGCAGAAGTATTTAAAGAACAATTTCCAGTGAGTGGTTTAATTTTCCTGGCTTGTTCATGAATAACAGAGCACAGTGCTTTCACACTGTTGATCTAACCATCAGATAGTAATTAAATTGCTCTGCATAGCAGTCTCTAAGATGTTATGATGCTCTTCTCAGAGGCTGAAACAAGGCAGTTTTGTAATAAAATTATAACTGACATAAAACATTAATGGAGGCAGAGAGTTTTTCTCTTGTGTTTCTCATACATCTCCAGAAAGACCTTGAATTACCAAATGAAAATTAAGTTGTTAGTGAGCTTGTTTAGCTTTCATTGAGTGAATTTTAGTGGATATGTTGTTTAAATAATAATAAAAAAGGAATGTGATTAGATTCCTGAGCATTAAACCTCTTCTACTTTATATCATTCTTACTAGAAATATCTTAGAAAGAAAATACACAGGGCTCTGAACTCCCAAATCTATTTCTGTATATGTAGATGTTGTTTTACTGCCCTGATTTAGCCAATGTTAGTTCTGCCAGAGTCCTACCCCACTCAGGCCATTTCTGGGCCAGCAGTGTTTTTGTCAACCCTCATTTCTTCCAAAAACCTCGTATTTGAGAGATCACATGTGATATCTTACATCATGTCTCCTCGTACATTGCAGAACAATGCAGGAGAGATGAAGAATGCTCCCCTGTTCTGTATCCCCAATCCCCTTGGTGCACAAGGGAATCAAAAATAAATCTCCATTCCCAGAAAAAATGCAGTGTAATGGTAGGATAAAACCAAGGCTGGCCACCAGCAGATGATATGGCATGCTGTGTGCTTACAAGTTTGACATATTTCCCACTCTTCTGTCCCCTCATGGCTCTCCTACAGGCTAGGTGGGGCACAGGGTGCATTTGGGCAAGCAAGGGGGTGGAAGTATTCCTGGCTTGGTGCACATGCTCTGCCCTGGGATGTGGGGAAGACTGTTCCTAAAGCAGAGATGGTCTCTGAAGCTTTGCCAGAAAAGGGAGCCAAGGGGGAGCTCTTTAGCCTCCTGCCTTGCCCCAGG
The DNA here is from genome assembly GCA_013397795.1 of Orthonyx spaldingii. NCBI lineage: Eukaryota > Metazoa > Chordata > Aves > Passeriformes > Orthonychidae > Orthonyx > Orthonyx spaldingii. The sequence continues at coordinate 680,017 of VZTJ01005853.1, forward strand.
CCAGACTCTCACTACTGTTTTAGCAATATAAACTGAGACTGAGTACTCTCAGATCCCAACAGTGCCAGCATGACAAAGAAGGGCCTGCAAGATGTACAGCCAAGAGATAAGGAGGGGCCTGTGTCCTGAATAGCACAGGCAGAACCAGACCCAGTCTGAACAGGGACAAAGCAGTAGCAACACTTTGCATGGAGAAGAATCTTGGGCCATGGCAGCACACTTTCACATGGAAAACCCCCTTTTGCCTTCTGCTGTAGAAAAACTGGATAAAAGAGATGGTAGATACCTGTCATGCTATGGGCAAATCACTTCTAAGTGCCTTGCATAAGCATATTGAGACATGGCACTGAGCCTGACTTGGTTTATTCAGCTCCATATAAGTCCAGGCTGGGAGATTGTCTTGCCTCTATGTGGCTTAAAACAAAACAGTTAATGCAAAATCAGCATCAATGTTTGTCTGTCCAAGGAAAAAAGCTGAATCTTCCTGGGTGCTAATTCAGTGTGCCAGACATTAGAGCTCCTTATGCCTCAAGGGACTCCTAATGTTGTAGTTGCTGCAGGACATGTGGCTCAAATTCCAGGGCACTGACTAACTTGGGTAACCTAAATTCATAGTGGAGAATGTGTAGGATCTCAATCCTTCAAGAAGTTCAGTTTTCTCTGCAAGGTGCTTGCAGCCATCAACTCCCACAGCTGACTTTCTTTCTCTACATCATGGGAAGAACAAGAAAGTTTAATGTCAGTTTTCCAGTTTCATTTTTAATTATGTTCTCTAGGTCTGTATGTACCTCATCAGATATTCTCAAATGCTACACAGAAGCATTTGGACATAAAGGTTAGCCAGATAAAGATGGAATACTCCACAAGAAGTCAGACTTAGAGGAAAGTTAAGGCTATTATTTAAATGTCATTCAAGTTAAGTAAGATATAATGATAAGCACAATATAGTGATATTTGTGTATGTCTCCACTTGTGTAAAATGCACATAATTCATACTAAGAGAGTGAGCCTATTATTGCAATGATAATCAGATTAAAATTCACACGGCCTCATTTGTCCTAGGTCTGGATACAAGTGGATCAAAATATCTGCCCTCAGATGTTGCTGGGAAACTTCAGGACAGTAACAATGTTTCTCATTCTACCCTCCCTTTTCTTCTGCAGGACCAGCTTGGGAATTGAAGACTTCATCTACAACAGATAATAAGATCGATAGTCTTTAACCCTTGGCCTTCCCAGGTACAGTTGGCTATTCTACTAGTAGATATTACAATGACAATTCTTCCTACAGGGAACTAAGAAGATCTTAGAACACAGCTTCCCTTTCTCATGAGTGTAAGGAGCAGTATATATGTATGTAGCCATTTATACATGAACACATTTGTATGTGCATATATACATACATGAATATAGGAGCAATAATTAACACAGCTGGTGGTTGTTTTTTTCTATGTTTTAGATAATTACATTAGTTTTCATGAAGGCCTTGAGACCTGCTTTGTTTTGTTGTAAGGAAAAAAATGTTCTGCATTTTGAATGAGCTAGAGGAGGAAAAAGAGAGAGGAGCAGGATCAGTGACGGTAATGCTAATATGCACACTTCTTCCCTCTATCCCTACTTCTTTTTCAACTAGCTCCACTACTATGTCTGATGTGCAGAAACCTTTCTGATAGCTTTGCCAAACATATGGTGATTAAATATTTTTGGAATGGTATTAATGATAAAATCTCTGGTTTTATGTTATGTGTTAGCCTCACTTAGATAAGTTGCATGTCTACAATGATGCTTAGAATAGAAGTGGCTGAAAGGGTTCACAGAATACTCAATGCCAAGATTCTTTTTTTTTTTTTTTTGTATGAATATTCTAGTCCACACAAAATAATCTGTGTTTTTTAGTGTCTGCATTTTATTTCTGCAACTCTTACTGTATCTAGTCTTTAAATGGCTTAAAAACATAAGCTCATAGTCCTGGGATTGTCTGCAACTGCCTGTATCAAAACACAATTCCTCAAGAACTAAACAGCTTTTAACTGATTTTGAGCAAAGTCTGCTGACAGTTTTTCCTTCACCATTTAAAGTTATGTGTATTTTACTGGAAAAATAGCCTCCTTGCTGTCTATCAGACAACAGTGGTTTATGAAGGACGAGGATCTCTGTGACAAACACAGCTTCAGATTACAACTACCACAAACTTTGTGCATGCTCAAGTTCAGGAGTTTTGGGAGTTTGGCAGTGATTTTTTTTTTTTTTTAACTCAAATCCATTGAGAAATAAAACTGAAAAGATTAATCTTCTTTGAAGGTGTGCCGTGTGGGCTGATTCCCTACAGGCAGCCGGACTGGCAGAGAATTGCAACACCGGGCTGTCTCTGTAATGAAAAGGTGAGGCTCGGTGCGGGATGCTGGTTGTTAGTTCCAGGGCACTCCCGCACTTCCCACAAGCTCCCACAGGGTGGCAGAGGCAGTTCACAGTAACAAACCACTTAGTCCGGCTGCAGATGGAGGAAATCCTGGTAATCTTACATCTGGAAACGTCCTGTTTACTAGCTGTAGGATTGTGGAAAGCCTGCAGAGGCACTGCCCTTGCATACCCTCCTCTCTGTGACCTCTGGACACTCCAGCTTCTCCTTGCAGGTACCTAATGCCCATGCTAGCTATCTTGGGGTAAATTTGGTGTCCAAAATGAAGTGTTAACATTGTTTTCCATGCACCATCAAATATTCCTTCCTCCTTGTTAAAGTTTTTTAACTTAACTGTTTCCTTACAGTTTCCTTTGTTGCTCCATGAAAAATGTCTGCAAGTGACCTGGAAAAAAGGTGATAAGGGAAAATTCTATAAGTTTCTAGTAGAGGAAAAGTAAAATGAAAACTGATGTTCTAAAGGTTGGGATGTAGGGAATGTATGAAGACATTGAATATAGTCTCAAAAGACCTCACATCAACAGGAAGTAGTATTGATTCATTCCTTTGCAATGTTGCTGTGTGGTGATGTTCCAGCACAAAGGAAATATTGCACATTGTGAATCTGTACATTAAGTGTATTTTGCAGGTCTGTGTGCACTCAGCCCTCAATGGTGAAGACTTTAAGGCTTGAGAATATATAAATTAATTTTCTGTATCTTTTCTAGCAGCAGGAAAAGAAGACTTGATGTACAGAAAGAGAAAAAGAAATTCACTTAGATGTGAAATTGGATCTCCTGAGAGACTTTCTTTCGGATTTCATGATCTTAATCCACAGGCCCAGCTACCACTAAGTGCCTATGAGGACAATTTGAGAATAAATTGTGAAATTTATTACACTGTCTTTTGCTAGTAAAAACAGACTGATAATTTCTGCGTCTCTCCTCCAACTGGGAAATGCCTCATCATTTTCCAGCATCTCCCCTTCTCTCTGCAGTCCTTATCTTAAGGAAATAAGCGATGATCTGTATTCTGCCCAGGAGGGTCTCATCTACCTCTGATACTTTGGAGGGAACAAGGTCTGGTCTTCCTGTTGACTTCTTCTCTACACCTGTGGAGTCATGAAGAGCAGAGTCTGGACCTGGCCTTGATTTTTTACCAGCTTTGTTCTGTTAATGTTCCTGTCTCCTTCTTCTTGCCACTTGGCCCTCCATCAGGAAGGTGAGGACAAGTTTTCCTCTCTTCTACTGAGCCCACTTCCCTTGGAAGGATCATCCTTGTTCCACAGAGTGGCAGTGATAGAGGGAAAAGACTGAAGAGAACAGGTATGGTAAAAGGAAAAAGATCAAACACTTGAGCAAAATGGGTACAAAACAGCAGAGTACAAAAAAACACCATCAAAATGATACAGTGACACAACAGAGAGGCTAAGGAGACTTTTTATTCTTGCTGGATTTGCATGCTTCCTGTGGCTTCCTTCACATGAAATATTAATTTACTTAATGATGTGACTTACTGGTAGCTAAAAAGGTTTTTTCTTTCCATGAGCGTGTTTTAAGGGTTAAGAACTTGAAAATATTTCTAATCTACTAATAATAAAAAAAAAGTTGAATCAATCACAGAATCAGAGTATGCTGAGTTGGAAGGGACTCACAAGGATCATTGGGTCCAACTCTTAGCCCTGCACAGGCCATGCCCAAGAATCACATTATGGGTCTGAGAGCATTGTCCGAATGCTTCTTGATCTCTGTCAGGCTTGGTGCTGTGGCCATTTCTCTGGGGAGCCTGTTCCAGTGCTCAACCACCCTCTGGGTGAAAAACGTTTTTCTAATATCCAGCCTAAACCTCCCCTGTGAACTTCAGGTCATTCCCTTGGGTCCTGTCATTGGTTACCTCAGAGAAAAGATCAGTGTCTTCCTCTCATGAGGAAGTTGTAGACTGCAATGAGATCTCCCCTCAGTCTCTTCTTCTCCAGACTGAGCAGACCAAGTGACCTTAGCTCCTCCTCATAAGGTTTCCACTCCAAACCTTGCACCATATTCATGGGCCTTCTTTGGATGCTCTCTAAAGTTTTTCTTGTATTGCAATACCCAAAACTGCCCCCAGAACTCGAAGTGAGGCTGCCCCAGTGCAGAGCAGAGCAGGACAATCCCCTCCCTTGCCCAGCTGGTGATGCTGTGCCTGATGCACCCCAGGACACGCTTAGCCCTCCTGGCTGCCAGGGCACTGCTGACTCAGGTTTAACTTGTCATCAACCAGGACCTACAGGTACAGCATGTCATTCCACAGTCTGCACGTATATCTAGGGTTATGCCATGCCATGCCATGCCATGCCATGCCATGCCATGCCATCCCATGCCATCCCATGCCATGCCATCCCATGCCATGCCATCCCATGCCATCCCATGCCATGCCATCCCATGCCATCCCATGCCATCCCATGCCATCCCATCCCTGCACTTTGCCTTGTTGAACTTCATACAGTTGGTGATTGCCCAGTCCTTTAATTTATCAAGGTCTTCCTGCAGGGCCTCCCTGCATTTGAGGGAGTCAACAGCTCCTTCCACTTTTGTATCACCTGCAAACTTACTTAATATCCCTTCCAGTCCTGCATCCAAGTCATTTATGAAGGTGTTGAAGAACACAGAGTTGAGGATAGAACCCTGTGAAACGCCACTAGTGACAGATCGCCAGTCTGATGTCACCCCATTCACTACAACCCTTTGTGCCTGACCTGTCACCTATCCATGATGTGTTTATCCAGCTGTGTGCTGGACATTTTGTCCAGAAGGATCCTGTAAGAGACGTTATCAAAAGCTTTACTAAAATCCAGAAAGGTTACATCAACTGTCTTCCTTTGATCAGATGGGTGGGTTACCTTGTCATAAAAGGAAATCAGATTTGATAAGCAGGATTTTCCTCTCATGAAGCCATGCTGACTGTGACCAGTGACTCTGGTGTCTTTCAGGTGGTTTTCAATACCTCCCAGAATAATCTTCTCCATGACTTTGCCAGGCACTGAAGTGAGACTGACAGGCTTGTAATTTCTGGGGTCTTCCTTCTTGCCCTTCTTGAAAACTGGGACGTTTGCCAGTTTCTGGCCAACTGGGACCTCTCCAGATTCCCAAGATCATTCAAAAACCATCAAGAAAGATTTTACAATGACATAAGCTAGCTCTGAGGATTCTTTGATGAATCCCACCAGGCCCCATAGATTTGTAGGGATCCAGTTGGAGCAGCAGATTCTGCACATTTTCAGGGTCAGCTTGGAGTTGATAGTTTTCGCAGTCACAACCCTCCAGCTCGGGGTACTGAGACCCCCTTGATCCGTCATCTATGTCAAAGACAGAGGTAAAGGATATATTAAATACCTCTGCCTTGTCTCTGTTGTGAGGTGACAATTCTCATTCTGTAACAGGACAGTGTTAGTTTTACACTGCCTATTACCATTAATATATTTGAAAAAACACTTTTTATTGTCCCCCACAGTCCTGGCTTCAACTCCAGCTGAGCTTTGTCTGCACGCATTTTCTCCCTGCAGTGTCAAGCAGAATCACTGGATTATTCCCATGTCACCTGACCTTGCTTCCACTGAACATACACCTTCCTTTTTTGCCTTATTTCCAAGAGAAGATTCCTGTTTGTCCAAGCCAGCCTTTTGCCTTGTCTGCTTGACTTCCAACATTTGTGAATTCCCTGCTCCTATGCCCTTAGGGGGTGATGTTTAAAAACGTGACCAGCACTGATGGACCCCAGAAGCTGCAAAAACATTTTCACAGGGGACCTCACTAATTCCCTGAGCAACCTGAAGTCTGCTCTCCTCATGTCCAGAGCTGAAGCTTTGCTGGCACTTTTCCTCCTGTCAACAGAGATTTTAAACTCAATCACTTCACAGTCACTGTGGCCAAGATGGCCACTAACCACCACTTTGCTCATGAAACCCACTCTGTTGAAAAGCAGTAGATCAAGAAGGGAGTCTTTCAAAGTCAGTTGTCTTAGGACCTGTTCTGTGGAGTTGTTCAGGTTTTTTAGGAATCTTCCAGCCTGCATTGTGCCAATCAAACTGTTGCTATTTTGAAATATTTTTCATTGCACTTTTTTCAGTATTAATGTGCTGAAATGTCTAGACAAGAAGTAAGAAGTTGCTATTTTGAAATATTTTTCATTGCATTTTTTTTCAGGTATTATTGTGCTAAAGTGTCCAGACAAGAAGCAAGAAGTCACAGGAAAATAAAAAATACTTCCATTTGAAACTGAAGTATTCAGACATGTTAGCTAGGGGGTCTGTATTGGGTTCTTGTTGGCTTTTTTTAAAAAATCCCTATATTATCTAGAGGCCTGTGAAAACCAATCTTTTTCCATCACCAGTTCTGTTAAATCTATTAAAAATGTTTTGAAAAGAAATACCTGGTCAACTCTACTTAATTAACACCATGAAACAGTTTAAGATTCCCATGTATTCCTGATGCCTATAATGCTTTAAACAGCACAGTTATTTCTGGTACCTCTCTGAGTGGGATGTGTCACATCTTCAGAGCACCCTAGTCTGCTGAACATCTTTCTGCAAAGAAAGAATCACAACTCACTTGGACTTGTATGCCAGGTTTTGTTTGCTTGGCTGACAGGATGATGGGTGATATCTCTTCACCTACAGCATGTGTTTGCTTTATAGAGACATATTAGTACTTGATAAATGTGGAAGCCCTTGGACTCAGATACAGAGAGCAGCTGACAAGAGGGGAAGTGTGTTTTAGCTGCTGTGATTTAATGAACATTGGGCAGCTGAGCAGCTATTAGATGGGATCAGGCAAATATGTTATATTAAAAGTTACTCTGAACATCTTGCATTCAGCTAAGAATATGCAGCTGACCATTATATCCTCTTTTTAGATTCAAATTTTATCTTCTCAGAGAATGCCTTTGAAAATAACAAAGATAACATGGTCTCTTTGTGCCTAATTGAGGTATCCAGGATTCAAGGGGGAGACTGAGGCATTTCCCCACTTTGCCCAGTCTAAAGCCCAGTAGGCGTTTTACACTTTGAACTCTAACTGGGAGCAGGTTTGCCTCCAAAAATAGGAGTGAGGCAACAACCTTGTAAATTTCTGCACTGGACAGAATGCTCTAAGATTAAAATTATACACAAATCTCTGCAACTGTTAATACTTGATTTATAAAGAGTACACAAAGGCAAGTTTCTTCTACACAGAGGTACCCAGGACTATGGCTGTGTGCCCTAACAAGGAACTGACACCACACCAAGAATGAGAGCTGAGTGATCTCCAAAATGCCTGACTCATGGGAAAGAGGTTCCAAACAGCTCAGGTGCCTGACCTAATGACTGGCAGATCAATAACAAGTCCTTATACAGCAACTGATCTTGATATCACTGTGACACCTAAGTATTATCTGGTGGAAACACTACCACTGAGATAAGTCAGTAGAACTTTTCTTTAATCTGATTTTGTACTGTGCAATATTCAAGGTTGCAAATATATTTCAATGAAATATCTGTACCAACTTACAGTGATTGCTGGGAAGCCAGTGCAACACAGACTGGCGTTACAGCTCAAAGGTGGTTTGGGCTATTACAAGAGGAAAATACTTGAAAGGTCTTTTTGTCATATTCAAAAAGAAACTTGGGAAATATATGTGAAGAGGCAGAAGAGGGGAAGGAGGGGAAAATATAAGGCACTTCAACCCCTTTATTTACAGTGAAATTCAATGATTCATTTGATTTGAACTCTCTTCCCATTCAGCAGATGGATGGGAAGGTGGAGATGATTGTTTAGCTGATAAGAAATTTCCTTTCCATGAGTGAGCAGGTGGGAATGTTGGTCAGAGAACTAAGAATTCTCTTGTGCTTCTTCACCTTTAGCTATTGTGAATGATGGAAATGATGAAGTACAAAGTACTTTGTGTGCATGTACAGACTGCTACATCCTTCTCAGGCTTTCACATGCATTTTAAAACATATGCAGTCACTTAACAGGAGAAAGAAACAGCAAATATTAAAGAGCATCTAAATAAACTTTGATTTTTTTAATTCAGGTAACTGTGAAGATAAATAGTTAAGATTTAGTTTACATCTCTAAGCACAGAATTACATCTAACCTTACAGGTTACAAAGCTAAAAGGTTTACATCTCATATGCAATTTAGGTGTTTGCATAACCTGTCACCTTACCGCTTCAGGGGAAATATTTACAAGGTGTCAAGGATTAAAATGTTAATTTGAAAGTAGAAATTAATATTTGTGCAGGAAAAAGTTTTTTGAGACTGCTATGTTCCTTTCAAAACCAAATAAACTAGTAATAAAATCAATTCAAATTTGACTTCTAATTCCATTGAAAAAAGAAAAGTGAAAAATATTTGGAAAATCTGAATTTTTCATTTTAAACTGAGATGAAAGATTAAATTCAGCTAAATTTAACACAGATAATATTACAGCAGAAAAAACATTTTGTCCTGTTACATTCAGCTTAAGTGATAGTACTGAGGTTTATGGTTTAGTAAAAATTCAATCCATTTTGAAAGAAAGGGGAATGTGAATTAGTTACTAGAAATCACCTCCTTTTTTAAGAAACTGAAATAAAACTCATTTACTGATAGGGCCACTAGAAGAACAATTGGTGCAGTGGTGCAATTCAGAGGGGAAAGAGGAAGCTAAAAGTTTTCAAATAGGGAGATGAGGGGAGAATAAAAGGATTAAAGAGAAATACTTAACTGATATGCTTCTGATTTTTCATGTTCACTAGTACTTTGCATGTCTCTGACTGCTTTTCATGCGGCTATTTTCTTTATCATAAGGAATTTTTCTGTGTCGCAGAAAGAGATACCAACTTTTTATACTGTGAAAAAAAAAAAAGGCGGCTAAAATCAGGACGGAACATAATGCAACTGTAAAAAGGCCTTGTCCAGTGTAAGGAATAGCAGGTTGAGCACATTAACTGCTGGGTTATTGTCAAGTAGTACCTGGATACCACCTTGATGCAGGATTATCCAAGTGCATCCACATTTCAAATGGTTGGTTTGAAGGGAGACGAAGATTTAATAGCACCTGCCATTATCTGTGTGCTTTCATGTGTAGGTATAGAACTGAGATTACAATTCTGAAAGCCTGGTTCATCTGGATCATCTAGGAATCTGTGGGTTGAGATATATACATACATATATATATGTAATCAAGCTGCTTGTTCTGTATTTAAGTTATTTTTAAATATTGAAAAAAGAAAATAACTATCCTACTGTTCTGATATAAAGCTAATCATCTAAGCAGTTTGAGAACTGGCAAAAGTTTTTATTCATAACAGGAAAATACAGTATATAATAGGTAGATAACATATAAAATACCTGGTTCCTGATTCTTTGGAATTGCTAACTCAAAAAGAGAAGTAAAACTATATCTATTATACATATTTATAACACTGTGCAGCCTTTTATGCTTACCACTGGATCTATAGAGTTCTGTGTATGATTCCAGAAAATTAACACTTATTATTGAAATGCACCTATTCTCTAAATGAATGGGAACATTAGTCATTCCACTCAATAACTGGTTTCATGGTACGGCTGGAATATCAATGCCAGGTATTCCATGAAATACCTGAATAATTTAGGCTTTTCTTGAAATGACCATATCGAGCAGTGAAGTGGCATAATAGAATATTTGTGCCAGTCATTGTGCTGAGTGATTGAAACTGTGGTTTCACAGAACAGGTCACACATGATAAGATACATACTTAGGCTCACTCCTTTGCAGTTTGCATCTCTGGGTGCATCCACCACAGCTTCAGGCCATGCTACTAAGTCCTGCTTCAGTTTCATGATCCTATTCCCAACCTCCCGACATTTTAAAGACCACACTGGAAGTGGAGAGCTGCTCCATTTGCATCCTACTCCTTCCAAATCAAGTGGTTAGTTTTCAGCTGGATTAACTCCCTCATGCATCTCAGCTGTACAAGTCTTCATTCCAGGCACAATGGTGGGGTATGGAAATAAGTGGAAAGGGATGGCATCATTCAAATAGGCTCAGGTTGTCAGGATTCTGTGCTTTTGCTTCTTTCCAAAGGGAAACTTCAAATGTCTTAGAAAACAATGTTCTCTGGATGAAACACCCAGGGATCAGTGGACCTTTATAGCTTGGCCACCTGTTGGAAAAAAACCAGCAGTCCAGACCTTCTGGGCTCTTATACACATTGTCCAAACCATTTGTCCATGTTTGTTTGTGGCGTAATATGCTGAATCTGTTCTTGCAGCAAGAACATAGTAGGAATAATATCTGGGACAGGATAGGATGCTTATGAAAAACAGATATTGCTTTTTTAAAATGGCTTAGGTGAGTTTTTTTACTCATTTCAGTATCAAATAAGCAACAAAAGCCACCAACTATTTTATTATTTTCCTCCATATCTTAATTATATAAAAACATCAGCACTTTATTTAGTCTTTAATTAATATAATCCAAGTATAAAGTTCAGCCTTGGCAAGGACACAAGGATATTGATTACCTGTCCTTTCCACCAGAGTCAAAAATCACTTCTGTTCTGTGTTTATTAATAAATGTTCATAGCTATGGCATTGAAACCTATCAGTGTGATTGACCTTTATTTTCAGGTAGTCAATAGCCATTGACCCATGCAGATGAATTACCATAGTGAATTTTGCTGTTGCTTACTCAGGCTCTTATGTCAATAATTGACCTCCTGAATGGTTGTTCTCTTTTTTGCTTCCCTTTTACCTATCAAACATATAAAAACAATTCACACAGATTCAAACAAATATATAAATAAGAAGCAGGTTGCATCTCACTTCACTGTTCTCTGTGCTTGCATGGGGACACATGGTACCTTTCTTCTTTCTACCTTTTGGTGTCAGCAAAACACCCAGTTTGCTGAGGAAAAGGGAAGAACAGGAACAGTGTTTCAAATAGATGGTAGTTCAGATAAGGAATATGTTATCTTGTGGCTACAAAAGATGTCTCACAGGTTTTGTTGATTTCAGTAAAATCTTTCTGAAAGATCATTATATAGACTGCAGCATTTTGGTCTTTATTTGCATCCATACATGGCAATATTTAGATACGATAACATTAGACTGTTTCCTCTGTCTTGTCAGAGAATTAGAGACCTCCTTGAAATAAGAGGTCTTAATCTGGCCTTTCCCATAGATTCTGAGAGTTCAGAAACAAAATCTTACTTTGACCCAGTTCCAATAATTTAAATAACTTCTGATTTAAAAAATCAAATAGTTTCTTAGACTAACATCTCATTTTCTTCTTTGTTACATAAAAACTATTAAATTGCCAAGGAAGAAATGAATAGCAAAAAATGATATGGTAGTTTGTTTGTGTCCTTTGTGTATCTGATTTGGAAAGGGCATGATTTTTAGGCAACTTCAAAACTGCGTTCTGTTGTTATTTCAGGAGACAAAGAGGGAGTCTTAGCAATCAGGTGGCCTGTTTTGTACTGTGAGGAGCAACATGCAAATTCAGGGATGCAATTTAATTGCATGTCTTGTGCCATTGAGCTGGAAAATCTCTGACATTCAGTTTTAGCCTGTTTCCCCCTAAAGTTACTGTTTGGAGGCAGAATGTGAGTTTAATAGAAAAATATTGTGCTTGCTGTGTCTGATATGATTATTATTAAATGACATGATTCTATAGAGAGGACTTTGAGTTAGTCACATCTTTGCTCTTTTTTTTTTTCAGTTCTGCATAAAAGTAATAGATTAAGACTAAGAGATTTTTTAATATACATATCCATAGTGGCTGCATTTACATTAAAGGGTTTTTTGAAAAGTAGTATTATGATTTTGAGGCTAAACCCCTGTTAGTCAGGGCCTGAGAGTATTAATTGACTTCAGTGACCCTGATCATCCTTTTCTGAGACCTCCCCCCACCTCTCCACCTGAGGTCTATTTCATCTCATCCTGGCTAAGATACAGTGTAGGTGTGCCTGCCTTTGCTTCCTGAATCAAACTTGGACTTGTATTGTGGCCTTGCTGCCAGTCTTGTCTTCAGCCTTATCTGCTGCTGATACTTTCAAAAGAATTTTGAGCAAAAAGTTTCTCCAGAGGCAGAGTACTTAGTGGGGGAACCAGAAGTCTGTTAATCTTGTGAGTGACAGTCTTTTTGCATGCGAGACTGATGAGCAATGACAAGAGTTCAAGAAGGTGAAGGTCATACTTCTGAGACCTGGAACCCAGGTCTCTGTATGGGACCCAGTGCGTGAGCCTTGGTGTAGAGATGTACAACAGACCTTTAGAAGGAAATGTACCACCAAGCCAACCAGCTTGTACTCCTTGGATCCCGGGATTGCTCTGGGACTATGTAGAGGAGACTGAATGTACTGATGCTTTTCTAAGCTCTTCATGCAGGGACCTGGCAAAGGAACCCAATACACATATACACAGAGACAATCCTTCAGTCTGTTCCCCTTCCCACCCAACACTGGAAACTTCCTCTGGAAATGTCCTGCACTGCCATCCTGGTATGTACAATATTTTTCTTTAAATGCTTTCATGGCTGAAAGGAAGGATGTGTATAAGGTTTTTGTGGCATCAAGGTGCTCAACTCAGAAGAGAGAAAAGCACTGCTGATCTGCTGACTTCAAGGTCTGTTATAGTTTCTAAAGTACTTTGAGAGTGGTATCCTGCATGGTGACTAACCAAGTCAAAATCCACCTACTCAATTTCCACCCCTTAGGCCCTGCTACAAAGTTAGCAACACTCGAAGCCTTTCTCTGGGAGTAGAGACCTCCTAGGCTTTTCTGACACAATTCTGCTGTGCATCCCTTCTCCCTTCTGTGCATGCAGTGGCTAATGAGCTGAGGGTGTGATCACCATGCTCCACAAAGCAGTACTGCAGATCCCATCTCTGGCCATCAAGAAATCAGAGTGACAAGATAGTGGAGTGCAAGGCAGACTGTGTCTGAGAACGTGGCCTGAGTGGTAGGAGTCAGGAGATATGGGGCTGCACAGGACAGCAGCCATTCTCCTAAATGCAGGAGCTCCTGAAATTTCACAATAGGATGTCAAAGACAGGGACCTGCCACAGACACCGGTGGGTGCCAAATTTAGGGCATCCCAAGGACCCCCACTCCAGGTTAATCTTCTGGGCCCAAATTACTAAATTATTCTACTATATCTCACCACCTCAGCAACAAGGACTTCAAGAAGGTCATGCTCTTTATCCTTTTCTTTCAAGAAAAGGAGGCATTGGAAATTGAGCAATGACTCAATGTCCTGTAATAGATGCTGCAGCCATGGGGTTAAGGTTACCCTGCTGCATCTATAACACCTTATAACCAACATAGTTTCAACTCAGAGTGAAGAGGTGGGAATGTTTTCACAATGAAGAGAACTTTAGCAGTGCTGTAGTTCTGAATTAGGTTTTCTCTCTTCTTAACAATTAAGAGGTAGAGGACTTCAAATCCTGTCATCTTTGGCCCTATACATAAGATAGAGAAGAAAGAAACAGTCCTGACATACAGATATTCTATCACACCTTTGCTGAGATTATTCATCAATTTGGAAGCAGGATTTTTAATAGAGAGTAGCTATCTGGAAATCTGCTTACTTACTGTACAGAAATGAGTAAAATTAGAAAAGAAAAAAAATGTTTAAAGCAAAGTATTGATTCAGTGTGATTTTTTAAATTTTCCTTTGCAAAGCCAGGAGCTGGATTCAGTGATCCTTATGGTTCCCTTTCAACTCAGGGTATTCTATGTTTCTATGATTCAAGCAATTCTTATAAGACAAAGACTGATCTAGTAAAAAGAATAATTTAGTAATTATAGTCATGTTTATTATTGCAAAATAACATAATATGGTGGTATATAATTCTAAAGGTGAAAAGTAATGGGGGTTTTTTTTGAGGTTTGTGCTTGTCAGTGGGACTGTGAAGGAGATAATTGTACTTGCAGTAGCCAAGGCACTGAAAAGTAACAAATTGTCTTACTTCATTAGGATTTTTTTTAATGCTACAACTTATGGACTTTTAGCATTTTGTTTGCAAAAATCAATGGAAACTTGCACAGTGAACTTTAATAGACTCTGTTATGTCTTTGGAGGATAAAGCCCTTTGCTTGTTTCCATGTTTTCCTTATCTGCAATCGCCTATCTCATCTCTCACAATGATCAGTGTTAGAGACAGTTATGTTAGCAACTTAAATCCTTCCCCTCTGGAATGAACATGAACTAGCACAATGTTTTTGGGTGTTTGCCATGCAAAACACCTTAGTGAATTACTCTTGTTGTAAGGATTGCTTGTAGATTACACACCCGTGCAAGTCACGGTTTATGACGTACTAATCTATTAAATAAATTGTGAAATGCTGTTATTCTATTTTAAGTGGCTCATGGAGTTAAGTAACACAGCCTTTTAGGTAATTTGCATAATAGAGGCTTTTCCCTCTTTGGCAAAAGGCAAGTGAAAATTGTCCTTTTAGTGGGTAATGATGTTAGGAAATAGCCATGTTTATATGAAGTAAATGCGATATGGTCATGGGCACAGTACAAGTCACAATTTGTTTCATACTTCACTCAAATATTTGTGAAAGAAATAGGTCTGCTACTTGCTTAGCCCAGTAGCTGAGGAAACCTAGTGGGAGGGATATCAGCAAACACTGCTATCCTTTCAGATAAACTGTGCCATCTCACGAGATTGCAAGTGATCAGATCCTCCATTTGTGCTTCATCTGAAAGACTGTTTCTAGTAGTTGAGTACATCCGTGTGCAAGATATTGACTCAAAGCAGGTCTGAAAGGCAGAGCAAAAGAGAATCAATTTAGACGAGAGAGAATTTCTTACAGGTTCACCACTGGGCCAATTGCTTTTGTCTGTACTAGGCTTCCTTTGGAGATTTCCTGTAAAAGAAATAAACAAAATTCATTCTCACCACTAACTTAATATAATTCAAGATGTACTTTGTACTCTTTGCAATAGAAACAATTGGGTGTTCTAATCATTGTAAGTACTGTATAATTAGTCTTCCAAATTAATGTTTCCACTCATCAGGATGACTAAATAACTTGTTGAGTAAAATTCTTAATTTACATAACTAAAAGCCAATAACAGTTTCATCTTCCTTTATCTGATTATATTCTGATTTTATATCCACGTTTCATTGGCCACCTGCCAGTCTCTAAAGGATAAGAGGTAATTAGAACCAGTGATACTGCACTATTGTTATACTTTTTACAGCACAGATGCATTTGGGTGTTATTATCATATCTGGTACAATTTTGTGGATAATATCATTATGTCTCTGCTGACCATAAATTTAATTGGAAATGTGAATCATTTGAAAACGCATTTTAATCTCTGAATCATAATACATTTTGTTTAACATAATGGTACTTCAAAGTTTTAACAAAATATGTTACACTGTGTGCAGGTAGCAAAATCACTCTTTCCTCTGTTTTATATGCACGTATATTTGTACAGTAATTTTTCCACTCTTGTTATATAATCTACTACACAAAATGCCATTTAAAGTATACTGAGGTAATGAAAATAAATATGAAATAGTAACTCTTACTATTCTGACTCCTATATTGCATTTCACATGGATCATGTGATCATGCATGACCATAATAAATAATAAATTACCTTAAGTGATAAAATTGTTTACATGTAACCAGTTCTTAAAAATGACTATAGGACAAGCTTAAGTGTTGGGTTTCAATGTAGTACCAAGAGGATTTGAGGTTTATGCTTTTTAGTGTTTCTTAATTCATCTACTACAAATAAAACACATAATAAACCTTGAAATAAAGCAGATTGCTCTGTAAAAAGAAGTGTAAGTGTGCATTAGCAAAGAGATGGAGAAAATAAAGGACTTCTTTGAATAATAGCAAATCCCGGGCACAATTTCCTTGATATGTTCAATACAGATAATCTCCAATGTAGCAGAGTCAAATGTTCCAACCCCTCCCCTGGTGATTTATTTGATCTGTATCCTGGATTCTAAAGTAGTAAAAGTATTTTGTACTCATTCTCACTACTTTGTAAAATATAATTTTGGATTCAATCCCTTAAATGACGTTTCTGACAAGTCCAAATTGACCAAAATGGCTGGTTGTCCCCATCTCTTAATATATTAGTTCTTGTTACAAATATTAGACTATCTTAGCTGTATTGGGGTGCTTATAAGATCAGGTTCTTGTTTTTTTAAAATTTGGTGTTGGTCTTGAAGCTCTGCTTCTTCTCTGGTTTGAGAGAATCTCATCGCACTTTTACACTGATGAGACTGAAAGAAAGTCCTAAATTACGTGTGAAATTTCTGTCCTTGCTTACTTCCATCACTTTAGATAAGTCCATGGATTTGCTCTGTTGAACTGCAGGATACAATATAGCAATATTGGCCAATAATTTGGACTCTCTTCACTTGTTTTCTGGATTTATATTGTTTCTCCTCTCTCTGTATCAGTCTCTTAAAATTCTATTCACTATTGGTGCCTCTCTCTAGTTTTAGATTTGCTATTCCCATTTTTCATGTCTGTGTGTGGAAGGACTGTTCACACTTTATACCACAGCAGACATTGATGGTACTTCCTTCTTGCTGAAGTTTGTGTCTTGTTCTGCATTTCTTAAAGAGCTGGTAAAGTACTCTTTGATAATAAAGATTACAAAGTTGGTGTTAACTGTGCTTCAAAACCATTTTCTACCTTCTTTAACCATTTTGGTGTTCCACAGTGGAAGGTAAAAATACCTTTAAAATTTTTAGCCCCTGGGAGAGAAGTAGGTCAGTTGTCAGTTCACATACATGTTACAAAATAACATACATTTGATTGTTCTGCATGGAGTAAAAGCTAAATTCGCATGAGCTCTGGCAAAGAACCAAAAACAGGATTACAATTTCATAATCTCACTTCAGTGTACATAGATGTGTCTATTCGTACTGTAAGGCGATAAGGTGATGAAAAATGGAGCCATGAACTTTACACTGTGAGTAAGAAAAGTCATGAGGAGTGGGATACAAATTTTTTTACTGTGAAAGTAAGAAAAGGAGGGGAGTCTAGAATTCTCTCTATAATCAATTATCTGTCTCATATTTGGTATGTTATGGTGGAAAAGGTATTTTATGTCACTTAACCAGGTTTGGGAGGTCAAATGGTAGCACCAGCCTTTGCTTTAGGTGTAGCACAAAGCTTATATAGGATTGACTTTTTAATAATAGAATTAACATGCAGGAGGAAACTTGAGGAAAATCTGTCTGGAGTTAGGCTCAGAAAGACACGTTGGCAAGTGTGAGAGTGGAAAAGTTGTGTATATAGAAAGGAGACAAAAGTGTATTGCATGTGAAAAGCTTACATGGAAGTTATGCCACTGTCTTAGAGCAGGAACGAACATGAATATTAGCAGCTCCTTGTGGCAGATTAGGAAACAATTATTTGAACTGTGATAAATTGCTGATGATGACCTGGTCATTCAATTGAGCATAGTGATTGATGCATCAGCTTCTGGAAGAAAAAGTACAGTGAAGGGAAAGAAAAAAAAACAAAAGGAAAAAACCCCAAACAAAACAACAAAGCCCAAATTGCCAAATATCAATCTGATCTTCATGATCAGAAAGGTGTATTAATGAACAATAACTTGCATTACTTCAAAAGACATTTCTGCAAGATATCCTGCAGAAACATTTTCTGCAACTAATGGTGATCTGATGCCAATTTAAATAACAATAAATAAACAAACATTACATTATAATTTTTAATGAGTTGACAGTTTGTATTACAAAAAAACCCTTGATTTTTTTTTTCTGGTTGATATTTCACAGGCATGCAATTAGCACATCTTTACTTGACTGTACACAGGAAATGTTAAACAAGGCTAGAAAGGATTTTCCATCATTATTCTACATTGCAGGGACACTTTCTCATGTGGTTTGTTCATATATTGGTCTAGTTGAACAACTTCTCTAGAGAGATACATAGCCATAGGAATTCTTCATAGGAATTCTTTCCCTTTATTACGTGGAGACTTTGCAACAGGGGAGACTTGTATATTTTATTCCCCTTTCTTTATTTACCTTATATAAATATACCTAACCAATTGCTATACCTCCCCTTAAATTCCTTCTATTATTCCTTCTAAATTCCACCTGACTTTTCTTTTAAAATGTCTTAGGACTTGTCATTATGGTTAATCACATTGATACCTCTCTGTTCCTATTTTATGTTGTCATTTTCTTTGCCTGCCTATGTTGTCATTTTGCTTTTCTTTTACTTCACAATTATGTTTGTCTCATTCTCTTCCTAGATATGCTTTTTCCTATTATTATTCCTTTACGTTTTTATGTTCCATATCAAAATCAAAGTATGTTATAGCCTCTCGTATCAATGTTCACTTATATAGCCTTCTTTATTGGTGCACACTCTTTTTTTAGACAACTCAGCTGATATGTTTAGTCTTGGAGAATTCTAGCATGAAGAAGCATTTCTAATCTCTTCCCATGACTGTCGCAGAAGTACACCCCTAATGTTTTATCCCTTCTTTACCCATAGGCTATGACTTTGTATTTGATCTTCACTCTTTTAGCATTTAAAGTATTTTCACTTCAATTTGGGCTTTTTCCAGTTGAACACTTTGGTGCTTTTTTTTCCTTTATCAAGTAATCATGTGTGATCTGCTATTTATCATTCCCATGTGTCTAATTAACCTGCATTTTACAGATTTATACCTCCTTAGGGCTGCATTTTCTGCTGCTGCTGTCCATATGCATGCACGTAGCTCTCCAGACTCAGATTTTTGAAGTTTAGGTGTGCAACACGTTCCTGATTTGTACCTGCCACCCTTGGTTTTGCACATGAATGAGCTTATACCAACTATAAGCTGGCACATTTTGTATATAACATTTCTCAGTTTGTTTCATCCAATATGTGTATTCAGGCTCAGGGCGGCAACTGCATGAAGATTTCCTTCCGTTCCCAAAGGTAAAGTGCAAATCTTCTTTGTAACTCATATATTTGGATAGCAAAGATTTTTACTTTTTCTTTCTATTATGTAGAGAAAGTCCTCATGTTGTACAGAGCTGCTGTAGTGACATAACCCAAATCTTTTATTCTGCCTTCGGCAGAGAGAATATTTCATGGAAATGGTCTTAACCATAATTTTCTTGAGGAATTTTCAATTTCTGTTGGAAATTACTCTTTGGTAACAAACACAATTTGAGACAGACAGAACTTTTCAAAGGCTTGGCAGTTTTGAGATTTGAGGTTATAATGGCTGTTTAACAGCATCCCATCCTCTGAACCTTTGTGAGCGTACAAACGATAAATGGGACTTTTAGGTGCCTAAAGCTTCTCATCAACTCACAAAGGAACTTGATCTTCTTGGTGGTGAAGACTCTGTTCTCTTGTCTATACCAAAATCAAGTATCTGATTCTTATAGTCACTGCTCGTTTGTGTATTACAGGTTACTTACCTACTTTTTGGAGTTGGGTTTTTGTTTGTTTTCCTGGAATCCCCAACCTTGTTGCTCCTAAAGTTTTCTTTCTATGAATTCAAGTTTGAAGATATATGGTGAATAGTTCATTGTTACCATATACATTGTTATATTGTAATAGATGTCAATGTGACATCTTATTAATGTCACCTTCAGTTCAGTGGGAGTTGAAAGCACTGGCAAACTTTTCTCTGCCATTGTGCTTGCACAGAGACTTCTGAAAGAAACAATTTGCTTATGCTGATTGTGTCAGTGTAGTCAAGATTTCTTATGCAAACTTTGTATGTTAAACTCAGAAAATATTTAGAGCCCATATGTCTGTTCTCTCCTGCATTTTTTAACCTGGTTTACAAACCCTCATTCTTTCATGGAGAGGCCAGGAAATTGCTATCCAGACACAGTCTTTATTGCACCAGGCTGATCTAGTTTAACTTTCTTCATCCATACTTGTCAACCATGGCTTAATTTGGCTTCTTAGGCCCCTATTGTGATCAGGGGCCTATTCGCTCAGTAGTTTAAATAGATCATGAGAGAACTTGAAGAAACTTCCTATATTAAGAAATCAGCTAGAGGGTAGAAAAGGGGCCAGTGGCTCAAGGGAGTCACAAGAAGGCTTCTTGAAATTGAAAACTGCATTCTTGTAGTACGTTTCCATGCTTACTGCTGGGTTTAGGTGAATCTGGTGACAGAACTTTCACTAAATCTTCTCACGTGACAAAAGCTGACTTTAAATATGGTGTAGAACCTGCTTAGATATAAACTTCCTATCAGTTGACTATCATATTTCACAATGGCTTTAACAAACAATCATGGTATTCTCAGTTCTGTTCAACGTATTCTGCTAACTCAGGGAAAAAAATCAACAAATCGTGGTGATTAACCCTATTGCTGACATGTCTGTCCTCCAAAGATGACTTTAAATGGCACAATTCAAAAGAATATCTAAAAATTGGCTCCATTCTCTAGAGTTATTCTGCTAAATAACGTGTCACACTCTCCTTCTTACATGGGGTGAATGCTTAAAAGAGGTACTGAACTTGCTTATGCTCTCTGAAGACAAGGAGCAATATTCCTTGCTGTCTCAAGTGGCAATCTGCTGATGCTTTCAACTATGGTGTGAAAATATTTTGCTTGCAAACCTTTGCGTAGCATTAATGAGATCACCTAATTATTAAGTCCCTCTTAACATCCTCACAGCGTAGTCCTGCTTAAAGGAATTTTGCAACTAAATACAAGGTAGGAAAAGGATTTTTTAAAAAAATATTTGTAAATGCAATCCAAGGTTAATAACTTACAATTACTGGTATTGAAAAAGAAAGAAACTTGTTTGGGGGCTTGGGGGGTTTTTTGTTTGCTTGCTTTTGTTTTTTTAAAATTTTTATTAGCAGTCTTATAGAAAAATCTTTGCTTCAGTTTTCACTCAATATTGAGTCCTGCTGAAGACTTCCTGTAATGACATGATAGTAGTTTTGCCACAAATTATTCTTGCTGCCTGTTTGTCGCAGATTTCTGGCTTGTGTTATATCTTCTTGGTGAGGAAAGACACCAGTCCTAAAATATCTACTGAAGTTTCATTTTTCAATGTAACATTTTTCATCGTTTTCCTCATCTTTATTAAAACACTTGAATTGTGACATTACCTTTAAACTGAAGAATTTGTAACATATAACAGGAGTCTGAGTCATAACTCCTAGAAGTTTATTTGTAAACTCTAATGTGTCCCACAAATGAATTTGAACTGATGTTTTCTAAGATTGTGGAAGAGGTGTGCATAGATTTTCTGCACCTCGCACTGCAGCGTAACCTGCTGTCATGGTGCTGAGTCCTGCAAAGAAGTCTGCTCTATAGAAGTCAGCTTGTGCTGAGACTACCTTTTTAATCAGCACACCTTTCACTTTAGTGACTCAACATTAGACCAATAATGAACTTCTTCAGTTTGTGTTTGAACAACCATAGCAGCCTCTGACATGCAGTTCATTGGAAGTGGGAAATGTATGTAAATAATCAGGCTAAGCTGGAAAAGTTTGAGACAAAGCTCTGTTATTGAGATATGTATGCTATGAGCACAGATAAAAAAAATTAGAAGTGGTAGCAGATAATCAGAGCAAATACAAAATTTTAAATGGAAATAAAAGAGTTTGTATACCACATCCCACAGAAAAATTTGGAAAAAAACCCCAAAAAATAAGCTGGCATCTTGAAAGGCTGATATACCAGAGGAAAGCACTGTCAGTTAAAACACAGCATAACATAGAGCTCCATGAGACAGAGTAGACAAACTATGACACAGAACTTGAACATGACCACAGATGACCTTCTTCTTCAGGTTTAACTGGGATTCAAACATACTGGGCTGTATTACTTTATTTCATTAGTAATAGCACTCTAAATGTTTTTGAACCATGAAGCCAATGGGAACAGATTGCATCTTGTGGTAGGGATAGTCATACCGGGAGGGGTAAAACAAGGGCATTAGGAACTCAGCATTTACTATTTTCTGTAAGAATTGTCTGGTTAGAAAGGCTATTGGCTGTTGAGATTGTCTCTAGAGTAAATATATTTTTCCTCCTGCTGTGAGTGAGACCTTGAAAAAGCTAAAAACCACATGTTGAAGATGAAGTGCAATAAAATTCAGGAAGAAAACTATCACTGTAGTGGGACACTTCTCTTTGATGTAAATATTTAATATATATATTACGCCTTGGCCTTCTCCCAGCAGTGCACACAAAAAGAAGTCTTCCTAGTTATTTACCCCACAGAGCTTTGGAAAAGCTTGACTGCACTGTCTACATAACAATTTGTGTATTGCTGTTCTCCCTGGGCAGTACAAGCAAACATTGCCTCTTGTTTATCTTGGGCTGCAAGATTAAAATTAAAAAAGGTGTCAGTAGAAAGGAGATTGGTAATTTTGGTGTGCTCAGGACTGATTCATTTCCTGCAGACCAGTTATAGTTGCCATTATTTCTAGTATGTAGAGTGGGACTCTTCATAGCTGCCTAAGGGGCTTGGAGACTTGCATAAAGTCAATGGCACCTAGATCTCCAAATGCTTGAGGACCAATGGAAAATGAGGGAAAAAAAAAAAGAAACAAAATAAGAAACTTTCCTCCACTGAAATCTACAGAAGGTGCTCAGGTAATGTAGAGCAGTTGTGCAAGGAGAGAAATCACTTCTGAGCAATATCTGAGCGAATTAACTCATTTGGAGATCCTTTTCTCTTATCTTCACATAGTCTTATAGGGAAGGAACTATCCCATGTGAAGTCTGATGGCACACAAGGCAATAGCAAAACAGTCCTCTGTTATGAGTACTGGGAAGGAAGCAGTTATGTCTGTTTCCTGGTGTTTCAAGGTGCTCTCAGGACTTAGGTTAATAGTAAGTTAGTACCATATAAAGAAAAAAAATTACAGATAGAATAAGTGCTTACATTTTATTGTTATTACACCAGACACAAACTGCAGGTTTTTGTAATTCATTCTTTTAACTTATGCTTTCTCTTTGATTATAGAAACATAATTAAGATGGATAATTACAAACCCTGTGTTTCCTAGTAATATATTCATTCCGTAGTAGCTATAGTGTTTTACAATATCAAGCTCATATGTAAAGCAAATTATCTGTTTAGTTGGAATGATATCATTAGAGCCAAATTAAATTCTCTGATAAGCACAACTATTCATTAGTTGGCTGCACATTATCTAAAAGCCACTTGCATCTCAGCAACAAAGTTGGAATATTATCCTATCCTACATACACTTGCTCTCAAAAGTATAATACACAAGTTTAACTAGATCAGTTGAGACCATTTCGGTTTTCGATTTCCTAATTAACTTGAATTAAATTGCTGCTGACACATCTGTCTTAGAGTTGATTTCACTGAGTTTCTGACCTGCTGCAAAATCTCTCTCTTAGGCAGAGGTTCATTTCTGAAATGCAAAAAGGAAAAAGGAGTTTTCAATAGGCAGCTGAGTGAGTTCCTCTTGAATCAATTGATTTATGCTGTTTAATTTTAAAATGCACTTTTAATAGTATATTAGGTACTGAACATGCTGGAGAGATGCCTTCAGGTATTTAAATCAAAATAAATAAAATATTGACTAAGGTGAATTCAGTAGCTCACTTTATTAAACCAAAGAGCCACAAGCCAATTTCAAACAATGCATTTGTAAGGATTTATTTCAGTTCAAATTAATGTTTAAAATTCCCCATTTTCAATTGGTTTGGTGCAAAGTTTTTGTGCAAGAATCAAATCTGCGAGGTGCTGTTACACTAGTCTGAGATCTTCAGGATGATTTTTCTTTAGCTCTGTGATTTTCTCTGTCATCTTCCAGATTCTTGGTACACAATGTAGTTTTTTCATGGACCAGTTTCAGGGGAAAGGTGAGACAAAAAAGTACTGTTTCTTTGTCCATAACATAGTAAAAGAAAGATGCTTCTCTCCGTTCTTTACTTCGTAAATCCAAGGTAGGATCCTGCCCAGCTGCATCTGTCTTGGATAATGACTTTGGCATGGGAATTTTAAACTAACTATAAAAATAATGGAAGAATACTTATTTTTTATAGTTTGTTTCATACCAATGGTCTGTGCCACACCCTGATGCAGAATTCCAGGTCAATAAGACAGTACAGGAGTTGAGGTATCTCCTGTCAATCTGAGTAGGAAGGTTCATCCAGAAGATACCAGTTTTCTGTGATCTACTGGGTAAAAAAAATGTCAGGATGACTGAGCCCAGAGAGTGGTGGTGAATGGAGTTAAATCCAGCTGGCAATTGGTCACAAGTGATGTTTCCCAGGGCTCAGTACTGGAGCCGGTCCTGTTTAATATCTTTATCAACAATCTGGAAAACCAGATCAAATGCACCCTCAATTTGCAGATAACACCAAGCTGTGTGGGAGTGTGTTGGGGTTTGGAATCCTTCTTTTTGTTTCTCTTATCTTAGGGAATTTTTTGCCCATACGTTGCTAAGACACCATAACGACTGGGTGCTTAGGAAAAACAATAGAAAGACCAGTCGAGAAAAAAACTTGTAAGTAGCTAGTCCCTTATTTGGACATTTCCCTCTTGAAGCAGGCAGAGATCTCGGGACAGCTGGGGCTGGGAAAAAGGAAGGGGAGCAGTAGCTGGCCCTCTTTGCCTCTCGGCATTCAGAAGAGAGGGAAGCTGCCGTTGCTTG
>VZTJ01005853.1:705256-747846 GCA_013397795.1 Orthonyx spaldingii
ATATATATATATATATAGTAGTAAAGAACTGTTATTCCTTTTCCCACAACATTGCCTGAAAGCCCCTTTAATTTCAAAAATTATACTAATTCGGAGGGAAGGGGATTACATTTCCTATTCCCAGGGAGGCTTCTGCCTTCCTTAGCAGACACCTGTCCTCAAACTAGGACAGAGTGTTAGTCTACTGGAGGGTAGAAAGTCTCTCCAGACAGATCTGGACAGGCTGGATCAATAGACCAAGGTTAAACAATGTGAAGTGACAGTTCCTGTGCTTGGGTCACAACAACACCATGCAGCACTACAAGCTGGGGAAGAGTGGCTGGAAAGCTGCCTGGTGGGAAAAGACCTGAAGGTGCTGGGTGACAGCAGCTGAACATGAGCCAGCTGTACCCAGGTGGCCAAAAAGGTCAATGGCATCCTGGCTTGTGTGGCCAGCAGGAGCAGTGATTGTCCCTTTGTATTCAGCACTGGTGAGGTCACACCTCAAATCCTGTGTCCAGTTCTGGGCCCCTCACAGTGAGAAGGATATTGAGGTGCTGGAGCATGTCCAGAGAAGGGCAATGGAGCTGTTGAAGGGTCTGGAGCACAAGTCTGATGAGAAGTGACTGAGTTTGAGTTGTTCAGTCTGGAGAAAGGCAGGCTGAGAGGAGACCTCATTGCTCTCTATAACTACCTGAAAGGTAGTTATAGAGTGAGGTATGGATCAGTCTCCTCTCCCAGGTGACTGGATAAGAGGAAATGACCTCAAGCTGGGCCAGTGAAGGTTTAGATTGGATATTAGGCAAAATATCATCATGGAAAGGGTTATATATATATATATAATTTTATGATCATTTAGCATTCTTGGTTTATTGTGAACATGTTTATAGACTGTTGTTCATATCCCTTAAGTCTGCTGACTTGAATATTAGTATTACTTTGTTTCAGTGAGAACCAGTATATATAAGTGATTTGAGGCAAGGAAAAATACTTTAATTTTATTCTGTTTCTGGCTTTGTCTGATTGAAAAAGACATAATATCTACAGTAACAAAAGCAACATTGTTTATTTCTTAATACTTAATTGTTACTCTTATCCATTAAATAACATGTATCCGAAGATAATAAGTATTGATCCACTAAATATGGTTCATTTCTGATATAATGTTAGAATTCAGGGCCAAGTAGAAAAAAGGCTGTTTTTTATTTTAATTAGGCTCAGCTCCTGTTTTAGAATAGCTTACAATAAAGCAAATGCATTGTAATTGAAAGATGCTTTCACAATAATAAGCAGAACAGAAGCACCCTTCTACAGTGGTTCAGATTTGTTTGGGATAAATAGCACTGGCCTATAGATATTTTTTTTGAAGTAAAAAGTGTCACTGCTATGATCCTCCAGGAGCCTGGAGCTTTGAGCTAGATTTCCTGCACCTTTTTAAAAGTGAGGTTTCTAGTCACCGAGATCAAATATAAACTAGAAAAGGAAACTTCTTAAAGGGTAGCGAAAATATAAAGTGAGTTGGAAATAAAATAGGCTTATAAACCTGTGTCTTTCTCCAGTTCTGTGTTCTTTCAGAGTGAATCCTTTTCTCTAGTCTTGCTTTCAACCCAGTAAATTGGTGCCTTTCTAAATCACAGCAATTGCTGTACGATCTAGCTTGGGTCCCTAGGAAAAGCCCTATTTTCTCTCCTTGAAGTCTGACTCTGCATGCTCACTGTTTACATGAGGAGTCTTCTGGCCTCTGCCATGTGAAGTCTCCCTGCCAGCACTCTCCCATATTATAATATCCTT
The DNA here is from genome assembly GCA_013397795.1 of Orthonyx spaldingii. Taxonomy (NCBI): domain Eukaryota; kingdom Metazoa; phylum Chordata; class Aves; order Passeriformes; family Orthonychidae; genus Orthonyx; species Orthonyx spaldingii. The sequence goes on from VZTJ01005853.1 coordinate 707,027, forward strand.
TCTCCTTCTGCCAGCATCCATATTTTTTCTTAAGCAACCACTTAGCAAACTTTTTAAACCTTTTTAAGATCCAGATGGTCTATTGCATGCCTTTCCCTCTTTAAATCTGAACTTTTGTCCTGCATACTAAATGACTGAATTCCGTTGTGAAATACGGGAGTTCTTATTCCCGCTGCCAAGGATCCACCTACCCTTAAATCCTTTGTTTTCTAGCAGCATCCCAGTCAGGCCAGAGCTAAACGAGCCCCTGACGTGTCTGATACCAGAAATACCAGATTATTTTATGATCAGGTTACTATATGAGAGCAAAAATTGTGCTGAGTTTTTGTAAGGAAGGTAAAACACTCTAGCAGCCTTAGCAACCTGGTTTTATTGATGCACTGTGTGTTGGCTAGAGAGTTGCCTATGAACTAACATAAGGCTAGAAAATGCCAGGTCGTAAGTACCAGAATCTTATACAAGACTTTAAATTCGTGGGAAGAACCAGAATAGCCCATAGCCAGAATTTTCAGAGCCCTCACTGAGATGTGAAAGGCCAAGATTAAAGTCTGCTTCAACATGTCGGTCACAAACTTCCAACCTGAAGAAAAAGGTGGAAGTAAATAACACTGTCTGGTGGTCATCTTCTCTGAAGTCCTTACCAGAACTGTTCTTCAACTTTTTGGTCCTTTTCCTCCTCCTGACTTACACACTAGTTATAGTAAGGAGTCACTTATGTGTGGCAGACCACAAGGAGAATGTTTTCACTTGATCATTGTGGGAATCAATATATACTCCAAACATTTCCCAGGGTTGGAGGGCACAGAATAAAAGCCAGGTCCATATTTTCATGTTTTAGGGTAGTAAGATCTTTTGCCTCTTGTTTGAAATCAGTAAGGACAACAGCAACAAGTGCTGTGCCCAAAAGAAGCAGCTTCCTTCTTTAATAATTCTGGTATTGTCCTCTTTCTTTCTCTTTAAGACTGAACCTTGTAACTACAAATGCAAATCAATGCTACAACAGTAGCATAATCTGCAGGTTAGGCTGACCCATAGTATTTTACTGTTAGGGTGGAGGTAGATGTTATTAAATATTTAGGACTATGCATTCCAATTGCTAAAAAAATCAATTCCATTCCTACTGCAGTATTACCAAATGTGGGAATATGCATACTAGTCATCAAACATTTGGAGTTTTCTTGGTCCAAATATATGGCATTTGCACCTGACAGTGCAGTGAGAAATGATGCTCATAAGAAGATATGAATGTATTTATTACCAGCTGCATATATCTTAAAATGGCAGATAAGATACAATTGAAAAACAGTTTTAAGTGGAATGAAATGAATGAAATACCAGCAATAGACTGAATTAGTTTCCCTCACTGTAGATTATGCTTGTTAACCACAGTTGCAAATATAGACTATTTAGCATAGGTGTTCACTTAAGTCAAAGTTGTCCAACTGAAGTAAAGTCCACATCCATAAAAACCCCATATGAATGTCTCATTGCACTCATTGCAAGAGCCTAAGCTTGAAAACTGTGTTTCTCTATGAACTGTGAGTTGTACCCCTGTGTGTTGGCCCCTGCTCCAATGTGCTGAATAGCTACAGTTCTCCTTATTTTTATGGATATGTTTGATGTTGCAGACCCATGCCACAGTGAGTAGAAGGTGCTTCTACCAGGGATCAAAAACATGGTTGCATGTGCTTAAATTTAGGTTGGTAACCTTGACATTTTGCCTAGGTTTTTACCAAAATTAATTTACACAATGACAGCATTCCCTTTTAACTAGATCAACTTAATGCTTATGTTAATATCATGCATTTAAGTGTTATTTGCTACAACACTTTCCATGTCAAGTACTATACATGAATAAGATTTATTAGTAGGTAATAAACAATCCCCATCACTGACTTCATTAAAGAAAAAAATATATTTCCAGTGTGGAGGATAATTTCAAGGACACAGCTAAAAAAGATTACAATCTGGAAGATTCAATTTCATCTGCCAAATTTTCAAATTCAATTTTCAACTGCCCAAGATTCTTGTTTGCATAGTGTGTAAAAGATGAAGTATTGTCTCAGTGTCTGAGTACTTCAGCACCGGAGGGTTTGGTCTGGTAAGTCAGCTGAAGCACAAGTCACCAAAGGGACCAAAGGTGAAGTTGGTCTTTTGGTCTGTGGACTAACTTGTCCAAGCCTGTATATATAGAGACAATAGACCCAGTGAAAGCAGGGAGCAATCTCTCATCTTATGCTAAGGTATGTTAATATCCCAAGAAGCAGTAGAAGAAAGAGCCTGCTTTGTTGATAGAGCTTCTCCGTCCTACTGTGCTAAGCCCAGATTTCAGATGAGAAAGAAGAAAGATAAAAGTAGGTGGTGATCGGATCCAGACAAGGATTTTGGAGAGGTCATATCTCCTTAGAGTTGCCATGGTACTATTAAGTAAGGATACATCTGAAATGTGATAATAAAGTACAACAAATTTCTTGGGAACCATTAAATTCATGGAATCTCTTTTCTGGTTGCAGGTTGATTACATTTTGGATTTTTCTACTGTTTACAAGACTTCACCAAATAGTCTGCTCAAACACTTTTCAATGCCACAATTCTCTTTAGTCTGTTTTTTTCTGATTGCTGGCTTTTCTTTGCATCCAGTGTTTATTGTTGGTTCAGCTTGGATGTCTGAACTTGCAAAGCAAAGCAATCAGTGGTGGACAACGTGAGCAGCAAATATCCTTGTTCCCATGTGAGCAGGGGCAAAAGTGTATTCACATAAAACTTTCCCACAAATAAATCTCTCTTCTCTTTATAAAGTTAACTTTGAAATAGATAGTCAAATATAGAGCTTTAAAAGTGTGCACATTTATAGAACACTTTATTAACTGGCATTGGGGCTGTCCCAATTTTAGGACTTGGGAGTCTCCTGGGTTGGGTTAAGAATTCTCAGAATGGTGACTCCGAATTTATCTTGGTTGTGCTGTCTATCCACACTTTTAAATTTTACCACTTTTCTCAGGCAAAATCAGAGGTGATTTGTTCTATAATATTCTTTTGGGAGAGGGATGAGAGAAAGCTCACACATTCTGAAAGAATCTGAGCTAAGATGATTAGCATATGAGACAAAAAGGATGCCTGTGAATTTTTCCTCTACTTATGTATTCCTCTTTACAAAAAAGGAGTGCAGACTATAGAGATTTATATGCTTTTGTATTATTAGTTTTACTTGTGTATGCAACCATATCCCTATGGGTAGCTTCTATAAATATCCTTTAATTTTTCTACACCTCTGCAATTGTTTAATCTGAAAACACTGGATTTACTCAATTTATGCTAAAGTATGTCAGCTGAGGATTTGGCCTGTACTACTTCACACTGCATAAGGAGGCTAGATTAATTAAATTGAAACATTGTATGATCCATTGAACTATTTCAAAGATATAAAAATTTGAAGCTTCACTTTGTCTTTCTAGATGTAAACCAAATCTTAGCTTATGCTTGTAACAAAACAAAAAGGCAACAAAAAAGTAACTCTGGTTGGTTAAGCATATATTATGCCAATTAAAGGCTGCTACTTTGAAAATTACATTCAGTTCTGAATTATGCACTTCAAATATATAGAAGCAGAGCCCCTGCTTCTCTTTTTACATTTTCATGGCAATACTGACTCATGGAAAGGATCCAGGCATACAGGTGATGTAGCTGATGGTGAGTACTAGACATGTTTTGTGAAGAAGAAGGAGGGTGAGAGTGTTTAGGAGAAGCTTTCTTTTTCTTTTCTTGGTGACATAAAGGAGAGGGAAGTAATAAAGCCTTCCAGGTTAGGAGGTCTAGACACAAAGGCAGAGGTAAAAGGAAAAGCCTCTGAGAAGTATATGACCCTTTGATGCTTGAATCTGCATATTGGCCTACCTAAATCTCTTTCATTTGAACCTGATGGTTTCAATGGACAGGACGGAATGAATGCATGAATGAATAATGAACAAACAGAATTGCCTGGAATGTAGAAGCTGATATAAACTTAAGATCAGGTTATTTCAAGGCTTTTAAGGAAGGATGGTTCTTGGTAGATACTTAGAGCCTATCAGAGGGAAAGTCATCCTATGTTTGTCCTACTTCTCATACTTTTTGCCCTAAAGGTACTCTAACAGCCTTTGTTGGAGATTTGGTAGTGGGCTAAATAGGTTTGCAATACAAACCCCAGGGGCATCACCTGATCATTTGTAACTCCAATATAGACACTTGTACTGAGAAAGATAGGGGATTTTACAGATCTTTGATTTTATTTATTTTGAACCTTGATGGAAATCTTGCTGAAGCCTATAGGAAGTATTCCTTGATTTTAGTGAATCTGATTGCTTCAGTTCTATGGAACTAACCCAGCAGAATGTAACAAGCCTTCAGAAAAGAACATATAGAGTAAAGAAAGAGACAGACACCTTCCATTGATTCAATTTCCCTATTATATTCATGACTTCTGTTCACATATGTTGGGACATATTGGTTCAGTCACTTGCAGAGTGGCTCTACCTTGGAGCTGCTCTTTGCAGGTCTTTCCACCCTCCATCACTCTGTCTGTTTCCTGCTCTGTGCCAGAACTGCATGGCCTTTTTTTGGACAACTGTATGCTTTTTTACTCTTTTGGGGAAGATCAGCACACTTGTCTCAACACTAAAAAAAAATGGGAAAGGAAGGCTTCTTTAACTGTCTTAATTCTTCTTTCCTTACCTCTCTCCTTAGGGCCACTAAAATTTGTCCCAAGACTATACAGGGTTGTTCATTTGTGCCTTGTTGCCCTCCACCAGCCCCTCTGGAGTCACATAGTGGTGGGGAACGTCTTTTCACAAAGATGTTTAGGTGTATGAATGCCTCTCATGTCCTGGGTGGGTTCGGTGCTGGTGAAAATACCTTTTCCCACCCTTAGTGAATTTCATAATGAGAAAACCAAAAATTGACCTGATTATGATAAATTATCCATTTCTTTTAAAATGGAGAAATCTCAAGCACAATTTATTAGAATCTATTGTTTTATTGAACAGTGCAAACAACACATTGTATCCAAATTAGATACAATTGTTGTAGTTGGATTTCTCATTTAAAATTTTATAACAAAAACAAATTGAGAGGTTTGTGGAGCCCAGGTTTTGATGCGATAGCTACAGCAACAGATGAACTATATATTGTGACTTTTACTTCTTTAAGAGAGGGATATGCTTGAACCCCATGTCAATTCTCCATGACTAGCCATGGATTTTGGTGTACCAAGTGCTTTCAGGCTTGTAAGTTACTGGGTTTAGCCAAGGCAGAAAACCTGGTATTGTATATAAATTGAATTATAGAATTTTGTAAGATGTTTCTGTCATAGCCTATAAAAGAGGCTGCCATTTCAGACAGTTAAATTTTGTGGTCAGTGTAGTCCATATTAATATTAATTAATAAGGAGATTGTCAACTGATTGTCAACTTTATCAAAGAACAATTTTATTGGGGGACATTGATAATGACTTTGAAGGGTAAGATGTTTTCAGTGAACAACTGGATAGATGTTTAATGCTTGGAAATTAGATGTACCAAATGGTCTTGGTAAAATTTGCTCATGTCTTAAAATATGAAACAGTAAATGACAAGTACTCATATGAACCCATCCAGAGCAATTGAACAAAGGGTCTACATTGAAGAGGATGAATTTCGACTCTGCCAAATGCAATGTTTGCAGTTGAGGGAAATGACACTGCTCAAAAGTGAAACTTGGTAATGTTATCCTGGTGTTTACTACAGTTGGAAGTCTTCAGGGACATGATGAGATGAATGGGAAAAACCCTACAACACGAGAGGTCAGTGAGAAGTCATTCCAAAACAGACCAACAAGGATACAAAATAGAAACTCTAAGTATGCCTTTTGATAGTGAGAATAATAGTTTGTGTTGGGAAAAAAGTTAGTCTAGAAAGATTTTGATTCTCCATCCCATGGATATTCTACATCTCTCTAGAAGAGAGGGTGCTATTCAAGAAGGAATTTTGGCATGGGCCTGATGCAGAAACAACTGGATAGGGCTTTGTTACAGAGCATGTCAGTCAAAATATCCATAGCGCTGTCTTTTGTTCTCCAAAATTATTCAAGCCCCAAGCCTTAACTCTCCTAAGGATTTTTCTTGAAAAAATATTTGTGTCTGGATGCCATAAAAAAAGAAATCAAGTAAAAGCAGTAATTCTGTAAAAGAATTAGTCAAGGATTTATAAATTCACTGGCATTCCAAATTGGAATGAAATTCGTAAGACTGGTCTGAGTCAAGTGCAGCAATCAGCTGTCTGCTTTGCTTTGTTTTATTTTACAGCTTTTAAATAAAGCAAACTCAGACTAAACCATCTTATTCTTCAAGTGGTAGAGCAGCCATTATAGCTTTATTAGAGTTATTTACAAAGTTTTTCCCAAAATAAATTCTCAACAAAGCCAACCTGATTTTATTTCACACCCTCTTTGAGACTGTATATTGCCACGACTCATATATCTCTCCAGGATACATCACAACTCTTGAGTCTTGCTCCACAACTTTTTACTTTCTTAAGGAGAAGATATAACACTAGCATTCTATTTTAGTGCAATTGAACCATATTTTCATTTTGTTCTCTATTTGTAACTATATTACTACTTTTAGTGTTGACTTAGGTTTTCACAGTTTGTTCTCATGTATAAGATGTAAAATGGTCTGGATTTGACAATTAAGGTACCAAATTACTTTGAAAGACAGAATCAGTGAGTCAAGCTGAACCTGTATGTGTGTTTGGATCAAGTTGTCAGTAGAACTCTACAGGATGAAAACAATGAGCCGTGGCATAATTCCTTCCTTGCATTACACAACTTCATGTTAAACAAAACCCAATAATATTAATAGATTTCCCCTTAATTTACACCAGCATAAATAGAAGGAAAATCAGATCCCATGCATTCTTTAGGAAAAGAAGAAAAATCAAACCCATCTGTATCCACTATGGAGCTGTAATGAAGGCACCACATGAGGAATTTTCCATCTGCATCCAATGTGACATCTCTTACGTCACCTGCAGACTACTACATTTATGGCCGTACTGCAGAACCATTGGTTCACCAAAGAGAATTATGTGCCTGAATGTGTGTAGTCTGGCTCCAGAAACTGGTGTGAGGACCAGGCAGCCTGCGCTTTCTTCCCTGGTATTACATAAATTATGTTCTGGAAGGACCTAAGATCGTCAATGCTATTTAAAAAAAAAAAAAACAAAAAAAACCCAACAAAACAAAAAAAACCAAAAAAAACCCCAACAAAACTCAACATAAGGAAGACTTTTTAGAGGCTTCAGAAAAGTTCAAAGCACTGTATATTCTTGGCCCTGTCGTGATGCACCTACAGATTATTTAATAAAATTGTTAAAGACACTTCTCTTTTTGTAAGTGTAAACCAGGGATTTTGACATATAGGTGCATATCTTCTTGTATAGTGGATAGGTGCACCTGCAGACAGGTTGAGGTTTATGGCTATGGATAGAGAAAAGTTTTTATTCTTCATCTGCTTTAAATTCTATGTCTTTCACTGTCAGATACTTAATGAACAGGAGTACTACACCGCATTTGGAAGTACAAAGACTTCTAGCATGTCCCAGAAGCCAGGAATTTTTCTATATACAGAAAAACACAAGTCAGGAAGGTAAAAGTAAGGGAGTGAATAAAATCCACAGTAAAATGACTGTATAGTAAATACATCTGATATTTTTGTAATAGCACAGTGAAAATAATTTTCTTTAGTATCAGAATGAAGTCTGATTATACAATCTGTACATTAGCAGAAGCTTTGCTATAAAACATGTGAGGCTTAGATTTAGCTGTCATGAAAGTGATCGAAGCACTGAACACCTCTCCAGTGAGGACAGACTGAGATCTGGGGTTGTACAGACTGGAGAAGGCTCTGGGCTTTCAGTATATCGGGTAGGTTTTGTATATTGATGAAGAGAGACTTTAGTTACAGAACAAGATGCAATAGCTTTACACTGAAAGACAGTAGGTTTAGATTCAACATAAGGAAGACATTTTTTATTATGAAGGTGGTGAGGCACTGGCATGGGTTGTCCAGGGACATTGTGGATGCTCAGTCAATGGAATTGTACATGGTCAGGCTGAATGGGGCTTTGAGCAACATGATCTAGTGAGAAATGTTGCAGCCCATGCCAGGGTGGGTGGATTTAGATGATCTTTAAAAGTTGCTCTAAAACCATTCTATGATTGCAATTTATACTGATAAAAGGATTTTTCATCTATGTTGGTATTAACATTTGTAAAAAAACTTCAGAATGCATGAAAAAGACTTTCTTGTGCAATGGTATTGAATCACATCATCGCGGTAGTGGTTTTGTTCCAGAAATGTGAAAATACTGGATAGAGGACTCTAATTTGATCCTATTTCCTTCTCAAGGTAACAAAAATAAGTGAGAAAAGTTCTTAATTAAAAGGGTTTTTTTTTCTTGACCTCATTGGAAGAAAGTTTTATATTTGGGAATGACAGAAGTGGACTGACATACAAATAATGAAGTACTGGTATTGCTGGTTACTATCAGTAGGAAGGCATGAGTTTTAATCCACTATGCCCATTTGCTACAGAGCTTTGGACAGCTGCTTGGAAAGCTGCCTCACAGAAAAGAACCTGGGGCTACTCTTTGACAGATGGCTAAATATGAGCCAGCAGTGTCCCCAGGTGGCCAAGAAGGCCAGTGTGTCAGAAATAATGTGGCCAGCAGGACCAGCTTAGGGATTGTCCCCTGTACTTGGCACTGGTGAAGCCATACCTGGAATCCTCTATCCAGTTCTGGGCCCCTCACTGCAAGAAGGACATTGAGGGGCTGGAGTGTGTCCAGAGAAGGGCAACAGAGCTGGCGAAGGATCTGGAGCACAAGTCTGATGAGAAGTACCTGAGGGAGCTGGGGACCTTATCACTCTCTTCAACTGCCTGAAAGGAGGGCATAGCAAGGTGGGTGTCAGTCTCTTCTTCCAAGCAACAAGTGATAGGATGAGAGGAAGTAGCCTCAAGTTGTGTCAGGGGAGGTTTAGATTGGGTATTAGGAAAAATTTCTTCACATAAAAGGTGGCCAGGCATTGGAACCGGCTGCCCAGGGAAGTGGTGGAATTCCCATCCCTGAAGGTATACAAAAGATGTGTAGATATGGCACCTGGGAGCATGGTTTAGTGGAGGGCTTGGCAGTGATGGGTAACGATTGGTCTCAATGATTGAAAGGTCTTTTTCAATCTTAAAAATTCTATTATTTTGTTATTTAATATAATCGAAATAGGTTGTGAGAAAAACAAGATCATATAGAGGATGTAACAAAATCCTACTCATGTGTAGATCTTGAAATTCTTGCAAACAGCACCAAACTCTGTGAGCTTAGAGCTTCAGCATTTGAGAGTTTGGTTCCCTTGTTTTGTAGAGTTTAAATTAGGTTGGGATCTCACGCAGGAAGTTTCATATGTGTGTAATTTCATTTGTTAGTAAATGTCATTTATTTACAAATGCTTTTTGTAAATCAAATTAAATTTTCATAATAAATTGTTCATTGTATCACTCTTAAATTCTTTCCTTTTCTCTTGCATAAGAATTTTGGGTCTTAGAAGTACCAGAAGGTTATTTGGAAGTAGGTGCATGACATGTGGAATTTTTTCTGTTAGGCTCTGAACTGAGCAGTTATTGGGCAGAAGCTGCACAGAAAAACACGGGTGTTAACTACTGTCTAGACAAGAGCTGATGGCCTGCTGTATTTTTAGCCTCTCTATGGTATTTTTTGCTACCAAAAAAACCCTAACATATCTTGGTTTTAATTAGAGGCTGAAAGTTCATCATAGCCTCCAAAAGGGCCTGACCTTGCAGCAAAGTACATGGCTCCAATTTTTTTTCTGTCTTGCTACTTTTGTTGCTGCTTTTGTGTTAAGATGGTGAGTTTTCATTGTGATACAAAACTTCACTTGTAAATGATGCTCCAGAGCCCATGGCTGACCCTATGGCATTAGAGCTTATTAGAACACCAGGTGCAGCATAATTAAAACAGAGGGAGAAAAAAAAAATCTTACCCTGAAGTATATTGTGCAAGGCTACTCCTGTTCCTGGAGCTGTGTAAAATTCACCGCTACAGGTATACACAGGGATGCAAAATGCTTTCAGTGATGAATATGAACTGGTGTCTCTCCTGGTGAGTACTCTCCCTCAGTAGGGAGGGAGCATTCAGCTTTGTATAGACATGGAAAGCTGCACAGCCTCTCAGAGCCCCTTGTGCTCAAGGCTAGCTCTGATGCAGGGTAGCTGTGTTACTGTGGAATAAATCTGTGAGAGAACAGGCTGGGAGGTGTCTTTCCCTGAGCCTCTCTCTTACTCAGGGGTTTTGGTTTTGCTCAACCTCTTGCCCCTGATCCTTGGCTTGACTACTTTCCAGCTGCACCTGTGGCTGTCCATGGACTTGGCTGATCCTGACCTGATCTGACTTACTGCTTTCCTGGCTTGACCTCAGGCCTGCTGCATCCCTGTGGGCTGGCTCAGTGATCTGGATTCTTGCCTGCACCTGCTTAGTTTTGATGGTCAGAGCACCTCTGCTCTCTGTGTTCAGCATCCTGCAGTAATGCAGTCCTCGTCAATGAGGACACTGCCCATGCCTGCCTTGTGTCACCCTCAGCCCCTGGCTTGCTTCTCTGTAAAGAACAGCCCACATTTGTGGCTCCCTGAAGGATTTGACGTGTGATTATGCTGGCTTACTGCTGTTGCTCCATTTGTTAGTGATTCCACATCCAGCCAGAAGGAAATTTTCTGTCCTGCTATAGCTCTGGTTTGTTCTTTTTTCAAATTGTTTCTGAGAACAAGAAGACTGAGTGAATATGGATTCTAACCACAGGTCTTCTTACACAAGAACTAAGACATGGCTGTGTGTATTAGACAAGGCTCATCCTATTCCTGATTAAATATTCATAATAGTAATTACTTGTTCACATTACAATACCTCCTCCATCTTCCAGCTAAGAGTAATGCTTCATTCTGCTAGGTAGTAAACAAATAAAAGCAACCCAGGGGGAATAAATACACATCAGAGAGGACAGGCAGGATACAAGAAAATAAACAGAGCTGATCAGGGAACAAAATTTTCTGCGTTAGAAGAAAACAAAACCAAACCAGGATCTTGTTGAAAACAAAAACATTCCAGTGTTGTGAGAAAACTGTTTCAATTTATTAATTTATTTATTTGTGTTGTAAAATTATTTGAGTGCTCCTGGCTGTAAACCTGCTGCTGAGCCTTTTGGAAGGCATTTCTGTCACTGCAGTAGTTAGCTACCTGGTCCTGTGAGGGTCATGGCTGCCCCTATTTCTCAGCTGTTGGGCTGCCTGCCAAGGCAGGATGCTGTGTGACCCAGGAAGATGTACAGCCCCCGTGCTGGTAGCTGGGGAGCTCAAGGTGGCAAACTAGCATTTGCTGTTGTAAAACTTGTCCATTTTAGCTAGCTGTGGTAAGTCTGTTGCGTAAAACTTTAGGGGAACCTGGTGGTAGAGGCAAAAAGATGAGTAAGTGTCAAGGATCTAGATTATCCCAAGATCCATCTTCCTCATAAAGCCAAAGAAAAAGGACAGAAGGATCTTAACAAATTGGTCTGTGTATCTGTGTCCTGCCTGCAAATGGAGTTTCAGCTCTTGTGAGACACAGGTGCCTACCAGCCTTCAGTGGGTAAGGTGGACATATACAGTGACCAAAAAACCCCACCACTGCAAACAGGAACTGCCACCACCAGGCAGTGGAGCTGAGAACAACATTATGATATAGTTGTCCTTGGTGGTCTATGTGAAGCTGAAAAAGACTTGCTGTAATCCTTCTGTGGTTTCTAAGTCTGTGCTTCTTTATTTCTCATAGACAAAAAATGAGAATGTGAATCATTGCAAATCCAATGTAGTAACTAAAAATAGTTCAGCTTTTACTGAGATACCTGCTCATGCGGGATACCTTGTCCCGATATTTTAAAGAACAGCAAATTACTCATCACTGATCATAGAATAGAGTAATTTATGAGGCTACACTGTGCAGAACTGATCATACATCATGAATGTATTTATATTGATTTATCTTGCTCACCTCTCCCATGAAAATGAGGCTTCACAAACAAAATGGAAATGAAGCCACCTGTAAGGAAATGCATTAGGGTTCCTGAATTTTTCCAGATCCCACCAAGAAGTGCTGAATCCACAGAGCAAACCTGATCCTATTCAAAAACTGCACAATGTATGCTGAAACTTAACTTTTTCAGAAATTACTTATGCACAACGCATGAAGAAAGCCATGACTGCATCTTTCTCTCCTGTCTAATCTGTTGTAGGCAGTTTAGTTTTCAGGTATGTTTTTGGGGGTTTTTTTACAAAAGGATTTCCATGTTTCATGACTTCCTTCTCATTATGCATGTAGCTGAGAGATCAAAATCTTCTCAAATGATCTTTTGATGTAAATTGCAGAACTCCACTGAAGTCAATGGAGTGCTATTCATTTACACAGAACAAATATTCTTCCAGCACACTTACTGTTGTTATTATTTGTTTTTTTGATGTGTGAATACTGAAAAGAATAGTAATGTGAACAATCTATATCTACTGTAGGTTCCATTTTCTTATAGTCATATTCATACAAGGGTATCATGTTGTTGTATAAGACTTATTTAGAATGGGAGGGATTTTGTCATAAAAATTGCCTTTTAAACTATTTCTGTTCTCTACAGTTTCTCCTCAGGATTGAAAAATTAACCAGTTGTGCAATCACATAATTACAAAAATAGCTCAGTTTGTGGCCTGATGATACAGTAAATCTAGCTGAGGGCTTACAGATATCAATTAAAAAGTCCCAAACATTTCAACCATATGGCCCAAAACACTGAATTGGTGTTAATTCAAATTATTAAGCAAAATGAGTTTTTTTTTTTCTTTTGGTTATAGATTTTTATCAGACCAAGTACAACCTACCTTTCCATAAGTTTCATAAATCTAGATTAAAAATAGAAAGTTGTCCTAAGCTGTATCATGTTCTCATTATTTCAACAGAAATGCATTCATATTTGATCTAGATCTAGTGCCTAGTGTACTTCATCACTGATAACTTATGGTTGAAAACAAAGCAGAAACTTTCCAATGGCATTTCCCTTCGCATTTTTTTACTCCAAACCTTAAAGGCAAGGAAGGCTTACTTGAACTCAGATCTGAACCACGTTTTTTCTTTGAAATGCAGCAAGATCAGATTGATATGGAAAATTAAAACATTTTTGTAAAGGCTAGGTTGCTGGAGAGTGAAAAAGGCAAATTATATTGTACTACATTGTTTTGGGAGGATTAGTGAAAAAAGTACAAGACCGTTTTTAGGTTACACTAGAGGAAAACAAATAAGCCTTGGTGTAGGACCAATAGAAATTTGAATGCTTAATTGCTAGGGGTTTTGAGAGAGTGCCTTCAAAATCTCTAATTCTTCAGAAAGGATACAATTGCCTGCCAGGGACATTTGAATGGATTGGAGCCTTCAGAGAAACAAACTTTACAATAGATTAGAACTTCCTGGAAATTCAGTTTTTCCTTCCAGCAGAAAAATGGGATACAACAATAATAAGATTTATTAGAATAATCAGTGGTGGGAACATTTTGAAACCTCTCTCTGCCAAACTCTTGAAGTGACTTAGTTTTAATGATACCTAAAGCACACTGACAGATGAGAATTACCTACCAAAAGCACTTGTGTTTACAACTTGCTGCTAAAATGGATTTTATTGGGAAAGAACAAATGACAGATCATCTTGCAAAACAGCTTAGTGCTTAGATTACTGTTGTGTTAATGCATAGAGGATGTTCGGTTTCTTATTCACTGTGAACTGGTTCAAGCTCAGTTTCCTCTAAGAATCATGAGAAGTGGGAAAGCCAAGTGGAGTGAGGGCACTGTCTAATCCAGTTAACCTGGAGATATTTTGATCAGAGATCTTTCATGGAGGAGAAGGAGGAGAAGGAAAGACAGTTCTGAGGCTAAACAGTGGTCACAACATCCTTTCAGGAAGGAGAACTTTTGGACCCTGAACCTCTTCAAGCTAATCTAAACCTAAAATCTAAGGTCTTACAAATTCTTTACCTGTGCCTGGCGCTGTGGATCCTTGGCAGGTGCGTACTTTCTATTGTGTGTAGGGAAGGTTGCTCTCCATCCACAGGAGCCAGAAAGTAATCCCAAAAGTCTTTCATTAAGACTGTCCTAATTATTTGGCTGGAGTGGTCCCTTTTCAACATTCTCCAGGATAACCAGGGAAATCCAGGCAGCAACTTCCTGCTCTCTACTCAAGTTCACTTGAAACTAGCTTAGTCTCTCACAAATAAAACCTGTACAGAAGGGAACACTCTGTCTTTTCACACCTCTACATGATCTAATTCCAAATCCTTATCTGTTTAGGTAGAAAAGTTGTCAAAGATCAGTGAGATGTGCTGTTGTTGGGTTTCTTTTTCCTCCAAACATCCTGAATGAATCTTCTACTGTTTCTTTCACTTGTTAACAATTTATGCCTGTATTTTAAAAACTTTCTTTGTGATGACTAATAACTGAGCATAAAAATTTATTTTTGTTGGTAACCCTCTCCTTTTAGCAAGTTTTGTTCATTAGAATTTTAAGGCCTACTCTGCACTATAATTTTCATGCTTGAAAACTGTCTACAAAATCATATGTCCAATTCAGTACTTACAAAACGACTGACACTACTACTGCAATATCAGGTGATATGCCTGAACCTTTTGGATAGTTGTGGTCTTTGGGGAAGTGCAGGCTGAGTAGATTGCTTTTGTTTTTAAAGTCATAGTAGAACAGATTTTTTCCATCCTCTTTTCTATTTATTTTTTTCCTGTTTTAAAGACTTTTTTCAGCAAGTATAATAGGACATCATCCAAGCAGGTAGCATACCAGAAATGGCCATGACTCCAGCTACTTAAGGTGTCAATTGCAAATGAACGTTTTTATTAATAATTCTGTATGCAGTTCATCACTGTCCTCCAGCCTATCTTAAATCATTCATGCATACCTTTTCCTACCATATTTCTACATGGGAACTGGGCTATTAAATCTGCAGTCTTAATATATGTTTGGTGCTTGGTTGTTCAAGAAATCTCCCTTCTGTCTGTCATTTGATAAATACTTTCTGTCTTCATGTGGAGCTTTACTTGGCTTGTGTTGTTCCCCCCCCCACACACACGGCACACCCTGTGGCATCTGTCTTTTCTAATTCCCAATGGAGCTGAATATCAGAAAAATCTTGAGTCAGGTACTAAAGTTCTGTTTGTATTAATGAGACTAAAACACACAGATGGTAGTTGAGTCTACAGGAGTGTTATGTCAGTGCTGTTGGCAGCCTTGCACATTTGCAAGTCAGGTGGTCTATTTTCTGTCTCACTCAGAGGTTTCTATTGTGACCTCTTTCAAATAAGTTGCCTTTGTAGTGCTTTGTCTGTAAAATGAGTGGGAATATTTACCTGCCCATCATAGGAGGTGAGCATGGGAAGGGAAGAGTAGAAATACAGTGTCAAATAAGCTTTGCTACTATTGTGGTAACATCTGGAAATCCCAGTCAAGCCTGCAACCTCATGCTGTAAGGTATTATACAAACATTCAGTGAGAGAGAGTAAGAAGCTTCAAGTCAAACTAGGGAAAACAAAAATGGAGACCATAAAGAGGCAGGAAGATTTGAAGGTGATGCTGTTGCATTAGGAGGGGTTACTGAGTTAGAAAACGTTATTTATCCCTTAAGATTTTTAGCAGACAATGGTATAATGCAAGGAATGGGGTTTTTTCCAAAATAATTTGGTGTAAAATCTATAAAATAAAAATGACTTTAACTTTTTTGGAGAAAAATCTATACTTTCTCTTTTAATAGTAACATGGTGCACCATGAAATTTTCATTCCCCTCCAAGTAAAAATTGCTTAAGCCCTAATAGTTGTTTCTTATCTGAATTACCATATCTCCGTATGAAAATATTTGCAAGTTATTACTGAGTAGTAGAACAGTAGTTAGAATAGGCTGCATCTTTGCCCGGTTTTCTGATGAGTTCTGTGGTTTTGTTGTTGTAATAATTATTGGCTGTCTTAATTCAGATTTTACTATCTGCCAATATGTCCCATTAAATTAAAAATATGCAATTAATGACTAATGAGCTCATGACTGCATGAGCTTCGAGACATTGAAACAGGAGATTTCTGTATTGGGAAGATATATTCTCAACATATGGACTGAGCTTTGGATTTTGTGATATTGAAAACAGACTATCTCAAAGGTTAACAAAGTATGAATATTAAGATGTTTGAGGTTGATTTCAGATGATGTACTCAACATGCAGATAGATCTATGTTTTATCAGTCACCTAAAGCACAGGTGATAATGCCACTACCACTAATACGCCTGTCTCCCAGCAGAGCTTATCATTCATCTTAGCAAGTTCAGTAGAACTGCTGAGGAAAATGCATCCTGCTTTTACCAAGGTAGGAGTTCAGAAACCACTTCCATAAATTAGTGTCTAAAGGGTCGAGCCATAGTTTTGCCACCTGTAGCATGCACTTTGGGTGCTATAATAGACACACCAGAAATATCACATGAAATCATGAAAGGTTTCTTAGTGTGTCTGATGTTGAAAGATAAAAGTTCCTCATTATACTCTGGAAACTTCAGCATTTTAATGTTTCCTGACCTGCTTGGTTATGTAATGGTCTTCGATGTGCTGCTGTCTTCCCATGCCACAGACACAGCTTGAAGATGAAGGGTGTGTTTTGAGTGTCATCCCCTTGTGGGGCAAGACTTGGACAGGACAATGTGGTCAGCAGAGCTCAGAATGTTGCCTGTGTTCCACAGCTGAGTCAGAGTTGCGGATAGACTAAGCTGTCTCAGAGCCTGTGGCTTTGCAGTGAGAGTGGAATCTCAGTGTGGGAAACTATTTCTGGTCCCAGTTTTGCATTTGTGGTCTGTTGGGGGGGAGAGGGGTGTATTGGAGTCTTGTGTATGGCAGTGTTAATTAAGGAAACCTTCCTTTTTTCCTTTAAAAAAGCTTGACTGTATCATGGAGTGTGTCTTGGCCTTTTCAGTAAGGTTTTAGATTAATTTTGTTCTTAAGCAATGCATAGGCTTCTTTATAGGCACCCTGAGCAGTTTATAAATTTCTATTGCCCCTTGGTACCAGGATTTAAGAGGTCTGAAATCACAGGCAGAACACAAGTGAACAGTTTCTATGAAATACCTCAAATACTCTATAGTGCTAAAAATAAGCACTGATTTGATATATATGGAGTTTTAATACTCTTCATAGAAACATACAGATCACTACAGATTTTATTAGAAATATTTTCATATACTTATGAACCCTGTAGGAACTTGTCTGATACTTCCTGCATTATGGTGTTTATGTGTTATGCATAATGTTTATGCATAAAAGGCTGTAAAAATAGACATACTGATACGTTTTGTCTTATTTCAGACAGTGTAACTAATCTAAATAAATGCTTCTAGGTTGGGCTAGCAAGTTTAACCTATAGATAAGAATTTGAAAATCGATATACTATTCTTGGAAACAGCATTTACTTTGTGACATGATAGAAATATGTCAAAATGAGAATACTCTATATTAAAAAAATAGTGTACAAGAGAGAAAAAAAAATTAGTATATGTCTCTGATTTATTTGCCTGCAGGATGATTACTGGAAATGTCAGCCAGGTAAACATGTATCTGCAATAGTCTGTAGTTTTCACCCTCATCTATTTTTCTCCCAGCAGAAACTGTATCTTTAAAATAATCCTTGTGTGATTAAGTTCTATTTCTCTTTCAGGGTAAAGTGATGTACTTGATATCCACTGACAGCAACGTGTTCCTGCACACCCAATGTCTTCATGGACTCTATGAGGTGTATTTGTAGGTGTCTGTCTATGCCCTGAACGTGGCCTAATCACAGGTCACTTCAGTGTTTTTGGGTCTTAACCTTTAGTGTCATCTCTCTGCTGCCCTGTCCCTGTGGAAGCAATCACAAGATGCCTGCCACATGCTTAATCTAACAGTAGAGATTCAGTAGAGATATTATCTTTTACAGTATCAAATCTGCTTACTACTTCAATCCACTCAGTTTCTTCACCAGCCTTCTAGTTCTGAACATTGGAGTATCTTTAAAAAAAAAAATCCAAAACAAAACAAAAACTTAATGTTTGAAGAAGAAGATAAAATGCGCCAGACGAACTTGTCAGCATTCATAGATCCCTAAAAGGCAGGATGGTTTTAAGACTAGACTAGACTAAACTAGACTGGACTTCAAGACGTCTGGAATTGTTCAAAGTAGTTTTGGAAAACACAAGTTTAAAAAAACCCAAAACACCCAAACCACAAACCAACCAACTAACCAAGCAAAAAATCACAAACAAAAAAACCCCAAATAAAAAATACCCTATTCCCTGCCATTCCCATATAACAACATAAAGAAAGAGAGAAGAATTCCTAATAAAGAAATGTGTTTGATCACAATGATAGTGGTGTCTAGCTGAGCTATTTTGGCTTTCATTTATCTTTGAGGACAACCAGATTGGTTTTCAGCAAACAGTGCAAGGCTAGTTGTTTTGCAAGGGCTTATGTATGTTCACAACACCAAAGCACAATTCGCTTTTTGAGGCCTCGTTTTTGACTGGGCTGTGCCTTATGATATGGCACAAGAACTGAGATAAGGCCATGAGACTGAAACTTCATCTAAAATGGAATCCATTGAGAGTCTTATCAAATCACTGGAAACAGACACACACACACAGATGTTGCTTGTTCCACTGGAGTTAAATATTTGTTTTCTTTTTTGTAGTATTCATGACCTTGTGACTCAAAGTGACAGGTAGTTTTAGCCTTTGCCTGGCTTTGGGGACATACTGCCTCTCCTGTCATTCACAGATCTGATAAATATTTGGGAGGAGTCTTTATACAGCTGGTATCTCATATTCTGAGGACAAGCTCTGTTACGTTTGCCAATAGTCTTCCTTCTAGTTCCTGCAGCCATTTGTACTTAAACAGAACATTTGTACAGCTATTGTTTTAAAGCTGATTTTGAGTATCTTTTTTCCTCCTCTAAAAGGAGTTTGAGAAGACCTCTCCTACCCACAGAAGAAATAAAAAGGATGGTGCTTATACCACCTTGTCTATTGAAATGGATCTTTTTCTCTAGGAATAGGGCCTTTAATTCTCCTACTTTTTTTTTAAGTGTTGATCCATGGTTGTGGTTTGCAGGCAGCAAATTGAAGGTGGAAAAAATTAATAATTTATCATAAATCAGGCTCTTTCAGGAACATCTGAATTCACAATGAATACATAAAGCTGAGGTCAGATAGTTTAGCTTTGATAACAGAAGTCCATTTTTAAATGCTAATTAACCCCCCAAGTGAACATTTTTTTAAAAAAATTAAAATCTAATCATTTCACTTTGAAGTTCCATTTTCTATTAAAGAAAAAAAAATAAAGGAAAATATGCAGCCTCTTACATTTGTCTGGAAGGAACCAAACAGCTGATTAAAAGAATGAACTCTAAGCATAAAAGAAAAATTTAATGACATCTCATGAACAATTAAAAAGACCATTTGCATTCTTCTATTAAAAAAAAAAAAAAAAAAGATTTGACTGTAATCACATCCTGTGAAGGAATAAAAAAGGGAACATTAAATGCTTTTCATGATTCCTCCTAAACCTTCTGATAGCACAACAGGATGCTTATTAGCATGCACATTGCTATGACCTGGTTTACTACAGCTTTGCATTTAGGCAGGTGTTTTAAAACAGGTGTACAAATTTGTATTTTCTTTTTTTCTGTCTCAGAACTCTGATTCAGATATGGATAAGTTGTGCAGCTTGTTTGTCTGTTCTTTCCATAGGGGTTTCTGGCCTCTTGGATGCAGCAGATGACTTTAGATCTTGCTCAAACGTATAAGCCTTTTGAAAGCTAGCAGAAAAGTGAGTTATTGGTCTCCAAGGGAAATTCACTTCCTTTTTCAGTGGGTGAATGTGCATTCTGAATGTGCAGGGAATTTGGTGTGTCCCTCAAAACCCAAAATTTATCAAACATCAGTTGACGCTGTGTTGTAGACCCAGTAACATCTGTGGCACAACTGAGAATTCCATATTAATTTCTCTTTCTCTGACTGTCTCCATCTGTAACAACAGTGTTATCTGATGTGCAAAGGGCTTGGAGGGGAAGGAACAGGCTGTGCAAGTCATGTTACAGCTGTAGAGGCCAATGCACAGCTGGGAACATCTATGAGTATCTGAACGAGATATGGATGTGTTGTGCCCATAAATCATAAAATGGAAAAGCACCTAATATTTCTACAATAATCTCTTAAGTGCCTGTAAGCCTATTTGTTCTGATCTCAAACAGGTGGAGAGACATAAGGGAGCTCAGAGCTCTGGGAAGCTCTAGGAATCTTGTTTTTCCCTATATGCTCACTCTCACACAGATTACTAACTATCTCTCACTGGCTCAGTGGCTGTTTTTGGGAACAGTTTGTTCTGCAGAGTCAGATCATCCCCATGAGACCCCAGTCCTCCATTTTTTGTCACTTACCAAATAAGCCAACAGATTCAGCTGTGGGAAAAACTACAGAAAGACCATATTTGACATTGCATAGAGTGTTTCTTCTGATCAGATACAATTCAGATTCAGGGTGATTTGGGAGGATAAACTTCTTCTTCACTTCCTCCAGAACAATTTCTATATATCTCATGGGGAAACCTTTCTTTGTCTTCCTTTTCCTTCCTTTCTTTATGTGGTTTGTTTTTTGTTGTTTTTCTTTTCTTTAAATAGGAAAATGATTGTTCAAGCTGACAAGCAACCTGTAATTCTTATGCAAGCGTGCAGGGAAGGCACAAGAGCAGCCTTCAAGGGATTAGAAGTGTCGAACTGTGCAACTCTAAATGGTGCTCATCTAATTGATGCTTTACTTAGCAGGAGAGGAGAAAACTCCAGCAAATAGTTAGTGGTTATTTTGCTTTCAGAAAGAACACTGTCACAGACATCTTCCTACAAATGCCACATCAGTTGTTAACAAGTTGTTCTGGGAGAGCCTTCTTGCTGATTTATGTGCTGCCGCACAATTCTTTTCCAGTCACTGTGAACGTGCTGTATTTCCTTTAATTTATTATGAAAGATTGCCTTGAACATGGACAAGAGAGCCAGTTAAGCAGCTCACTTTTAGATCCAGGGAGCACAGGAAATTAATTTCATGTGTTGCATGTGAAACAATGGGAAAATAGGTTATTTACTGCCTCAGTGGTAGAGTTGCTAATAGTTGACTACTATGCATGGAGTGGGGAGGGCACATTGCTTTTAGTGATGCTGTTTTGGTTTTCTCCTTTTTTCTTTTATATGGTCTCTATGTTCTTTACACATATATTTGTAGCTTTGTAGCTTCATATTGCAGTTTAGCTTCAGCATTTTCCTAGGCAGGAAGACAAAACAAATTCTAGGGCCCCTATCCTATCTTGGTTCTCCCCGGCTACCAAGGTTGAAAACAGCTCTTCGAGACACATTTTCATAAACAAAGTACAGCTAGTACCAATGGGGGGCTCCAGAGAAGGGCTGAACCAGAAGGGGGAATTACTTCACTACTGTGCTCCTAATTGGTGCTTTTTTGGTCAATTATGCTAATTTACCAAACTTATAAAAGTGTATTCACCCCTGTGGGGGTGGGCTTTGTAGACACTTCCATAACTGCCCCTGGAGGCCTCCAAATAAAGATCCACCTTTATATTACCTCCTATGCTAAAAACTATCTCGAGTTTTATTTCCAGGTTGAGAAAAAAGCAACATTAGTCTTCATCACAATTTAAATTAGTACCAAGCGTGGTCCTCTACTTTTACAGAGAAAGAAGGTGTCTGTAGGCAAGGCATTAAATTGGGAGTCAGGGGACACAGGTTCAGTTTCTGGCTTCCTTGCAGAGCTCTTTTGATTTTAAGCAAATCACTTTTCTGCCTCACTGTGGTGCTCTGAGATAAAACAGATGCTTGGGGGGGGAGTGGGTAATGTATAGCGAGTGGGAGCTGATGAACAGATAGACAGGTTCTCTATTCTCAGCCTTGTTACTTTTTTTACTTGTGGGGAATCTAGAAGTTGAAAGTTATGCATTAAGAAAGCTGACACAAGCTGCAACACTAGGCAAGAATACCTGCCACATGTAGATAGATGTTTTCTTAGAAGACAAGATGAGGATGGGGCTGTTTACTGTGAACAGCATCTGGGACATTTCAGGACATTTTAAAACAGTAAAAATAATTCACATCTGGTTCCAGGGCAGGTAAAGAGGGTCCATAATTGTTAGTGGTGACACTGTATAAATAGGTAAACCCACTATGTGCCATTGTACCTCTGATGCTCTATTCACCTTCATCACTGCTCTTGGGGAGCAGGCTCTTCAGTTAAGCACAGACGTGCCCCACAGACGAGCAGTGGCAGCACTGGACTTGGTGTTAGGAAATGAGGAGGCAGTAAAGCTTGAGTGTTTTATTATTTAGAATGACAATGTCTAATTTTATGTCCTGCTTTTTCTTTCTATATGCGATGAGAGTTTTCCTCCTTTTTTTGGAAATTAATGCTTTTATTGAAGAGGAAAGCTAAGGGATCTAGCCAAGATATGTAGTCAGTACAACATATCATTAATAATAAATAACAAGGAAAGCTGTTCCTCGTTTAACCCATTCAATCCACTGAAAAGTTCAAGGAAGTTCTTGTGATATAAAAGTCATAGATATTCATGAAGCAAGCAAGCTTTTTTCCCCTCTCCTTATATTGTATGTGCATTTAAATTTATGCTTCTAGTTGCTTTGTTATATTTCTTGAAGGAGGATTCCTGCTGCTATGTGGATGTCACCTTTTACAAGTGACAGGAAGATTAAGTAAAATGCTGTACAGGGTAATTATAACAAGGCTATTGGCAGCCTGTAACACAGTGTAAATGACACAACTAATTTTGCTGTTCAGACATAATGTATGTGGCAAGTTTTACCTGTAGCTGTGCTTTCTACAAGTTATATTGTCTCCAGAGGCATGTGTTGCATATCAGTTTGACCATGAGTCAACCATAAACTCAACATAGCCCTTCTACATGATGTCTTTAGAGTGTGAGAAGCTGCCCTGTGACATTCATTTCAATTGCAATTAATTGTGTCACTTCTTGGAGATCTTGTCTCATTGCATAGACTTTTTTTTTTTTTAAATTCATATCGGATGTTTTTTATCTCATCCTCCCCTGTGAATTTTCTCTGCTAAGAGAAATAATGAAATAATATACTGTATCGCATGGTCTGGAGAGAAATTTCTATAGTTTTTATGTACTTATCCCTGTAAGACTGATCAGATTCTGGTTATGCATATGTTCAGTGAGTTCATCCTGATATGCCCTTGACTTTCTTATTGCACTCATTCTGGTTTGAAAAACAAAGCAACACCAGCAAAGCATAATAATGGAATGAAAATCTCCACTGTGAGTGCTTTGCTTGCCCTATTCTGTTCTTCCACACACAAAATCTTTCAGAGTAATTAGCTGTCATAGAGTCAAAGCAGCTAATGAAGCTTTCTTCACCAGCCTTGCCCCATTGACTAGCCACTCAAGACCCCATGAGCAGTGTCAAGAATGAGCTCAGTTATGGAGAACCATGCAGTGTGCATCCTTTATGTAAAGATGAACCTCTTAAACTTGTTTGTTTATGTTAACAACATGTGGTGTCAAGGAATTTTGTAGATGGCTTTCAGTAGGCTACAGGGCTTTTTTTTTAAATTTTGAAAAAGCAAATTATTTCTTTTAAAATGCAAGCAGATTACACATCTGGAATAACAGATATTTTAGGGGGAACTTTTTTTCCTTTTTAACTTTGAATTGCATGGAAAAAGAATCATTCCTCTTCAAGCTCAGACAACATCACCTTGGATGTTCGAAATGAACAGCTTTTGAACATGGAGTAGCCATTTATATCTGTGAAAATTGGCTTTAAAATGTTGCTGTTGTAATTGTTCTGTGTTTCATACATGCTAGAAGGACTGCAACAGGGGAAAGAAGCCAAATAGACAGTGAAGATTCTTTTAGTTAAATCCAGACTTGACCTTGAGAGAAGTGACTAAGTTTACTGGAGCTGGTGTTTCTGGAGGATTGAGATACTTCTTGCTTCCACATCAATTCACTAAAGAAGATAATATTTCAACATTCAAAGCTGGAAAGACTAGAGACTAAGGCTGTTGAAAACTTCTTGCTGTGTGTTATTTCATTAGCCTAATTGAGGAAAATCTGCCATATTTGTCTTAATAACCATGACCATATTTTGGCATTTAATTAGACTAGGCAGGATAACTAATACTACAGTGATCTTGTCAGGGTCATGCAGTGACTGCTGCTTTGTTCCAAGGAGACTCTTAGATAGGAACCTGATGGATCTTCTCCTGTGGCATGCCCTGGCCAATGCCTACGAGGTGCTTTTAGAAGGGGTAATGAAGAGAAATTGCTGTGGTGTCTGCATTACACAGCTTGGAGCTCTACCCTGTGCATAATGGAGGTGACAGCTTGGATGAAGGATACCTACTGAAATCCAAGCTGATTGATGCTATGTTTATGGACTGAGAGAAGACACTACACAGGTGTTCATATCCACTCATTTGACGAGATATACCCTATTATCTATTGTTCAAGCTAATATTGTGTTACCTGTAGGCCAAGGCAATTAATATTTGCCATCTCACTACCTCATAAGCGAAAAGCTGTGGTCTTTTGTGTCAGAGGTGGAGGTCTCCACTGAGATCTATGATACCTCCTTTTAAAAAAGAAGATTAAGAGCTGCCTAAATCTCTTCTACAGCTTTTTAACAAGGTGGTATAACTACATAACTTATGCCTGGAGTCCTGTTTGAAATTGTTCTCCCTCTGGTGATTTTACTTAGAGAGGAAAACAGCCTTCTGCATCTACCAGAAAACCGCATCACTCCTTTTTCTCACAGGGTACAGAAGTGTTGCTCTGTTTTTAAGCCAGTGCTCATCTCTGTTTCCCTGGCACTGTACACATGTGTTATTGGTCTTGGCTACTACATGTGGCTCTCTCCCTCTTAGTTTTCTGTTTCCAGCCTTCCCAAAGTAAGCTGTGGAGTTCCTATTGGACCTACAAACCTACAACATCCTGTGGAGGTTTAAAACGAGGTACTCTCTCTCCTTACTATGGCTGCAATTTTTAAAACATCCATTAGTTCTCTTAGGGATCCTGACTCCAACTTCAGGTTTCAATGAAATTTCCAAAACAAGCCAAAGTTTTATCTTAGTCTCATATAGTGAAAATTAGTTGTTTTCACTCAGAGAGGATACCAAAATTATAATAGATTGAAAGATTACAATGAATTTTTAAAGTAGCTTTTAATGCATCTCTCATTCCTTTCATAACTGAACTAGTAAAACTCTAGCAGTATTTTGTATTATACTTGTTTTATATGTAATTATAGCATTAGGTCAACCCAGGGTATTTTCCTAGAAGAAAATAACTTATTTTATTAAATCTGGAAAACTGAACCATTTTAAGTTGTTAAAATAATTGAAGAATTTAAAGTTCATTGTTATTCCATGCATAAAAGAAAGGTTAAACGTATAGCAATTTACTTAAATGGAATTAAAATCACAATATGCAATTCATTTCTTTGCCATTCCTTTCTGTGTTCTAAGTATCCATTTTTTCCTACAATGAAGTGAAAGACAGCAAGCAAGAGAGAGAGGAAGCCCAAATCCTGTGCTCAAATCTGAGACACTGTACTTGACTTCCATGCATTTCTTCATCACAGCTGTTTGGGTGTTCTTTACAGATTAGGTAGCTCTGGACAGGGAAGAATTTTACCTTTAAATTGCATCTAAATTACCCCTTAAAATGTTTAAGTGATAAACCTGTACAAGACAACTGAAACCAAGAAAAACAACAGGTAGCACACTGAACTCCCTGTGCCGTTTAAAAAGTAAGTAAACCCAAAACAATTCTTGGAAGGTACATGCCCCCCAGACTTGGACCTCTTGTCATTTTACTGTGTGGGCTGTATGTTTCTCCAACCTTTAGCAAAGGTCTCCTGGAACAGGAATGAGCTAAAAAAAAAGGAAATCAAGGGCAGACAGTTGATTTTATAGGAAGACCAACCAGTGGGGGGAGAAGTGACATCTGAGAGCTTTAAAATTACTTGTGAAAACACCAGAAAGACCTATTGAGAAGAGCATCCCAGAGAGGATCCAGAAAACATCCACCAAGGGAATTTCTGCTGCTTTAGTGCTGTTTGTGTGACTGAGCTGTACGTTTGACTTCAGTTCAGAGCAAGCTGTCAGTGGTAGTCTGTGCTGATGTTCACTTACAGGACAGGTTCACTTATCTTCATATCCTGTATTTCTGATTGCCAGTCATTCAAACTGGGACGCCAGCTACTATGTGTCACCATTTCCTGTGAAAGATCATACATATGAATTTCATTTTGATGCATCAGGACTCATTCAGGGACTGAGTCAATGAATTTCAATTACCTTGCTGTGTAAGCACAGTTAATGTTTTTTAAAAAACACACCCCTTAACAAAACACAAAATTGAAACCAACCAAACAAAAATATTCCTCACTACTTTCATTTTCAGTAGTCAAGCTACTGAACTTCCAGCAAGAGCACAGTTAATTTGTGTTTCAGATATATCATGACAGATGCAGAGTTTAATCTGCCTCAAAAGTAACACCCTTTTCCATATGTACATTTCTATAGAAGTGGGATGAAAATCTGTCTGGATGTTTGTTTTAGAAAAGAAAATACTTTTTTATGTATGCAAAAAATACCATTAACTAAATCAGTATTTTTGGATTGTAGAGGTATTAATGATGGCAAAGTTAGAAGGACAAACAAACATAATGAGCAACACAAACCAGAAATCTGAGCTACAGCTGTCACAGAAAATAGCAAGAAAATGAAACAGTCTGATTGAGTTCAGCCTTCTACACCTCAAATAATTTCTTGTCAACCTTTTCTCTGTAAGCTGTGGTAAAAGCTAACAAATCATCCCTGCTGTCATCGATTGTGTTTTCAACGCTGCAATTGGGAAGATGTACTACCAGTAATCAATTAGAAGACACTACTGCTTTTATAGTGCCATGGCCCATGAAACAATAGTGCCATATCAAGACTACCTTGTCCTTCTTAGTGTCCTTCATACCAAAGATGACCCCTAAGAGAAACAAAACGGTGAGTAATGTTCTGTATGTGCCTCATTTTCTTTTTCTGAGAACTGAATTAACATAGCTCTGGAAATCTTCTAAAGGAAGCAGTTGAAAATGAATGTATGCCTTCCTCTGTGACTCACTTAAGTGTATGTAACTAACTGGAAAAACTGTTTCAGCCTCTTCTTAGTTAGCTGAAAAGCAGCTTCTAATTAGTAACTTACCTAGTATGTTAAATACAGAGAATCCTTACAGTATACATTGTAGGAGAGACAGGAGAGAGGGAAAAAAATAATACTAGGCATTGCTTCAAAGCATAAATTTTCTGTGATTTAGCTAATAAGTGCCAGTTTTTATTCAGGATATGTTTTGTCACCTTTACTTTTCAGGGTACTCAGTGTAAAGAGGCCCAGTTCCCTCATCAAGGACTCTTAGTACAATACAACACACATTGCCCAGCTCCAATTCCATGAGAATGCATCCTGGGGGCTGGAGAAAATTGCATAAATTGTAGGTATGATTCATGTTGCTTATTAACTAAATGCTTTAAGTGTTGCCAGTTGAAGTGGCCACATTTCAGTCAGCAAGTTTATATATCAGGCTCTAGCAAACTATAATTGCTCTGGGTCATGGATGCACATTCACAGATGTGACAGTCTAAAGCAAGATTATTGCAGATGGCACAGGTAGTGAGGTCTGCAGTTGCCCACGGAAAAAAAGCAAACTTTTAACACTGATTTTATCAAACCGTAACTATTAGGTTGTAAGTTTTTTTCACGCTGTCTGAACAGTTCCATTGTTGGGCTTTTGGTTTGTTTTTGACAGTAATATTAGCATAACTCATCATATCCGTGATGAGCTGTCACACCTACTTCACTGAAAAGCTTTAATACATACGTGCATTTCAGAATCAAATTTTGCATCCGTCTCAAGGTATTCATTTGTTCCTGTCATAGTTTGCTTAGGTACTACTGAATTATAGTTTGCTGAAAAACTCTTTGCTTAGTAGACTCAGAAAAATATTTCTTTTTGTATTGGCACCACTGAGCATACTCCTTCCCCTACCACTTGCTTGGGATATTCTAGCCTCATCCTGTGAGGTCTCAGGCCAAGATTTCAAACAGAACAGAATTTCCCATGCAGGTGGAAATAGAGTAAACCAGCACGGTGATTTGGCAAGGTTTTCTATATAATTTATGTTTGTACGGTTTGCTTTTACTGCAAGCTTTGTATAGTGATGCTATTTAAATGACTGTTAAAATGCTTTTGCCAGCATATGTTCCTGGCCTTTCCATACATATTTTAGACTATAGCAGTGTTACTGTGCTTGGTTTTAATGAAAACACTTTGATCAGCAATAAACCATGTAAGGAGATCACTGGAAGTAGGGAGGTGAGTTTTCCTGTGTTTCAGATGAAAGAAAAAAGGAATAAGGATAGTCACCAGACAAAAACATGGATGGGACCTTGGAGATTATATTGCAAAATGGTAATAAAGTGTAGATAGTTGTGCAAGGCGCTAAGCTTGAGGAGGAATTTTTGTCAAAGGACTCTTTAGAACAAACACTGAGCTGAAAGATGGTCATAAAGAAAATAAAGGTTGTAGAAGAGAGGTCTTGAATCAACACAAGTTACCTGGATCCACCTTGAGAAGCTTTGCTTTTTGCTGAGGAAACTGAAGGGAGATTTCTATATACAAAATAAATTAAGGGGAATCATTCTGTTTAAATAAATCTGTGTTTCCTATTTTCATCCATGAATGTCTGATAGAAGGGGAGGTAATTTTAAGCAATGAGAGAGTTTACCTAATCATCTCTAGTATCTGGCTTTATCCTTAGGGAGAAACTCACTGTTCAGAAACTGATAGCATAGGGTTAAAATGTTTCTAAAAGCATAGGCCTTGGGAACGGAAGCATAGGCCTTGGGAATGGTAATAGATTGTATCTGCTGAAGGCAGTGAACAGAGTGAACCGGCACAGGGCGAACCTGCACCTGGGCACCCACCTGTAGAGTAGATGATGTGATGATTGCTTGATAAACATAATTAATCACAACAAGAATCATGAGAGAGGACCAACAATTCTGTGAAACTCTGTGGGGAAGGGGGCTTAAACTCATGCTTGGGTGAAAACTGTATATACAATAGAACAATGTTAAATTGATGATTAACATATGATTGTATAACAGTTATGTAAGGGAAGGGTATAAAATCAAATCTATTCCAAAACCATGTCGGGACTTTGATTTGGGTCTGAACCCCTGGTCCCCAGAGCACTCTCAATAAAAGCACCAGCATAATCATTTCATGGTTATGTTTTTCTACGCTAACAAAACTGTTGCCTCTCTTTATCCCTATATGAATCTTATCCTCTCAGATATCTAGAAAAGTTGAAACTAGACAGCATATAGTTGCAGAAGGGGAAGGGACTTTGGTAATGTGCAAGGGAGAGTTTTAAGAAACAGGACTGGATATTGGGGAAAGCAGTTGGCAGGAGATTTCATGGACTTGGAAGCAGATGCTCCAGGGAGCTCACATGAGCAATCCAAATGCAAAAAAGACTCTCAGATTAAAAGGCAGTGCTTGTGCTTTGTTAAAATTGTAGGCTTAAACACTGTTGGCTCCATCAAGGGCATCATCTGGATACCCCCTCCTCTCCAGCAAAGATCTGATGGCTGGCAGAGAAGATACATGGCCAAATCACATTCAGATTCAGTGGGGCAATTTGGTATGCATGGAATATAGAGTGGAAGAAGGAAGCTGACTGGAATTGACAAAAGTAAGAAGCACAGGGTGTGGGAGACTTTAGGCTCAACAGCTTTGGGAAGGAAGTGGCTCTGAGAAAAGGCTGTGTGGAAAGAACTGGGAAACAAAACTTGAAGAGGAATGGAAAGGGAAAACCTTGGTCCCTAGAAGTCACCCTATAAAAGTAGGAAGAAACCCGCAGCTGCATATTTGACAAAATGGCTCTGAACCAGAAAAGAGACGCAAGATGACAAAACTATGTCTATTCTTCCGGAGATTGCTCCGGCTGTGGACACTAAATTTCTCAAAGGGTTGATCCATTTATACAAGGGACAAGACGTAAGTGTGGCAGATCAAAGGGTTTCCACCTTGCCTTCTGAGGCATGTACAAACTGAGTAAGGAACACAGGGTGTGGTTCCTGGTCTTTGACTTTTGATTTGCTTTTTAAATTTGGGGATATTCTGTCAAAACCTTCTCTGTTTAAGAGTAATTTGAGAAAGCAGTCAATTAGCACTTCCTATTGGTAACATAAGTGTATGCTTTCTAGAACAACCTGTGAGAAAATGGATAAAGATGTGTGTGGAATATGCTGTATTGTAAAATATGAGTAGGGACACACTTTTTAAATGTTCAAATTAAAATATTTAGCACTTCTGCTTATTCAGTGAAAATCATTTAAGAAAACCTGACTTCATAAAATTAACATGTTTTTTCTCTTATTCTTTTCTTCTCTTTTTTTTTTTTTTTTTTTCCCCTGGAAGGAAGAAACTACTGTTGTACATTANAAGGAATAGAATTGACAGTCTGTAATTTGGAAATAATATATGCATGATTTCATCTCTCACAAGTCACTTTTTTATGTTCTTGCAATAGTGGATAATGATCTGTGGAGTTCAGTCTGAAAGTTTGGCAAAGTGGGTTTTCTCTGCATCTAGTTGTTTAAGGATTTGCTCTGGTGGCTTTAAAATGGATGTACTTGGCTCTATGAATCCTATATTGTTGTTGTTTCCTCTTAATTATATTGGATGGGGAAGGTATAATTCACATTCATTTTAATTTTTTTTAAAGGCAAAATGAAAATTGTAATATAAAACTGATTTGTGCTTCTGAATATGGCCTCTAGAGGGAAGTAAACTTTCAGAGCTATAGAAAATAGACTTCACTTCTCAGTCAAAGCATGCTCCTCGTAATAATCATAATTATCCATTGGCAATGCAGAGGAATGCTAGAACTCATTGTGTCATTCAATCAATAAAATGCTGCACTCAAAATTTTCAAGCCAGTTTGTTCTTAAAAGTGTCATGCAAGCATTTCTATTTGTGTTTCATTATGGTATAAACTGTATAACTGGACCATATGTTCAGCTAAAGCTAGGGTTTCTTCTGAAATTCTCCCGACTCTCCTAGAAATAAGCAACAGTAGAAGAAATAGTTTTATTTCCTTGATGATTAGGAGATTTCATAGGTCTTAGAACTTTACAAATCTGAGGAGGTCTTCAGTCTTTCAAAGCATTTGATTTATCTGCGTTTAGCCCATCAAAGTGTATGTTATGTGTATTTGCCATATAAATGATATTTATATTAACACTGTAGTACTCTTTGCAGCCATCTCCAAAGATACATAGACAGGAAGACCAGGCAACCTTGGATTACAATGTTTAAACCTTTTAGTCAAGTAGAGAATTGGTCCATTGGATACAAATTTAGTTTGACTTGATTAACAGCCAAAAGTTCAGAGTTCTGGTTCCAACAAGATCTGGGAGGAAAAAGAGGGGAAACTCCATTCCAGTCCTATCCATATCCTCCCTATTACTTGACATAGTCATTGATTAAATTACTGTCCTTTGGAGCAGAAATTTCAGCCACAAACCTTCCTTTTCAGATGACCATTCTAATCAATAGGCTACTTTGTCAAGCTTTTTCTTGTACTATCTGTAGCACAAGATACTATGAATTCTCTTCTGTTTGTGAGAAAATCCTCAAGAGGATGGATTGTGTGCCATCAACATACATAGCCATCAGATAGTGCAGCCAGGCTAATGGATCTTGGAAGAAGTATTTGCAAGCAGAGAAAGAAATTTATTTCAGGTCCTACTTCTCCTAAAAAATGTTCTAATCACAGGCCTTTTACGTAAAATAACTTTGCTTGTCCCTAGAGTTCTCACTTGCCTGTTTTTTTAAAAGTGGTGGGAATTACTGAGCTACCTGCAGAAATCTGATCCAGAAGGCATGTTTTGAGAATGAGTCTTCCTTCAGAACGTCTACAAAGAGGAACATAAAATTTCTTCAGTCTGATAAAGGATAAAAGCATGAGAGGGATAACAAATTTTGCCATGTGTTCAAGGCCAGAGCACTTCCAGAAACAGATGGAAGCATAAACACCTGCCTGCAGAACCTAAAAATCAAAATTCAACACTCCTATGGGGTCTGGATCAAGAAGACATAATTTGTAAGAATGATATCTGAATTCTGATTGGTCCTGACCAGAATTTGTTAGTAGATTGAACACACTTCCAATTTTTCTCTAAATATACTCCGTTAGGTACAGCCAAAATGAAAATCTAGCTATTTGATCAAAGGAGAGCAATTTAAAACATTTTTTTGCACAGAACATGACATTTGTTGGTGCTTTGGGAGAAAATAACAAATTAATAGCAAAATAGTATGAGAAACAGGCCTAATTTCTTGCAATAATTATCAGTTTAAATTTAAAGAGTCTGAAATATTTGGAGCTGGATAAATATTCTTGACTAATGTGCTCTGTTATTGGCAAAAACTTTGCTATCTTCTTTTCCATACAGAGTCTGTGTTACTATTAAAACTAGACTGTGTTTTTCTTTCGTAGCAGCTTGTGTAGAAGCTCTTTAAAACACAAACAGATTTGATGATGATGATGTGCTATTATGAGCTACCCACCGCAATTGCACTTCCACTTATCAAAATTATCATGCGACTTCCATTCCTGCAAGAGGATGGAGACTTACACAGATACTAGGTACCGGCAGTAACTTCCTTGGATGCCTGCCGTCTTCATGCATTACTTACCTACTGAGCCGATGAAGTCACTTCATTTATTCACATGCTAATACAGTTGGTATTGGAGAACAATGGGATTATCTATCCACGTTTCAGAGGTCTTTACTGCTTTTCCAGATCCTGCTGCACAATTCCCATCTGCCTGTTAATTGGGGTGGACGCTAGGCTGCCACTGACTGCTGACAAGCACAGCCTGGGGGCTGTGCTGCAAGGGCAGCATTGGGAATCTTGAAGTGAGAGCAGCCGACCCCTTCTAGCCTGCTTGCCACGGCATCCTATTTCTGATCTGAAGGATGATGAATTCACAGACTTTTAAGATTGGAAGCTAAAATACCACTAGGAGTTATGTATAAGGAAGGCAAAGATTTTTTCACACAGCATAAGACCAGTAAATAGTGGAACCAAAGTTAGTCCATAGCTGTTCACCCATGTTGATTAACTGGGTGGATGTGTGTGGGATTGCTATTTTGCCTACACATTAATTGTTCTATTTTAAGCCCCAAGGGGAGAAGGGAAGGAGGGATGGAGGGGAAGAGAGATCCAAAAAGGGATGGCACTGCAGCCCTGGGAGAGATTCTGTGGGGCAGAGGGATGTGCCCTGAAGGAAAAGCAGAGAGGATCTGTTATGAACTGACCATAAACCCCTTTCCTTGTCTTCCTGCACTGCTCAGGGGAGAAGAGGTAAAGAGCTGGGAGTGATGAAGTGATATTGAGCCTGGGAAAGCAAATGTCAGGACTGTGGGGAGGGGTTTCATTTCTTATTGTTTCTGACCATCCAAATCTATTTAACTGACAATAAACTAGCTTTCCCCAGGTTGAGTCGGTTTTGGTAAGGGATCTCCCTGTCTTTGTTTTGATCCAGAAGCTTTTACATCTTATTTTCTCCCCCTGTCCTCTTGAGGAAGGGAAGTGAGTGAGCAGCTAGGTGGGCACCGGGCAGATGGCCAAGGTCAGCCCACAGCAATGTCTGCATTTGTGCAGCATCAGCGCTGACATCCAGTTTTGTATGTTCACTCTTAATAACCACTGAAAACTTTGAGTTTTCAGGCATGAGCTTATGGCAATTTCAGGTAATACTACTGTTTATTAGTTCACAATGTAGCATAATTTAGTACACTTGGTTATGTTAGTGGTGTGGTAAAAACTATGCACAGTTTTTTAATGCATTTCATAGTAACAAATATTGCCCTTATGATTCCCCTCACTCCTCAAAAAACAACATGTCACAAAGAAAATGTGAAATTTAGTAATCCATTCCAATTTACGAGCTGCTAGCAGTAGTTAGGGTTGCTGTTTTGGGACTATAAATTACCACGCATTGATGGTAGCTAGTAATTTTATTTATTTTTCCCTGTGAAGCTTCCTGTTGTGTTTAAACTGTTGTAATCTTTGGAAGTAGAAGTGCACACGGGGTCTGTCTTACTGTAAAATTGTGAGACACACAGAGCCATCATCAGATGTAGGAAAAGCAACTTTCCACTTTTTCTTCTTCAAATAGTAATTAAACTACATATGTGGGGGCTTGGGGGGTGGGGTAGTTTGGGGTATTTTTGTCTAGAAGAAGAACAGCAGTTATCACTATCTCCAGCAGTGTCATGTGAGGAGTTCAAGAGAAAAAAGAGAGCTAAGCTGCAACAAGCTCTCTAAATAGAGATGCACTAGAGGGATTGTGATATGTTCAGATGAAATGAAACAGTTTTGTAAGCCCTTAGGAAATGCTAGTATGGAAGCAGCCATATAGAGGAAAAGATCCATAGCTGATTTGGAGACCTGAGACTAGGCTGAGCCCCCTGAAAAAGCAGCTCATATGACCGAAGTTAGCAGAACCTAGGGTATTTGCTTCTGTTCTCAATTTGATTTGACACAAGTGCTTTCTGATTAGTGCTTTTAAGGTTGAAAGACTTGCCTGTGGAAGAGCCTGGGTTTTTTTCAGTTATTTCTTTCTTCAAAGTCATGTTCAGTGTGAGCTAGGCTAGCTGGTGTCTGGTCTGGAACTTCTAGCCTGATCATAATGAGAATCAGGCCCAGGCCTTTCATGTCATTGGGCAGAGAACAAGCCTGGAGTGTGCATCTCTAAAGGTGATGTAGTGCTGTCCAGAAAACTCAAATGATTTTTTTGTTTCAAGACTTTAATTAAACAAGACTATTCCTTAGGAGTTATTATGTCAATCAGTGTATTTGCGCTGTGAGCATACAAACCTCCTGTTGAAAATTTGAACTCTTTGTTCTACTGTGTAGGTGCAAGAGAGTCTGTTAGAACAGAGACATCTGCAGCAGCATGGGGTTCAACAGGTCTTTATTTAGTTAAAACTATATGTAATAAACAAAATCCTTTTGTCCTGTCATGTTACTTCTGAATTTGTTTTTGATACCTCTAATAATATCCCTAGAAATTTCTGGATAGTGCTCTAAGAAAAGGAATGCCTGGATTAAAGGTAATTCAGTATAAATGACAATGTTCATCTGCAGGGGCTTCAGTAACAGAGATCAGAAATTTGTGTCAAATTTGTCAGCTCTACCAGCGCCAGTGGCATGAATTACCCCTTCTAAAGGGGTATGTAATCCTTTGGGTTGAACAATTAAGAGAGGGTGGGGTAGTTTGGGGTATTTAGGTGTTTTATTTCTCTAAACTTGTCCAGCTTTTCTTCTTTCTTCTGTTTTAAGGAAGATAAAATGAATAATTTGAACACAAAATGTGAGCATCTTTAACTCCGATGTCCATCTTCTGAATCAATGTTTCTGAATGTTTCAGCTGAAGTGCAGGTAACAAATTCTTTACTTTTTTTAAACACAAGCCTGAATTAGTTTAAAGAGCAAAATTTATGGGAGTAGAAAATAAATAAATAAATAAAGCAAATAGTGGCTTTATTTGATTTTTGAAAGCAAGATTTTTGAAAGCTCAACTAAACCTTAGCATAGATTCAATATGACACACAGGTTAGTGGCGCATTTCCCGTGTGGAGTCCAATCACCTATGAAGAAAGTGAACAGGGAAGGTAATGGCTACCTGACTATTCCCTGGGATGGTTTTTTTCTTTCCTTCTAGCCCTGCTCAAAGAGGCACTGGTTGGGTGAGTGGGGCTGTAAACATGTAGGGTGAGTAGGAAAACACAAGGTGAGTCAGCGGCTTGGAGAGCCACCAGCATTGACAGAAGAAAATGTTCGACAGTAGTCCTGTAAAGTGCAGTCCTGACATTGCCTCTGGGAAGTTGATGAATTATTTTCTGCAGCCTGACACATGCAAGAAGAAGAGCATGAGTGTAAGGAAGATGTATGTACAGATTGACAGACACAGGCATACCCTGAAAGTGTTCAAATTCTGTTAAAGTAAGTCCTGTAGAACTATGTCACTGTGAGAGTGTTGGGGAAGGAATCATTGCGAACATGAGCCTACAGCCTTAATGTAGCTTTTCTTGGCTTCCTACAAGTCAATTATCCCCACTGAAGCTCTATTTGTAGCTTCTGATTGTTGACCTTACCCTCACAGCTTAAATGTCTAATAGTTTTTTTAATCCTTCCTCTAGATATTATTACAGGCAAGTATTTCTAAAGCACCAAATGAAATAGTACAAAGAACAAGAGAAGAATTGTCACCCTGTCTGTCCAACTAACTTCTTTAATGATGCTTCTTGTACTGTTTCATAATTAGTTTCTTCAAAAAACAAACCCATGCATTCAATTGTCTCAAACTTGCATTCCTCTGATCACTGTTCAAGGCATCGCTAGATTTTATCTTCCTGCCTTTGACAAAAAGTGGTTGAGTACTTGTTTTTTGTATTGTCAGCTTAACTCAGAACTCCAGCAAGCACTTATAAATTTCAAAAATAATTGAAAGAGATGATGCTATTTTTGAGTGTTTTAGAGTTTGCTCAATCCAGTTCATCCAATTCAAGGCACAGAAACACAGACTTTACATAAGGAATCTATAACCTTGAGAAAATAAGCACAGAAAAAATACAAAAGTCCCTCAGTTATAGTTGATACAAGATGAAGATACAAATGATATAGACTGTGCTGTTATCTTCAGATACCTCATCTTTTATATTCCTGGAGAATCATCATTTAACTGACTGCATTGCATTGAGAAGGTGAATGAAGGCAGGCTGGGATCACAACTAATGTTTGTATTGGGAAGTGGTGAAATGTGACAGAAGAAATTTATGGGCATAAGATAAAGGAAGAAGGTGAAACAGAAGGATAAGGTATGTGCTTTTATGTGTTTTTGCAGGTATTTTTGCGGTTGGAACCCCTGGAATAATAACTCAGACAAATCTGTACTTGCTAGCTTTCAGAAAACATGACCAATGTTTGTTTCTTTTTTTTCCCCCTGCTTCTTAATATCTGTTATATAAAAAGGAGCAGATGTAGAAGGATTCAATGGATTGCTGTTCCCTGGGAATGGACACAGTCAGGGGTTCACAGAGACAAATCCATACACTGTTCTAGATGAGATTATCTTTTACTCTCTCTCCTGTTTTATTTTTAATGTCCTTCTGCTGTGATAGCTATTCCTGTACAATGTGTGACAGATAGCTACTGATAATTAACTGCAGTTTTGGCAAAAAGGGAAAGTGGAAACCAAACAAGATCATAGAATCATAGAATGGTTTGGGTTGGAAGGGACCTTAAAGACCATCTAGTCCCAACCCCCATTGCCATGGGCAGGGATATCTCCCACAAACCACATTGCTCAAGGCCTTGAACACTTCCAGGGATGGAGCATCCACAGCCTCCCTGGGCAACCTGTTCCAGTGTCTCATCACCCTCACAGCCAAGATTTTCTTCCTAGTATCCAACCTAAATTTCCCCTCCTTCAATTTGTGCCCATTGCTCCTTGTCCTATCACTGCAGTTCCTGATGAAGGGTCCCTCTCCAACTTCCCTGTAGGTTCCCTTCAAGTACTTGGAAATTGCTATGTGGTCTCCATGCAACCTCCTCTTCTTCAGGCTGAACAGCCCCAGCTTTCTCAACCCATCTTTATAGGGGAGGTGCTCCAGTCCTCTTATCAGCTTTGTGTTTCTCCTCTGGACTTGCTCCAACAGTTCCATGTCCT
Organism: Orthonyx spaldingii; assembly: GCA_013397795.1. NCBI lineage: Eukaryota > Metazoa > Chordata > Aves > Passeriformes > Orthonychidae > Orthonyx > Orthonyx spaldingii. The sequence continues at coordinate 745,089 of VZTJ01005853.1, forward strand.
TTTATGCTGGGGACCTCAGAGCTGGATGCAGCACTCCAGGTGGGGTCTCAGCAGAGCAGAGGAGGAGAATCACCTCCTTTGACCTGCTGGCCGCATTTCTTTGGATTCAGTCTAGGATTCCATTGGCATTCTGGGCTGTGAGTGCACACGGCTGGCTCATTTTGAGTTTTTCATCAGCCATCACCCCCAAGTTCTTCTCCTCACGGCTGCTCCCAATCACTTTTCTGCCCATCCTGTGGGTTTTCCTGGGATTGCCCTGACCCATGTGCAGGACTTTGCATTTGGCTTTGTTGGAACCTCATATGTTTTGCCAGTCCCACCTCTTCAGCCTGTCCAGGTCCCTCTGGATGCCATCCCTTCCCTTCAACATGTCAACTGCCCCACACAGCTCGGTGTCATCAGTGAACTTGCCAAGGGTGCCCTCGATCCCACTGTCCATGTCACCAACAGGATGTTGAACAGTATCAGCCCCAGGACTGACCCCTGAGGAACACCACTGGTCACTGGTCTCCCTGTGGACAATGAACTGATGACCACAACTCTTTGTGTGCAGCCATCCAGCCAGTTCTTTATCTCCAAATGGTCCATCCATCAAATCCATGTCTCCAATTTGGAAACAAGGATAACATGCAGGACAGTGTCAAATGCTTTGCATAGGCCCTTATTCTATTCTATTGCATAAATAGACGATGTCAGTTCCTCTGCACCATCCACCAGTGCTGTAGCCCTGTCAGAGAAGGTCAGGAAATTTGTCAGACATGATTTCCGCTTTGTGAAGCCATGTAGACTGTTACCAACAACCTCTTTATTTTCCATATTTTCCATAGTCCATTCTCCTAGTTTCCAGGAGAATCTCCTCCATGATCTTGCCTACTACAGAGGTGAGACTGATCAGTCTGTAGTTCCCCAGGTCTTCTACTTTCCCCTTTTTAAAAATGGGAATTTTATTTCCCTTTTTTCAGTCATCAGGCACGTTAACTGAGTGGCACAATTTTTCAAAAATTATAGGGAGTGGCTTAGCAACTTTGTCTGCCAGCTGCCCCATGACCTGCAGATGAATCTCATCAGGTGCCATGGACTTCTGCACATTCAAGTTCCTTAGACGGTCCCAAATCTGATCCTCTTCTACAGTGGGCTTAGGGTCTTCATTCTCCCAGTCCCTGCACTGGCCTTTCCATACTGGGCTGGAGTGGCTAGAGCACTTGCTGTGGAAGACTGAGGTGTAAAAGTCATTGAGAACTTCTTTCTCTTTGTTCAGGGTAGCCACATCTCCCATTTTCTTCTATAGCTGGCCGCATTATGCCTGGTCTTCCTTTTCTTTGCAACACATATGTTCCTTCCTGTAATCCTTGATATTGCTGGCCAGACTTAATTCTAAGTGGACCTTGGCTTCCCTAACCTTATCTCTACCTTCCCATACAGTTTCCCTGTATTCTTCCCAGGCCACCTGCCCTTGTATCAACCTCCTGAAAACTTTTTACACTCTGAGTTTGCTCAGCAGCTCCTTATCTCTCCATGGAGGCCACCTGACATTTTTGCCCCATTTTCTTCTTGTTGGAGACCTCCTGACATTTTTGCCCCATTTTCTCCTTTTTGGGATGTATTTCTTCCAAAGATACCCAAATGATAAAAAAAAACTGTAGGAGGATATGAAGGCTGAGAGTCAGATTGGCAAGGAGATTAGCCTGAACAGGTAAGTCAACCCAAATAACAGTTATTCCTTTTTCCTAGCAATTTTGATGCAAGTACAATTTACTCTGTGACAATAATTCACGCAGATTTTCCTGTCTTATGGTAACATTCAAGATATTTCTTTCTCCACTCTCTTCTGTCAGCCACAGAAGAAAGGAGAAAAAGTAACATAATCTACTTTCTGGAGTCCGTGAAATAAATGATAGCTGAATGTTTCATGCTCATGTTCTTTAAGGGAGGATTTAGAAAAGCAATTCATACTAATAGTACATTTACTGATTAGATCTTAGATGGGGCTGTTTGTCTTTTTGAATATTTCTGGTCAGTTTGTGCATCTGTGATACTATACAAGACTCTTGTCATAAATATCATCGGAGTTTTGGTATTCTTGTCAAAAAGGTTCTGTTCTAATCAGAGCTAAGCAGCTTTGGAAAGCTTCAGAACCTTGTTAGAAAAGTTTCAAAATGGGGATGTGTGCTTAAAACATACCAGCTCCTTAAACACTGTTGACCCCTTTGTTGGTTATTCCATCTAACTTTTTTTTTTTCCCATTAGACAATGCCAATTCCATGAAATCAGAGATTTTACATAAGGCCAGGAGTGTGAAAGGAGTAAAGAGTTTTGATCACAGCTGAGCTGCATCTTCTGAGGTTTTATTATCCTCCTGAACTAAACAAAAAAGTAACTGCTCTTAGAAAAATGAAAGATAAACCATGCTAAAGGGAACGCACATCTCTAATTCTCCTCGTCTTTACCAAGTGGTACATAAGTTGAGAGAGTGCAGAGTTCCCCTCTAGTAGGAAAATGATGCATTTTTAATCATCTGTCTGCAAATCAGTGATGAGCGCTTACAATGAAAGGACAAAAACTCTCTTAAACAAAAGGATGATAGGCTAGTAGTTATGCAAAATGAAGGGTCACAGCAACCTAGTAGTAATTCCTTTTTTAATTTCAAAACCTAAAATAATTGGACACATCTTGCCCTCATTTGTACCTGTGCAAATCCTGTTATTTCCAGCAAGGCTTTACAAAAAAGACAAAACTTATCCCTTGCAAATTAAGAAAT